>JXTB01000025.1:179358-240281 GCA_002914805.1 Parasponia andersonii
AAAAATAGTATAATATAAAATAACACTATCCAATCTAATCCAATTCAATCCTATGTGTCAAACTAGCTGTATATATCTAGCACAATGCCACTAGTAGATATATATTCATCTTTTTTTTTTTTCCTTAAAAAGAAAGTGCACTACTATATTTTGACTAATGATGAGAATGTTCACGATATTGTCAATATTCCACGACATTTTTCATATTTTGAAGTCTCAAAATATATATAGGAGTGAAAGATTTTTTTCCTAAGTATCTACAAAATGTCTATAATATCCACAAATATTCTGGATATTTGTGGAAATGTCCATGTAATATAAAAAATGATAGGAAAAGTTTTTCTTTTTGCAAAAAATTTAATCTATGGCTCAATTTCTTGTCTTTGTTAAAAAATGAAAAGCTATTATATTGTTTAATTTAAACTTATTAAATAATTAAAATCTAAATTACGGGTTGACAATAGGAAGAAATCAAGAAACACCCAAGTGGTTTATTAACAAGTACATAAAAAATTATTCCAGATACGTAGTAGCTTTGTAAATTTATTGCTTAGAATCCTTAGATCAAGATCAGAAGTTCGAAACTTACCTAATATTTTCCAATCTCTTAAAAACTCTTTTAACTCATTCTCATATTAGAAACACTTAGAAGTTTGATATCTTTGTCATTTAATTAGAATATTATAACTTATATTATTTTATGTACACTTAATAGAGATTATTTAGAATATTGTAAAATTATAACCAATGTATAAAATTGTTAATTCTCTATATAATTATAATAGAGTCATTGTATATACAACATATAAGGAAAAAAAATTTATCATATTCAAGCAAATATTTATTATTTTTATTATTAATCTAGTTTAAATAAAGTAAAATTAGTTGTTTTAGTATTCCATAAAGTTTTATTCGAAAAATTATAGTTGTTTATAAAGTATTAATTTTTTCTTGAATATTTGTCAATATTATCCATAAATACAACTTCTTTGACAATGACATTTTCATCCTTAATTGTGACCTACTAAATAATGCCCTATTTTTAATTTTCCTTCTTTTTTCTCTTTTCTCGACATTGTAAATACAAGAGAGAAAATATAGGGGACATGGACCTGCATAATAGCAATTTGGACTAAATTAACTTTCTAAGATGTGTTTTGAAAAATAACTTTTCTAGTTTTGTTATAATATTATGTGCCAGGTAGTGACTTCTAATTAACCCTTAAAAAGTCAAAGTTTTATGGTTACAGATAATGTGATACTTGTCACACGATATTGCAAAATCTCTAGAAAAATCATTTTTCAAAACATTCCTAAAAATGTAATTTTATTCCAAAGACAATGTGATACTTCTCACACGATATTGCGATACCTCTAGAAAAATCACTTTTCAAAACATTCCTAAAAATGTAATTTTATTCCAAAGATAATGTGATAATTGTCACGGGACATTCGATACATCTAGAAAAATCACTTTTCAAAACATTCCTAAAAATGTAATTTTATTCCAATTACTACCATCAGGTCCATTTCTCGAATATAGCAGATGAATGGATGACAATGATGACGCCGATGAGAACTGTTTCGGCCCAACTGCAACAAAGAGCAGTTATGCTAATTGGGCTGAGATTGCATGTGGGTAGAGCTACTATTGGTTTGGGCTTGATTGGTCCCATTATCGAGACCAATACCACTTATTGTACCTAACTAATTATATGTGACAGACATGTTTTTTTTAGTATAATTTATACCACTTTTTTCTTTCAAAAAATATTTTTGTTTGTCATTTGTTCCCACCTACGTCAATTCTAAAGGAGATATTTAGTTAATGGCAGTGGTAGTTGTTAACTATGATTAGTATTTTTGAAAAAGTAGTATTAAACTACTTAACGCCCATTATTACGTGCTGAGAATTTCATAACTACGTTGTAGGCGAAAGATATTAAGTGTTGTTTAATGACGATGATACATTGGTACTGATAAGAAGACTGGAAAAAAAAAAATGATTAACTACCAAACGGAAAAATATTTAATAACTTATGATGATTCATAATTATAATTTAGACGAGACTTGTATAGAATTTAATTTATTAATTAGAATCATCTAGTGACAGTGATATATAGACGTAAGGTATATTGTGAAATAGGGTATATCACATTGGTAAAAATTATATTTTAACAAAAATATTATTAATCAGGGGTGTTGACCGTGCCTTTCTTGATGAATTAGAAAACAAAAATTAACCAACTCGCATATGCGGTTAATGACTAATAAAATAGTGCTTATTTACAAAAGGAATATAGGGTTAAAGAAAAACTTAAATTTACATAATATTTTTAATTGAAGACTAAACTTATATAGTAAAATGCACACCAGGTATACTCGAAAATATTCTGTCACAGCTTTATAATTATGTATATATACGATCAAATTTTTATGAGTCGAATATATGGGTGCCCTTAATTTGATTTTGGGAAAGCACCAACTACAAGCTCCAAATATTGGACCCACAACTTGCACTACCAAAAAAACCACATTACGCTGCACAATGGGGTGTGAAATGGGCAGTGTCCATGGTTAAGCAGGGATTGTGAACGGTTTACTTTTATCCTTGATCGTTAAATTATTGTATAGTTAAGTTTCGAGAAAGTGGTGAACGAGGAAGGACAAGGAAAAAAAAAAAGTGAAAAGTGTAGATAGACGGCGAAGACTATGTAGAGAAAGGAGGGAAAACTAGAGCAATGGTACAGATCATCGCCACGAGTGACGTTAAAATTTGACATGTGGTATGACGCGATGATAAACGTGTTTATTCAATATGGCACAATTAATAACTGAGAAATGGACAGATTATGAGTACTTTCAAATAAAATAATTTTTTCAGAAGTGACTTAAAATGTCAAGTGTCATAAAATTATGACATTTTAGGATCAAGAGGTCATAAATGATGTGATATTCAATATATAATACTAAATCACTTATAAAAAAAATTATTTTTTAAAATACTCATAAAAAGTCTAAATTATTATTATTTATGTCAATTTCTCTTAATTAGGATGTTCGACACAAAAAGAATTTAGACCTGAGTAGGTGTAATTTGGGCTAAAATAACTTTGATGAGAACTTCTAAATGCATCAATAATTAGATTATAAATATTCATTTTTTTTTTACATTACAAAAAATTGTGTTATTTTTTAAATATTTGTTTTGTACATTCCTTATATTTCTAAAATATATTTTTTGCTTTGTACATTCCTCATTTTATTGTACAGATGATTGAAACAACCAAAGCTTAGGATTTAAATCTATTATTTGATCAGATTTTATGCTTTTTAATTAATTTTGGTAATTTTTTTAACTTTAAAGTTTTTTCTTCTATTTTTATATAATCACCCAATGGATATTGTGCTATATCCGTTTACTTTTTCTTTTCTTTTCATCTTTTTTTATTCTTCCTCCTAAAAAGATGAAACATTAAAATCTTATAATCAAGATAACAAAAAGAAAAAGAAAAAAGAAAAAAAAAGATATTTTGAATTGAGTATTTTTTTTTCATTTGAGAGTTCTCCTTAATTCTATATGTGTTTATATATGTATATACACATATTTCATGGTGATGTTTTCTTATAATTTGTTCATTAAATGAATCCCTTTTTTTTTTAAAGTTTCGTTCTTAGAATAATTACAAAGAGTACATTAAATGAATTATAAACTTGTCATCAAAACCAAACCCAAATGAGAAAAGATAACAATTTTCAGAACAACTCTCTATATATATATAATGATATTTGCAAACAGAAAAGAAAATCTATGAAATTCATTTCCTTCTTTGTAAATCACTCTTTTGGATTTATATATATATATATGACAAGGAAAAAAAA
The DNA here is from genome assembly GCA_002914805.1 of Parasponia andersonii. Taxonomy (NCBI): domain Eukaryota; kingdom Viridiplantae; phylum Streptophyta; class Magnoliopsida; order Rosales; family Cannabaceae; genus Trema; species Trema andersonii. The sequence continues at coordinate 183,242 of JXTB01000025.1, forward strand.
TAATGATATTTGCAAACGAAAAAAAAATCTATGAAATTCATTTCCTTCTTTGTAAATCACTCTTTTGGATTTTCTAATTCTTTATCAAGGTGTTGTTTTTGTTTTTGTTTTTGAATTTTACTTATGAAAAAATAATATATATATATATGACAAGGAAAAAAAATAATGATATTTGCAAACGAAAAAAAAATCTATGAAATTCATTTCCTTCTTTGTAAATCACTCTTTTGGATTTTCTAATTCTTTATCAAGGTGTTGTTTTTGTTTTTGTTTTTGAATTTTACTTATGAAAAAATAATTTCCTAGTAATTCAATGATTTCACACGTTCTTATTTTTTTGATCCCTTCTTTAGTTTTTGGTTGAACATTTTTGTTTTATGAGAATAATGGGTAATCTAACTTTTAAATTGTCCTTTTTTGTAATTCTTATTTGTTAGCTCAGAATTAGTTAACCCAAGAGAGAGGTGAATTGAATTTTAAAAATTTTTGCAGACTTTCAAGATAAGCAAGTAAATTATGCAATTAATGATAATATCAAGTAAAATAGCTACATATAACATGCACAAACTCAAGGTAAATAAATTAAAGAGATAAAGATTGAGAAATGCAAACACTATTTTTACAAGATTCAACAAACACAATAGTTTATCTATGTCTCAGTTTTTGACAATACGCTTCGAGCTTTCCACTATTAGATCAAGAGAATGGGCTTGACCAAACCTTCTACATAGCGAGTGATTTCTCTTTAGGTATACTCGCACCTTTACAATAGCCTTGAATCTCAGTGATTTCTATCAAGCTTAATTCAGATTGTTTAGATTTCAGTGTCAATCTCACCTAAACTGGATTGTTTATGAATTCAGTATCAACTTCACCTTAAAATTATAATTTAGTTTTTGTTGAATCATTTAACTAGAATTTTTCTCTAATGAAGATAATTGATACAAGATAAACTTAGAGAGAATAAATGTGAACACAAGATATGATCTAGTTTGTCTCAAATGATTTTTGTTAAAAAGTAAATTTGAAAGTTTGGATCACAAAAATTGATTTGAACAACTTGAATATATGATATCAACAATGTAAAAATATTAAAAATTTGTTTCAAATCTTTAAAAAGCTTCAAAAGTTGAATGAAAATTAGCCATTTTAGACCGTTTAACAGGTAATCTGTCATTTTCGGTAGACCAAAAGTGTGTTTTTGATCGACCGAAAATACTAACCGTTGATAGTGCGGTTCTAATAATCGAATTTAAATTTTTTTTGAAAATTAGCAGATCGAAAACTGGGATTTGATCTGCCGAAAATACTAGAGAACTTGTTTTAATTTTATTTCCAATCTTTTTCGAATTTTTTTTCAAAATTTTGACTTCTTAAATTGATATTTATGAAATATGGATACTATAGGAATTCATAAATTAATTTGTAAAATAAATTTCAAAACTTTAATTGAAGATAAACTAGTTTGACTACATTGGTTTAAAAATTTCCTATTTATAGAAACATTTGAGCCATTAAAATCATATTATATGTAAACAAGCATTTAAATATAAGAACTAAACATTTAATCTTTGTTAATCTAAGTCTTATATTGTTAATATTTGTCTTTAAGATTTTTTCTATAATCTATCTTGAATCTCTAGTGTTCCTTTCAATTTAGAATGATGCACTTCAAATAGATTATTATTTCTTAATCATATATTTGTTAATTTCAAAACATGAGTATAAGATGTTAGCCTAAGATTGACTACCTAAGAGGAAGGGTGAATCGGGTTATAAAACTTTTTAAGAATCTTTTCAACTATGTAAAACCATAGACTACTATTTTGAAATTTATAAGCTAATTATACAATTAAACAATAATACCAGACATATAACAATAATGTCAAGTAAATTAAGCATACTAAATAGCAAACACTCAATCAAATAACTTGTAATAAAGTAAAAAGTATAGAGATAAAGAAAATACAAACTCGATTTTTATGAGGTTCGACAAACACGATAATTTGCCTACGTTCCTGACTCTTGGTAGCTTACTTTGAGCTTTCTACTACTGGATCAAAATTGTAAGCTTAACCGACCCTTTTATAAATGGAGTGAATTGTTCTTAGTGACAACCTCACCTACATGGATTGTTTAGACAATGAGGCCAATATCACCAACTCATGGGTTATTTAGACTCTAGTGATAACCTTACCTACACTCAGGTTATTTAGACTTTAGTGACAACTTTCTCTAAATCAAATTATTTAGATTCTGATTGCAACCTTACTTATATACGGATTTTTTATATCTCCGGTGTTAGTCTTATCTCACACTCAATGGTTTTTACAATAAACAAGAGTGAATACACTCAAGAACTCTCCTCACAAAAGTAATAAATACAATTTTGACTTCAGAGATTTGAGAACAATACACAATGAATGCTCTAAGATTCGCTCAATATAATTTAAAAGTTAATTCAATATAAGAATAGGCTTTTATACTTTGAAAGTAGTTAGATAACAATTTAGGTTCATGCAAAGTCTTTTTCAAGTCTTAAAATAGCTTCTGTTTGTAATTTTGAGTGAAAACTAGTTGTTTATAATTGTTAGATGTACTTTTTGCTATTTGATAGACCGAAAGTGCATTTGTAATGATCATATTTTAACGGATATTTTTTTTCGCTGCCATTTTTGGTAGATCAAAAACCTTACTTATTTTGGCCATTACAGTATTTGGTTATTTTTCAGATTTTGACAGTTTTTAGTATTTTTCAAAAAATGATTTCTAAATTTATTTTAAATATTTTAAAAACATCGGAAATCAATTTGAAAAGAGTATTTTGGCTATTGCACACTTGTTTTAGCTTCACAAAGATATTTAATAATGATTTAGAAAGTGTTCATACTAAAATATATCCTAGTTTACAAATAGAAAATCTTTTTTTTAGCTTATGTCAAATAATCATGATTTCAAATAAATTTGTAACTTATTTGAACTTAAGAAGTCATGTTTTAAAGAATATTTTGCCCATTCGATATCATTATTTTCTATTTTCAATTTTTTATAATATAATAATTACTTTAAGCTTAAGATAGTTTGAAAACTCTTTTGAAAACTCTTTTGAAAGTATGAGTCAATATAAAGAGAATTTATGTGCAATGAACTAAGTCAAATACAAAACTAAATATGAATATACCATATCAAAGCATGGTCTTGTATGTTGATTGTCTATCTTCAAGCTTGATTCTAATAATTCCAATATATATCTATCTTCAAGCTTGATCCCTTGATCAACTTGAGTTAGAATTTTTAAAGCTATTTCACTACACATTCAAGTTAAATCATTAGTGATAAATCAAATGTTTGTTATCTTCACAATAAGAGTGAGTAAGATTGAAACCTTAATTTATCAACAATCTCCTTCTTTTTGATGATGACAAACATTGATTTATGAGATAAAAGAAAATATGCAATAAGGATATGAAAATATAAAATTTGACAAGTTGATCTTAATCCTTACTATATTCTTAGCTCCATTGAGTAAAATGACTTGCTCTCCATTTTTAACTTAATTAAGCATCATAAGCATATTACGAAAAAAATTAAAAATATATGCTAAATAAAGTTCTTCCCCTTAAAATATACACACTTATAAATAAATCTTTTCTTTTTCTTTTTATATTCATAAATCATCATTATTCTCCCCTTTTTTTACATCATTAAAAAGATAGAAATATTTTTCAAAGTAGATGTCTCGTAAAGAATGTATCTTTCAAGATATTTTCAAAATAAGCGTAAGGTTGAAAAGATTTCTAAGAAAATCAAATACAGCAAAAAAAAAATCTAAATAGTTCTTAAAAAATATATTTCATTTTTAAAAAGATTTCTTCCCACATTGATTCATTATATTTCTCTTCCCCTTTGAAATCATGATGAAAGTATATAAAAGAGCAATATACAGATAATTTTCTCAAAATGTGAAAAATACTATTACAAGTTAAGCAATAAGAAGATGTAGAAGAATCAAGAATTGAACAATCTTCAAAATAAGAATAGTAATATCAAACATAATATGATGACAAAGTAAAAACAAGCGCATTTTTTTTAATTTTTGACAAAATTTCTTCTATTAGTAATATGTATGACAATTATAGCATATTCAAAATAGAGAAGTTTCATCTAATCAAAACCATAAAAGCTCTAAATCTTAATATTTCACTTGTTGACAATATATTTCTCCAAGTATAATCATCACAAAGTATGGGAGAAATTCATATCATTAAAGAACAATAGTGAAATAATTTCTTTTTTTTTTCATTAAACAATAGAGAGCATATCATAAATCATGGAAAATTGATAATGATAAATCTTATCATAAGCAAATCATAAACATGCTCCCTCTCAATATATGAATCATGATCAAAATGTCAATAACCAATGTAAGAAAAGTTCAATCATATATGAAAGACATCAATTATGGATATCAATTATTTATAGATACCAATTATTTTTGAAAAAAATTACGATTGTTTTAAATCAATATACTTTCTTCTCCTCCTGTTGATATCATCAAAAAATTGTATAGCCATAAAGAATAAGATTGATACGAATTTACAAATACAAAGTAAAAACATAAATAAGCAACTAATAATAGGTATCTAATCCAAACATGACATATTATCCAAGTTTAAAGAAATAGATGTTCAGAAAAGATAAAGTATAACAAAGTATGTCTTGAAAGCTAATGATAATCTTATATGTGATATTCATCGAAAATTTATTCTCATAAAGAATCATACACAAATATTTGAAATGACAAAGTTACAAAATATAAACATTAAATTCAAATAATATGTCATTTTGAGTTCAAATACATCATAAATATAGATAAAATAATTCAATTAACTATACATGGTGTTTGTCTTATAAAAGTTATCAAGCATTTACACAAATATAAGAGTTTATGAAAGATCTATTTTAGGTATTACCAAATAATTAACTAATTGATTAATTTGAATAATTAATTAATTATGTTGTAACATATGTATGAAAAGTTATTGCAACAACGAGTGCATATGTTGTAACAAGAACAAGAAACTAAAGAATGAACACAAGACGTTTTTAACGTGGTTCGGACCTCTCCTACTCCACGGGGCCATGTCCAGAGATTAAACAAATTAGTAAAGTATAAAAATTAAAAATACTAATTAACTAACGCAATAAAAGACTCCCTCTTTTCAATTGCTGCAATGCGTTGTAATGATTTCACTAATCTTATTTAGTGAGCTCCCTTCATCTTGTTGATCCTTCACACGCGAACTCTCTTCACTGGTCTGGATCTGTCTCCTCTCGAAGACGTATTGTTCTTCCTCCCGAAGAACAAGATGCACTCAAACAAAGTACCTAGAAAATCCTAAAGCTCTCTAAGTCACTCAATGGCCATAGAACATACTCTATGCCTTACAAACAAAAGCTCTCTCTAAGTATATTTCTTTTAATGAAGTGCATAAATAATTCCTTGGAGTAGTAAAGCTCTTATAGGTGAATTCCAACCACCTTGGTCGTCCATTGTAGTGTAAACAAGTTGAAATCAAATAAGGAAAGAGTTAATAACAAAATCAAAATCTTTCCATAAATGTTGTAATTAGCGAGAAAGTTGTTGCAACAACTTTTTGAATAATTACTAGGAAGATGTCCAGATTCATGATTGCTCCTTTGATTTGGTTTGGACACGTTTTAGATAGCTGGAAATCTTTATTTAACCTGCCAAAGATTGATAATTAACCTAGAAAATTATATCTCGATTAATATCAATCAAAAGCTAAGATTTAAGAAAATTAACCAATCTTTCCTTAAATATCTGAAGTTATTGCAACAGATCAGAAAATCTGATCACAACAACTCATGAAATCAAATCAATTAATTAAAGGAAACTTAATTAATTGATGAACAAATTTCCAGCAATAATTAATGATGAAAATCCTTATGAATTCTCTTTAGAAACTTGTCCAAATTCATTGATTAAAAAGATGCAATCAGATATCAATTAAGGACAAATGGATGAGGAAATAATCAATGATATATATGGTAAATATAGAAGGAATTGATTGAAAATTAATAGAAAAAATATCCTATAGAGTTATGCACGAAATTCCATTTATATTTCACCTATATTATCACAAGAATCATCAAATATGGAAACAAAATACGTTTGGGCACATTCTAGAAGGTTTCCATATAAAGAAAAACACAAGTTTCAGTTGTTGTAAAACTAACACTTATTGCAACAACATTAGACTTGTTGTAATAACTTCAGACTTGTTGTAACAACATCTTCTTCTTTTTAACAACTTGAGTTCTCAAAACTTTGTCACTTAGAATGCCAAACTTTTGGACCTAACAAAGTAATATGCATTGTGCAATCCATTTGAGTCACATATGAGCAATTAATATGTTGATCAAAATTAAGCTTATAAATAAAAATTCAAATAAAACCCAAAGAAATAAGAGAGATGATTTAAAAATTACTGAAAATACTTAAATATACGGTCTGTTGCGAGTTTTTAGTAGACCAAAAATAACTTTACAGTCTGCCGAAAATGACATAGAAATTGAGCTTTCTAGGGCAGCATTTTGGTAGACTAAATGCTAAAAACTCTGTTTCAGTAGTTTTTCAAAAAAGCATTGTTTGAAAATGAGAAAAACGACTAAACTATCAACTAAAACATTGAGAAAATATTATTTTGATAAGCATGGAATCAATTTTGAAAGGCTTGAGCAAAAAAAATAATATATAAATAACTCAAGAGAGCTTATTATAATCAATTATTCTAATTTTTCTTTGTTTTGATCTTTTCGTAAGCATTAAGTGCTCGAGCTCAAACTTTTTAGGAAGGCATATCTTAATTGGTTGATGAGGATTCTATCATTCCAAAAGCTCTTCTTTGTGTTGAGATTGGACTTAATTGTCATCTTTTGATTTATTATTAAGTTCCAATCATCCAAGCTTAATATTAAATCTACAATAATATCATCTATGCTTTTCTCCTTAGAAGAGTCATTAGTTTCATCAGACATCACATACATGGATACATCTACTACTTTGTTCTTTTGTTAAAAAACTCTCTTTATGTATTACTAGTAGTACAGTAACCAAGAAAAGTTTCAACATCAGATTTTGAATCAATATTTTTAAGTTATCATTTATATAAGAAAAAAAAAGTATTTACATCCAAAAACTCTAAAATAACAATATTAGGTTTTTGATCATTTCAACACTCATAATGGTATTTTATTCAAAATAAGTTTAATCAATACCCGATTTAAAACATCACAAATAGTGTTAGCAACTTTATCCTAAAAATATTTTAGTAGAACATTTGCGTTTGATATGATCAAGGCCATTTTCAAACCAATATAGAAAATCATTTAAATCTTTTAAAAAGCAATTATCAAGTACCTCAAGAGCATAATGAAAAATGATTGTTTTTTTTTGTTTTGATCAAAAAATATAATCTCATTTGTTCAAAACTTTAAATTAAACATCTGAAAGGTAAAGAAAAACTCAATAACTTAATCACATAATTGACAAAAAAATAAGCATATTATATTTCTAACAAGATATTCTCAAATAAGCAAGGAATTATTACTGACATCACTTATGCCAATGATCTTGCTTTTTATGTTGTCTCCGAATAATGAAATATCCACTAGCATTTCTTTGTGAAAGTTGAGAACTTGGTGAAATCATTGGTTTTATTCTTAGAGCAACCACTTTCTTCCTTGTATCTATAATAAACATTTATATTTGAATATTTGGTACCTATATAATTTTAGTAATTGGGGGTTAGTCTTTGAATTCTTTGGAACCAATTATTGTTTGATACCAAAATATGTATTTTTGTTAATGGAGCATGAAAAAGCTCGTATGACCATTTTGGTTGTAATAGTTGTATACATACTTTGAGTCATTACTAGATGTTATTTTGACAAAATAATTTTTGAGATACTTTTATTTTATAAAAAGTTGTGTCATACTCTTCCTTTGTCGAAAACACATCTTTGTTCACCAAGTATTAAATCAAAATTCTTCTTTCTATTGGTGAATTTGTGGACAATATTGGTTAAATCTAATACTTTTTCTTTTAAGTAAGTATTTTCACTTTTCGAAAATATACATATATCACAAGTCAAAATAACTTCATTTCTTTTAAATATTCCTCAAGTTCTTTTGATAAAAGAGACAATTTCTTTTTGAGAGAATTATTTTTCAAAGTGAGTTTTTCATAATTTCTATGTAAATTATTGAAATTATTTAATAACTCCTTATATGATAAATCACTATCAATATCATCATCACCAGTATCATTAAAATCATCAAGTAAGTCATTATTGATTTCAAAAGAGTTTACCGCACATGTTATCATCTTGAACTCCTTTATTATTTTCTTTCATCAAGATCTCATGTGTTATGAGTGAATCCATGAGTTCTTCTAGAAGAACTTTGAGAACTTTGATGAGATCCTTTACTTCTTCTAGAGTTTACCGCACATGTTATCATGTTGAACTCCTTCATTGCTTTCTTTCATCAAGATCTCATATTCCATGTCACCACTTTGTTTCTATATGCTCTAGGAAGACTCCTAAGCACTTTGTTCACTAAATCTATGTTAGAAAATAATTTTCCAAGAGCATTGAGAAAGTTAATAATAGTAGTGAATCTAGAAAATATGTATGTAATAGTCTCGTCTTTATGTATCTTGAATAATTTATATAGGCGAGTAAGAATATTGATTTTTTTCTTTTTACAGAATTTGTGTCTTGATATAACACTTCATGCATATTCCACATTTCATGAGCATTTGTGACTTTTTTTAACATTATTGAATATATCTCTATCCATACTGCAAATCAAAATATGCATAGCTCTATTGTTATTTGACAAAGTAATTTTATCATTTACATCATATTCATTAATTTCTTTATCAATAAACTTATCACCAACCTGTTTCTTAAAAACGAAAGGACCTTTAGTAACAATATGCTATAAATCAAAACATAAAGATTGTAGATATATAATTATCCTACTTTTTCAATAATTAAAATCGGTTCCATTGAAAAATGGTAGTCTAGTTGAAAACCCCACATTTGAAAGATTCTGGAAATTATTTGGATATGTCATCTTAAGATGGTTGAGTCTTTAAAATTGAGTATCAAGCTCTAATACCAATTATTAGCCTAAGATTGATTACCCAAGAGGGGGTAAATTAAGTTTTAAAATATTTTAAAAAAACTTTTCAATTATGTAAAATCATAGACTACTATTATAAAACTTTTTATATAAACAATAATACCTAATATATAACAATAATACCTAATATATAACAATAATGCCAAGTAAATTAAGTACACTAAATAGAAAATACTCAATCAAATAACTTGTAATAAAGTAAAAAGTGTAAGAATAGAGAAAATACAAACTCAATTTTTATGAGGTTCAACAAATACGATAATTTGCCTACGTCCCTAGATCTTTGCAACTTATTTTGAGTTTTCCACTATCGGATTAAGATTGTGGACTTAACTAATCTTTTTATAAATGGAGTAAATTCTTTTTAGGCTTACTCAACCTTTACAATAGTATTGATTCTGGTTCTATCATGCTTAACCTTGGATTATTTTGACTCTAGTGACAACCTCATCTATATAGATTGTTTAGACAATTAGGCCAATCTCACCAACTCATATATTATTTAGACTATGGTAACAACCTTACCTACACTCGGGTTGGTTAGACTCCGGTGATAACTTCACATAAATCGGATTATTTAGATTCTGGTAGTAACCTCACTTATATACGGATTTTTTATGACTCTAGTGCCAATCTCACCTCACATTCAACCATTTTTACAATAAATAAGAAAGAATACACTCAAGAACTCCCCTCACAAAAGTAATAAATATAATTTTAGCTTCAAAGATTTCAGAACAATGCATAATGAATGCTTTAAGATTGACTTAATATGATTTGAAAGTTAATTTAATGTTAGAATAGACTTTTGTACTTTGAAAGTAGTTAGATAACAATTTAAGTTCATACAAAGTCTTTTTGAAGTCTTAAAATAGCTTTTATTTATAAGATTGAGTGAAAACTAGCCGTTTATAACTGTTAGACACTTTCTACTATTTTTGGTAGACCGAAAGTGTGTTTTCGGTAGAATGAAAATACTAGCTATTGGTAGTACTTTTGCAATGGTCATATTTTAATAGATATATTTTTTTTACTACTATTTTCGGTAGACCGAAAACCTTACTTATTTTGGCCATTTCAGCATTTAGCTTTTTTTTTTTTTTCCATATTTTGACAACTTTTGATATTTTTCAAAAATTGACTTCTAAACTTGTTTTAAACACTTTTAAAACATTGGAAATAAATTTGAAAAATAGTATTTTAGCTATTACAAACTTGTTTTAATTTCACAAAAATATTTAACAATAATTAAAAAAGTATTCATATCAAAACATATTATAGTTTACAAATAGAAAATCTCTTTTTAGCTATTTCTAATAAATTTGTAACTTATTTGAACGTAAGAAATCATGTTTTAAAGAAGATTTTTCTCATATTATTTTCTATTTTTAAACTTCTATAATAAAAGAATCATTTCAAGTTTAAGATAGTTTGAAAACTCTTTGGAAAGCCAATGCAAGGAGAATTTTGTACAATGAACTAAATTAAATACAAGATCAAATATAAATATACTCTATCTAAGCTTGGTCTTGTATCTTGATTTTCCATCGTCAAGCTTGACTCTAATAATTCCAATATGCATCCATCTTCTAGCTTGATTCCTTGATCAACTTGAGTTAGAACTTTTAAAGCTATTTCACTATACACTCAAGTTGAATCATTAGTACTAAATCAAATATTTTTTATCTTCAAAATAAAAGTGAGTAAGATTGAAACCTTAATTTCTTAACATAAGATTGATGATACAAAGTATGAGTCACCAATCTCCCCCTTTCAGATAACAAACATTTGATTTAAAAAGTGTAAGGAATAAGATTTTAATAAACAAGGATAGTGTCCTTACCAAATTTTTGAATACTCCCACTCAAAGTATGCTTAATGTAAGGAATTAAACTGTGCCTTTATTTGTTAAACTCATAAAGGGTGCATATTTTGAAAAACAATGCCAATTTTTGAAACTAATTATATTTGAAGAAAAGTAGATTTACCAGTTAAATAATCGACTAGTTAAATCAAAGCACCATCTTCTCTCTTTGGATATCATCAAAAGTCCACAAGTTCAAAAGAGAAGATTAACACCAATAAGGAATTTCAAAGAAATGAAAAAACCATAACAATGTTAAATCAAGCATCCAATTCAAACACAACATATAATTCATTTTTAAACAACTATAGGAAAAAGAAGTTCAAAAGAAGTAAAGCAAGAATATGATAAGAGATTTATGGAGGAGGGAATCTGTCAAAGAAGGATTGCATCATCCTCATCATTTCATTTTGTTGATATTGAATTATCTACAATTGACGCTCTTGATGTTGATGGACAGAGTTGATGTCAGCTAAAATAATATATAAATGCTCGAGCTCTGTGTCATGCAGATATTGGATGTCAAGCTGGATGGTGTTAATACATTCTAAGAGGCTGTTGAAAACTTCATGAAAATCAAAGGCTTGGGCAGATGCCTCTTAAGCATCAGTACACTCAGCAGTACCTTCAGCAGCTGTGCTAAGACGACTACCACCAGCTTTTTGTCTATCTCTTGTACCTTGATCATACCCTAGTTTGGTTTTGATGACCTATTCATTGTTAAGAAAAATGAATCCTATGAGTTTGAAAGTCTTGTTATTCATTTCAACATCGATAGTTCACATTTATGTTCAATCTCTTCAAATGGTGGGATGTTGAAGTGTTGGAAGATGCAGGTAAGGAGAAAACTATAAGAAAATGAGGATCTCCTATTTTCTATAATCATTTCATGGATAATAAAGTATGGTGGGTTTAATCTTCTTCCAATGTGAATAGAGTCAATGAAACCAAAGTCACAAAAGATAGGTATATCCTTATAGTTACCTCGAGGAATCATATTTTATGATACAAATTGGAATAGAATCCTAGCTTCTAGGGTAAGATCAGTGACATAAGGCTTAGACTGAAAACTATTGGGAGAATAACTCAAAGTAGGGCTTCTTAGGGATCAAAATCATGAAGCATAGGCCAAGAGATTGTTATGGGAAATTTGTAGCCACCCAAAGCAAATGAAAAAGATCAGCTAGGAGTTATTCAATGACCTCAAAATCAATCCTTTTAGGGGAATTATATATAGCATGTTGTCCTCTAGAGATATTGGCATAGGCATAGAATCCTCTAACCAATCTAGGATATCTTGTATCTCTAACAGAGCAGAATTCAGTCCAACCCATTTTTTCCATATACAGTAGAAAATTGACATAAACTAAGTCTCTAAAATTGATGGTTCTACCCCAAATAATAGTTTTCTTAGAGAAAATATCTTTATATCCAGACGCAAGAGCAAGAGAATCTAGGAGACAAATATCAAATCTTGCTTCAGTGCATTGTTCGGATTACTTTATTCGAATTTCCTTGCCTTTACATCTTGGGTTTTCACTTCTAGGAGCCATTGATAAGAAATATGATAATTAAATAAAGACTCAAAGGAATTTCAACCTCAATTTTTGATTCTAGAGTTGTAAGAAGATGAAAAATCTGATTTTGTTGCCAAGAGTATAGGAAAAATAGTGAATAATAAAAATCACTCTGGTTGGAAGAAAATTGAGTGATCTTGTGAGAAAATTGGATGGGAATGAGAAAAGAAAGTTTTAGGGTAAGAGAGAATATTTTTTCAAGGGAAAGAGTGAGAGAGAATGAGTAAAAAACAAAAAATAATCCTTAAATACTCGCTAGATTGCAAGTTTTCGATCTACTGAAACTAGCAAATAATCTGCAAATTCCAAGGTAGTTTTTCGGTAGACCGAAAAATGTTTTTGTCTACCGAAAATCTTGTTTCAGCTATTTTTTTTAAGTATTTGAAAAAATAAGAAAAACATTTAAACCAATGATTAAAACATTTAAATTAATGAACATGGAAAGCAAATCAAATGACTTTCAAACAAAAAAAAAAAATCAATGAAGTTCATTATGATCAATCATAGCAAGTTCTCTGCGAATCATGTAAAAAGGGTCCTTGCTAAGAGGTTTAGTGAAAATATGACCTAGTTATTTTTCTATGCAAATAAATTCAAGAATAATATTACTTTTTTGCATATGATTACGAAAAAAAATGATATTTAATATCAATATGCTTAGCACGTGAATGCAAAATTAGTTTTTTAGACAAATTGATAGCATTAGTATTATCATATTTAATAGGTATATGATTATAATTCATTCCAAAATCTATTAGTATTTGTTTCAACTATAGAATTTGAGTACAACAACTACCCACAAAAATGTATTTGGCTTCGGTAGTAGAAAGTGCAACAGGATTTTGTTTCTTGCTAAACTAAGACATAAGTAAATAACCAAGAAAGTAACAAGTGCTACTTGTGTTCTTATGATCGGTTTAGCATCCTACAAAGTTCGCATCCAAAAAACTAGTAATATTAAAGTGTGTGTCTTTTTAATACCATAATCCTAGGTTTATAGTGTCATGGAAATATATTAGAATACATTTTACTGCATTAAGATGTGATTCCTTAGGATTAGATTGAAATTTAGTACATAGACAAACACTAAACATTATATCCAGTCTACTAGCCGTTAAGTAAAGAAGTGATCCGACCATATCTTGATATTTTGTGATATCCACTACTTTACTATTTTTGTCTTTGTCAAGCTTGATTGAAGAGCTCATTGGTATTCTTATTGACTTGGAGTTCTCCATATCGAATTGCTTTAACATATCCTTGATATATTTAAATTGATTGATAAAATGCCTTCTTTGTTGTTTGATTTGGAGGCCAAGGAAGAATATTAGTTCTCCCATCATGCTTATTTCAAACTCATTGTACATACACTTACAAAACTCTTCACAAAAAGAAACATTAGTAGTATTAAATATAATATCGTCAATATAAATTTGGACTATAATTATCTCTCCCCTTTTTCTTTTTATAAAAAGAGTAGTATCTACTTTTCCTATAGTAAAAAAATAAAGAATTTACTTGATCTATCATACCAAGCTCTAGGAGCTTACTTTAAAGCATATGGAACCTTTTTCAATTTAAAAACATGATCTGAATATTTATGATTTTGAAAACCAGGGGGTTGAGATACATATACTTCTTCCATAATATATCCATTTAGAAATGCATTCTTAACATTCATTTGGTATAGGATAAAATTCTTATGACATGTAAATGCTAAGAGCATTCTTATGGATTCTAATCTTACTATGGATGTAAAGGTTTCTTTATAATCGATACCTTCTTCTTAATTGAAACCTTAAGCTACTAGTCTAGTTTTATTTCTCACAATCATCCCATGCTCATCTACTTTATTTCTAAAGACTTATTTAGTTCCAACAATCGATTGGTCCTTAGGTCTTGGAACTAATTCCTATACATCACTTCTTTCAATTTGATTTAATTCTTCTTGCATAGCTAAAATCCATGATTCATCTTTTTCAGCATCTTTAAAATTTTTTGGTTCAATTTAAGAGATAAAAGCCATATTATTGCAAATATTTTGAGGTAATGCTCTAGTCTTCACTTCTTGTAAGGGATCAACTAGAATTTGATAGGATGAGCATATTTGAATTTCAAATCTTGTGAAAGAGAAGGAATGTTGCTATTATTGCTATTCTTTTCTTCCTTAAGATCTTGTTGTAGTTGGATGTCCTTCTCTCCATTTGCTTTCTTATCGATACTTAGCTCATTTAAGCTTGGTTTCATACTTACAACATCACCATCATCATCAATTTTTCACTCAAGGAGAGTGTTAGATTCATCAAAAATAATATGCATAGATTCTTTTACTACCAATATTTTTTTTATTGAAAACTTTATATGCTTTACTAATAGTAGAATATCCAAGAAAAATACCAACATCAGATTTTGAATCAAATTTTCCCAAATTATCTTTAGTATTCAAAATAAATTATTTGCAACCAAAAACTTTAAAATAGCCAATACTATATTTTCTGCCTTCCAAAGCTCATAGGGTATCTTGTTCAAAATTGGCCTTATCATATTTCTATTCATGATATGACAAGTAGTACTTACTACTTTGCCCCAAAAATATTTTGGCAAATCGATTTCATTTAGTATGATTCTTGTCATTTCTTGTAGGGTTCTATTCTTTCTTTCAACTACTCCATTTTGTTGTAGAGTATTAGGTGCTGAAAAATTATGGTCAAAGTTATTTTTATAGCAAAAAGCTTCCAATTCATCATTTTCAAACTCAATACCATGATCACTTCTAATATATGTGATGGCATAGCCTTTTTTATTTTGTATCGTTTTACAAAAAATAGTGAGAAGATTTAAAATATCAATTTTATGAGCAATAAATAGAACCCAAGTTAATCTTAAAAAATTATCAACTATCACAAAAAATAGTATTTTCTACTAAGACTAGCTACTCTTGACGGTCCAAAAAAATCTATGTGAAGTAGTTACAAGGGTCTAGAAGTAGTAATGATATTTTTCAATTTAAAAGAACTTTTTACTTATTTTCCAAATTGATATACATCACAAATATTTTCTTCTTCAAAAAGTAAGCTAAGTAGACTACTTAGAAGATTTTTCTTTGAAAGTTTAGAAATAGCATTCATGCTAACATGTTCAAATTTTCTATGCCAAAGCCAAAAATTATCTTTTAAGGCTGAAAAACACTTATCTTGATTGAAATATTTTTCAATATCAATAGTATACATATTATCTTTTCTTTCTCCTTTAAAATTAATTTCTTTTGAACAAGTATCTTAAATTAAGCATTTGGAAGGCTTAAAAATAATTAGATAACTTTTATCACAAAGTTGACTTATACTAAGCAAGTTGTGTTTAAGACTATTAACAAGTAAAATATTTTCTATAATGGGTAAGGAAATTATACCAATGTTACATATACCCAAGATTGTTCCAGTGGCATTATCTCCAAATATAACATATCCTCCACTTCTTTTGTGAAAGACGAAAGCAAAGAGTAGTCTTTGGCCATCTCTTTAGAGTAACTACTATCCAAGAACCAAAATTTATTCTTCTTTTATACCTACAAGTAAGAATCAAATTTGATTTTCGATACCCATACTAATTTGGGTCCTTAAGTGTTAGTTCTAGATTCTTTTGGTATCCAAGCCAATTTTTCACCAAAATACGCATTTTACTTCACAAAGTATAAAAAACTAGTGTATCCATCTTAATTGCAATAAGTACAAGTGTGCTTTGTGTCACTTGTACTAACTTTCACAAAATAATTTTTGAGATATTTTTGATTTATGGAAGATTTATACCCAATACCACATTTGTCAAAAACACATTTTTGTTCACCAATCATCATGTCAAAATTTTTCTTTCCATTTGTAAATTTGTGGACAATTTTAGTCAAGTCAAAAATCTTGTCGTTCAAGGAAGTATTTTTTTTTTTTTTTACAAAAGATCACAATAGCTACAAGGTAATTTTACTTCCTTTTCTTTTGTAAACTCTGCAACTATTTTTGACAAGCTAAGAATTTCCTTTAGTGAGTAAGACAATGTCTTCTAACTCAATATCCATAAGTTCTTCTTCTTTCCTATTTCTTTCTTGCGTGGCGATTTCAAGAGTAATTTGTATCTTTTTCTTCTTTTCCCCTTCATCTTCATTCCTTTCTTTCAAAAAGATTTTATGGGTTTTGAGGGATCCCATAGGTACTTCAAGAAGAAGTTTGCTAAGGTCTTTTGCTTCTTGAATAGCTACCACCTTGCTTCGATATGCTCGAGAAAGACTTCTAAGAATTTTGTTCACTAACTCACCATTAGAAAAGATTTTTTCTAAAGTACTAAGAAAGTTAATAATAGTAGTAAATCTAGTAAATATTTGAGAAATAGATTCATCTTTTTCTATTTTGAACAACTCATAGTTTCTAGTAAAAATATTAATTCTAGTTTCTTTCATGAAGCTAGTTCCTTGATAAGAGACTTCTAACATATTCTATAGTTTATGAGTATCTCTAACCTTCTCAACATTATTATGTATATTCCTATCTAAACCATACATAAGAATATTTCTAGCTCTTCCATTTTTGGTGAAAGTGATTTTATCCTTTTCATCATATTCTTCTATGTCCTTTTCTACTTCTCTTCAATCAATAATTTTTGTTATTTTTAAAAAACCTTTAGTAACAATATACCATAACTCAAAATCAATACACCTAAGATAAGTATCCATCCGATTTGTCCAATAGTTAAAATCACTTCAATTGAAAAATAATGGTTTAGAAAATGACAACCTCTCATATTGAAAAGAATTTGGGCTAGCTATCTCAAAAATAGTTAAGTTTTAAAAATTTAAGCACCAATCTTTGATACCAATTGTTAGCCCAAGATTAGCTAGCTGAGAGAGGGGTAAAGTGAGTTTTAAAAACTTTTACAAACTTTTCAAGATAAACAAGCGAATTATCCAAGTAATGACAATATTAAGTAAAAATAGCCAAATGACATGCACAAGCTCAAAGTAAATAAATTAAAGAGATAAGGATAGAGAAATGCAAATACTATTTTTATGAGGTTCAACAAATACGACGGTTTATCTACGTCCCCGGCTCTTGACCATACACTTCGAGCTTTCTACTATCAGATTAAGAGAATAAGCTTGATCAATCCTTGTACGTAACGAGTGATTTCTCTTTAGATACACTCATGCCTTTATAATAGCCTTGAATCCAATTCTATCACCTCACCTAAACTGAGTTGTTATAAATCTGGTATCAACCTCACCTCACAATTATAATTTAATTTTTACCGAATCACTCAAATAGAATCTCTCTCTAATGAAGATAATTGATACAAGATAAACTTAGAGAGGATAAATGTGAACACAAGATATGATCTAGTTTGGCTCAAGTGATTTTTGTGAAAGAGTGGATTTAAAAGTTTGGATCACAAAAATTGATTTGAACAACTTGAATATATGATATGAGTAATGTAAGGATGTTCAAAAATTGTTTCAAATCTTAGAAAAGTTTCTATTTAAAGACTTGAATGAAAACTAGTTATTTTAGATTATTTGACAGACAATTTGTCATTTTCTATAGACCGAAAGTGTATTTTCAAAAAGTCGATCGAAAATACTAACCATTGATAGTGTGATTCTAATAGTTGAATTTAAAAATTTGTTGAAAATTGGTAGAGAACCGGTAGACCGAAAATTGGGAATCAGTCTACTGAAGATACCAAAGAGCTTGTTTTAATTTTATTTCAAGTCTTTTTTTATTCTTTTCAAAATTGTGACTTCTTAAACTAATTTTATAAAATATATATACTATAGAAATTATAAATTAATTTAAAACTTGTGTAAAATAAATTTTGAAACTTTAATTGAAGATAAACTAGTTTGACTGCATTGGTTTGAAAATTTCCTATTTATAGAAAAATTTAAGCCATTAAGATTATATTATATGTAAACAAGTATTTTTATACAAGAACTAAGTATTTAACCTTTGTTAATCTAAGTCATTTATTCTTGATCTTTATCTTCAAGCTCTTTTCTATAGTCTATCTTGAACATCTTGTGATCCTTTCAATTTAGATTGCTACGCACATAGATAGTTTATTAGTTCTTAATCATATATTTATGAACTTCAAAATCTGGGTATAAGATTGATGATTCAAAGCATGAGTCAACATTATTATGGTTAGAACATAGTCAAATTGTTGATGGATTTAGAATTTCCCTAACTTTTTTTTTTTTTTCCGAAATATCACTTTTGTGATTATCCCAAAATTTTTGTGTTATTCACATTTTTATACATTGCATTTTGTCAGTTTGTACCTTGCATTTTAGTTGTTATCAATATTGACTTTCATATTTAAAGCTTGTAATAAATTTATATTCTCTTTGTATTAAATACTAATTTTGACCATTTAACTTACCAAAATACCCTTTAACCTTTAATGATATATGTAAAAAATAATTAATTTTAAATATATTTAAAATCAATAATTAAAATAACAAATATTAAAAAAATGCAAAAACTTAAAATTTTTCTAATATTTATTTATTAAGTTACTAATTTTAAATATGATTTAAATTTGAATAACTTTTTAGATATGTGTTTAAAGTTTTAAAATTGTATTTTAGTAAACTCAATAACTAAAATTAGTGTTTGACTAAGATAATGCATAAATTTGTTACGCGTTTTAATTTTGAAGATTAATATTGATAATAACTAAAACAGTACGATAAAGTGAACAAATTATCAAAATACGTAGTATAAAAATATAATTATTCCGTTAAAGTTTTTGACCAATAGTCGTAATTTTTTATGACCGTAACTTTTGTAGTCATAATTTTCTCGGTATATCCATCTACATACTTGGTATATATATATATCAATTCCATTTTTGGAATGCATTATCTTTTAGAGATTCAATTTACAAAATGTACATATAGATTCCCGTAGAAAAACCTACTCAGAAATAACAATTTCATAAAAAGATATACTGAAAAGATATATATTGAAAGTTAATATTACAATGTAGCACATTTAAAAATATACCAAGTAAATAGCTTGGTATACTAATAGGGAAAAAAAAAAATGCACCATTTATTTGTGATTTCTCGTTACTAGTAGAGATAATAAAAAATGGTAAAAAATGATATTAAAATCTTCTAACTAACAAATGGACATTTACCTATAAAAAATGGTCATTAAGCTTTAAATCGGTAAATAGAGATCATTTTCTAATTCCAATTTTAAAAATGGAACATACATCATAAATTCTCTTTTNCACGATTAATTATGAAAATAAGTAAATATAATTATGACGCGAGAAAGGCACATGTTCAAATTCAAGCACTACTAAACATGGATTAAGCACGAAAATAAGCAAATACAATTGCGATATGAGAATGACTCAAGCTAGAAAATATGCGCGACTAAGTACAAAATAAATAAGCATGATTATGATATGAGAATGACATAGGCTCAAAAAGTAGGTACAACTTCAAATATAATACAATTTAGGCACAAATTTTGGAAGGAGGAAAAACTACAAGGGGGATGAGACAATGCAAGCTGAGTTCAAATATGACAAGATTCCTACTGTATTTAGACCAACATAGCATGAGACACGAATATATCTTGATTAATTGTGTTTCCGCCAACGTGGCTTACGATCAACACCAACTAGTAGTGACCCAAAGGTAGCCTTTTTCTTCTTCTTCTTGTTGGTTTTTTTTTTCCTTTTTATTTTAGAGTTGAATTTAAAGCAAATTAGTAGTATAGTAGACAATTAAAATTGTGGTGTAGGAAATATATTTAATAATGTAGTTTGAAGTTCTCTGTTAAATGAGATTCTAAGGCTTAAAAGAAGTAAATGGTTTATTGAGGAAATTTTATTTTATATGTGGTAAAATTTCAAAAAAAAAATGAAAAATGAAAAATACTACCCTGCATTGTTGCTTTGTTGAAATATACCAGATTTATTTAAAAAATACCTCTTTTACAATTTGATTTAGAAAAATACAATATTTTACTACTGAAGGAGTGGGTACTTGAGATAATAAGCCATGTTCTCTCTTCAAAACTTGAATTTCTCAATGATACTTAGAGATAATCATTTCGAGATTTTTATTAGGCCTTGCTAGGTTGTACAATTTTTGGCATTCTCAAAGTGTATTTTCGTAAGAAGCCATGGTTTCTTTTAGAAGATTTTATAGTCCGTCCTTCCAAATTTGTCTAATTGAATTTATATTCAATTTTATTTTATTAGTTTTGTTTCTCTCTCACTTTTTTCTTTTTTTTTTAAAAAAGAAAAAAAAGAAAATATGGACTATACAACATATTTTACTATACAAATAGCAATAATTTGGCTTTTATTGTGATTTTTTAAATTTTCCTTTAAAGTATTGTGAGGAGTAGAAGTAACTGTTGGAAGGAGAGTTTTTAGGTAATGTTGCGTGGAATGGGTATTTTGTTTATAGTTTTGCCCTTAAAATTGTTTGTGCAGTTTGTGAAAGGATGTGACTATTTGGTTATTTCACTTATAAATTTTGTGATTTGGCCGAATTGTTCTTCTGATTTTGTATTTGGACGAGGAATTGGGATGGATTTTATGGTTTTTTCGCTTGGCTTTTAGTTATTCTGCTTGATCTTTCTCGTTATTTTGCTTTGTTCCGATGCCTTTCCTCTCTTATCATTTCAATGTCTTTTCCTTTGTTCTCTTATCATTCTTTGTATTTTATGCCTACGTTTTTTTAGAACGTTTCTTTATTTCTTTCTTTAAGATCGTGGCTTTCTTTGTTTTTTTTTTTTGTTCTTTGTTTTGAGCTTTTGTCATCTCTCTTCTTTCGAGAGTTTTTTTGCTATATTTTTCAATTTTGATTTTTTTTTTCTTTTTTTGTTTTAGCCTCTATTTGGCTATATGGATCTAAGATATTTTGAATTTTTTATTATCCTGGTTGCTTCCACTCTTTCCTTCTCTGGTATTTCTCGATCTTAAATTTTGTACTATTAAGTATTGTTTTTTTTTTTTTATTTTACTGTCACTTTTTTGTGTATAATGTTCTTCCTATTCTGAGTTATTGTTTATTTGAAGTTTATGCTTGAATAATTTCTGTTTTCTTTTTTTTTTTTTAAATTCTTTTTTGCTGTGAAATTCTTTGTTGGTTAGTTTTAGGCTTTTGGCCCTTGGTCTATGGATATGGGCATCCCAATTTTTGGGCCTAGATTTTTGTTAGTGGATCGATGATAGTCTTTTATTTTGGGCTTTTTAGATTAGAAATTGGGTTGGTTTTTTTACTGATTTTTGTTGGGCTTCTTCGATATCTAATAGGTTTCTTCTGTTAATTATGTTATTTGTTTATTTTTTTTGATAGAATGCCGTGACATTTTAGCTTTTCACATTTTATTAAAACTTTAACAATTATATATATATACATGTGTGTATATCTATTGATTTTACGATATTTTATTTGTGCATTCTTAAATTTCTAGAGTATTCTGTAGAACATTATCAAAATAATTTTTCTTTTTTCTTAATTGTTTATATTTAATATTTGTATGTCTTCCAGATTTTTTTTTTAATGTTAATTATGATTTCTACTTTTACTTTTAATGATCTGTCTGCTTGCATGTAAATTCATTTAATGTTGCTATGATAGTTTTGTATTATTTTCGTAAAAGGAAAAAAAAAAAGCAAAAGAGTAAAAAAAAAAAAAATCAAATACAGAGAAGAAAAATGAGGGATTTTTTTTGAAAATGTATTTTTAGAGTTTTTTAAACATATTTTAATGAGGTATTATTTTAGGAAATTGTGTTGAGTAAGTTTATGATTTTCTTTTTTGCTTAGGTATATTTATTTTATTACATCTTCCTTTCAGGCTGTTGCTACGTGTGAAATTTTGTTTTAATGCTATGTGTATTCTTTTTACTATTGTTTGATTATATAAACTTGAATACACTACACATCCCAATTTTTGTACGAAATTTTTTGTATCAACATATGTGGCATGTAAATTGCCACTAACTAATTAGTATATTAGAACTTATTATAAATAAATTAAAAATTATCACTAATTAAATGATGACAAATCATATATCACATGTGTTGGTATTAAAAATTTAATACAAAATTGGTTTATCAAGTATTATCCTATATACTTAACTTATTTACTATGTTCTTTATATTCTATTTATTTCTATCTTCTCTCTCACTCTCACAACTTAATGAGTTTCTTCTAAACTTCCTTTACCATATTTATTATGTTCCTATTTCTTTGTCCACTCTTTATATAATCTTTAGCCATCTATAGTTAGTTTGAAGAATTTTTCTTGGAGATATTTAAGGTATTATTACTCTGTATGATGCTCTGTTATGTTACTTTTTTTCTCTTTCTTTTGAGTTATAATTATGCTTTGTTTTGTTTTGGTGTTCATTAATACGTATTCTATATTCCCGTAGTTATACTATCGAGGCATTTATTTTTTTACTGTTGTATTTAATATCATGTCCTATTAAATACTGTTGCTTACAATTTTGGTATATTTCGTTATCTTATTTATTGATATCTACTGTCTATCTTGTGTGTTCTAGAGATGAGACACGTACTTCTTTCAAGATAATGAGATATTATTGAGTTTTGTACAAAATCTAACCTTCCCAAGCATTTTAATATTCGGTTCCACCTCATTTATAGCCAATCATTTGGCCACTGCTTTTTTTTTTTTTTTTCTTTTTTTGGAGAGAATATTTGACCACTACTTTGATAGCATCGGATTCTCTACAATAATTGAACCAGTTCCATCTCTATTTTATATAGTCTGATACCTTCAACAATATACAGTTATACATCAAGAATGAACTTTAAAAATAAATAAATAAATAAAAGTACACCAAGAACACTAAACCTTCTTGGAAAAAAAAAAGAACAAAAAAATTGTTAGATTAGCAAGATTTGTGCCGCAAAAAATTGTCACATAAGTAGAGAAGAGTGCCATTATGATTAAAGTCGATAGTGTCATTCTATTTTAGATGTGTTTGTAAATACAGACTTTTCGGTTGTTTCTTTTTATTTTTTTATTTTTTATTTTTTTTCCAATTTTATTCTGATCAGTCCCATTCTAATTTTTCGCACTCTGATTTTGGCCTAATAACTTATAATTTTTCTCTAGCCATTTCAAACACTCACACCACACGAGCTGAATGTATTTTATCCTAAAATGACGTGATCATAACTGCATGTCATTATCATTTAATCCTTTTTAAGCTATTTAATATAAAAGCCCCTTAATTCAACTAATTTAATAAAATTAACATTGAATTCATGTTTATCAAGCAAAATCCCACGATGTTAAGATTATGTTTTTCTTAAAAAAAAGTATATTAGTTATATTACACTTATTTATAATGAAAACTTCATATTGTATAAAATCAAAGGACATAAATGGTATTTTACATGATTTATTTTAAAATTTCTTAATTTTCTCTCTAATTTAGAAACTATAAGAGGCCTATAGAAAAGCTAGAAGGATTTGAGCTTTTCAATGATTTTTGTTCTTTATTGACAAGCAACTCACTCCTTAAACCATCGTTTTCTGTCAGTAATTGATTACTTTCAGTTGTTGTTACTCTTCCACTAATTTTAGACACCCAAACATGATTTTTTGACTTCTTTTCATACTTTGTTGATGACTTATAAAGTTTTTTTATATAAATAATTTGTGCTTATGTTATGTACTTTTAATATATTATGATGTCTTAAATTAGGTTTTGCTTTAGTACTAAAATTAGGATTTGATTTTGAACATAATTATATTAAATTTTTGATTTTTTTATAATATATATGTTATTCAATTAATAATTTATTTTTAAATATATAAAATTCATGATTATTGTGAAGGATTTTATACTTTACAAATGAGCATATATATATATATAATATGTATATAATATCTACAATACCAATTATACTATTCAATTTCATACCACAAAAAGATTTTATTATAATTTGGAGTATCAAAACCTAAATTCTTTAATATTAGAGAGTTTTGTTCTTAAAAAGTGAATTCAAAGTTAATCTTACAAATTAGTATGGACTTTAAATAGTCTTCTTTTTCTGTGAATATAATCCCAAAATGCAGCTTAGCTTTTCACATCTACTTGTACTCTTATGAAACCATTAATATATACAAATTAAGAAAATAGTTAATAATATTATTAGCCTTTGAATTATATTCATTATACTACTTTGATCCTTGAATTAATAATAATAACCCTTGAATTATACTCATTATACCACTTTAGCTCATGAACTTTCAACTTACATAGTAATTGACTCATGAATTATATAATTATTGTAACAATGACTATTTTGTCATAAAATGTTAAATATTTAACAGAAACAAGTTATTTTAAAGCCCACAGTTTGGTAACTATGATCAAGAGTTAGATTTTGAATTTTCAACTTACATGGTATACTATCAAAATTTGTGTAATTATTACAGTAATGACTATTTTTTTTCCACAAACTGTTAAATTTTTAACAAAAATAAGTCAGATGCAAAACATATAGTTTAGTAACTGTAACTGAGAATGAGATTCTAACTTATAGAAGTGAATCATGTCAATTATCCGCTTTGTTCATGGCTACTTTTATTGAAAAACTATCAATTTCTGACAAAAAGGCTATTGCTATAATAATAACATAATTCATGGACTATTATTATATAAGTTAAAAGTTTAGAGACTAAAACAGTACAATAAATATAATTCAAGGGACATTACCATGATTAACCTTAAGACAATGCAAGACAATTTTACTCCATATAATACAAACTTATTATTCTCTAATCGGTAACACATATCAATACATATTATATGTCTACCTTCAATATCAATGTATCAACATAAATCAATTGTTTATTTTTATCTTTATTGTAACATTATTATTTATTTCAGTGGTACTGGTATTTGGTGCGTAGGAACTATAAAGCAAGGTAAGAGATTGTATAATATTACCTGCATCAAAATGTTCTAGCTGTTTATTGTATAATATTACCTGCATCAAAATGTTCTAGCTGTTTATGATAACTTAGAAGTTAGAACTATCAATTATAGTAAAATAAAAAATGTATCTTTTGCTAAATGTTAGAACTATCAATTATAGTAAAATAAAAAATATATCTTTTGCTAAATGTTATTATTAATTTTTTTTTGTTTTTTCAAAGTAAGCATATAATGAGAAAAATGTAGATATTTCATTATCAATATAAATATATATATGTATATGTATATATATGGTTCTCAATCTAATGGATATTTTTTTAATATATCTATAATTATTTTTTTTTAGTCATCAAATCATTATCTAACAGCTATTATAATTTGAGTAATTGGAAAAAAATAATATAATTAAATACTCATTATTTAATATTTTTCTCTCTCTCTCTCTACTTTTTAACAGAAAAGATATACGTGATAAATTTTAATTAGATAAAACAATACCTTTGGATAAGTAAAAAAAACCTATTGGATTGGTGCCCTATATATATTATTACATATTTTTACTCTAGTTTTTCTTTTTTATTTTTTTTTTTATAAAAAGTATTGTTATTTAAACCAAGTACCATTTCGTTTACTTTACGACAACTATAGTCAACTATAATACAAGGAAAAAAAATAAACACTTAACTAAATGCATCCACTAAAGGACAATAAAGTTGGCGGATAGTTGGTGCTCTTGCTCATAATTGAAGAAATATATTCATAGTAGTTATATTATAAATGTTAAGCAAGGAGGCTTCTGAGTTAGGATTCTCCTATAAATAAGGGATATTGGTATAAAATCTCCTAAAATTCTGTTTTAGGAGTCGAATGCATTAACGACGATACACTGCTGTTGGGTGCATTTACCTTCTTTTTTTTTTCCTAACGTTATGGTCAACTATTTACATTTGATTTGGCAAGAATAATTATAAGAGTGGAGAATTAGCTTATATTTTGGAGGAATTATTTCTATTTCTTCCACTGCAGACTGTTATTGTAAATAATACTTTTTATAATAATAGCTTTATCTAGCCTTAAAAAAATCTAAATACATACACCGGTAGATTACCAAACTTTGAATGATAAACAATAACATCATTAAGTGCTTGTATTATTGTTAATGTATCTGATTCCAATAATTGAAGATTTATACTAAGACCGACAATTTTTTATACGACTTGATGATTCAATTTGAAAACGACATGAAATAAATAAGTATGGGTGATTTATTTTTTATATCAATTTCAAGTTAACATGTGTAACACGAATAATAAACGGGTGGGATTTGGATCAACTTATTTAACTCGAAAATGACCTGTTTAACATGTTCAAGTAAACAAGTTATTTTTGTGTTGTGTCGATATGACAAAAATATGACACATTTACCAATATTTTAATGTTTTAAATGTGATTTTGATTAATTCTCAACATATTTACATGTGTTTAGTTGAATTAATTAATACATAATCGTGTTAAATTTGAGTAACAATGTCAATTTTGAATAATCATGTCAAATAGATCATAATATGATACACGACATATTTATTAGATAAGTTATATGTGTCGTGTCATGTCATGTTACATGTGTATTAATCATGTGGTATTTGGATTTATGTTTTTATCTTGTTCATTAATCGTGTCACATTCGGATTATAGTGTTATCGTATCGATCTAAATATGATACGATAACATAAATTATCAGCCCTAATTAAGGCCAAACATCTTTTGCCTATATGAGAGATACTTTTATAGCTTGTACTTTTGCTATCTTTGAAGTAAAGATTCCAAACATCTTTTTGGAAACTATTGCCATGTTTTTATGGTAGACATTTCAAATGATAGCACTAATGCCTACAGTACGTGTATAGCTTAAATCCACTTTCTAAAGGTGCTACTAATTATAAAAGTTTCCTTTGATTGAAAAAGATGAATAACTAAATAAAAATAAAATAAATTATTACCATCCCACTAGTGTTCGATTATAATCAAAAGGTTCAGTTAGAGTTTCATACTACTATAGAAATTATTTAGGACCTACCATGTCACTTATCAGGGTTTACCACATCACTTCCCAGAAAAGCGATATGGTAGGTATAATATACCACGTTACTTTTTTAGGGAGCGACGTGATATGTAGCCCAATTTGAGGCCCTACCATGTTGGTCGCTATAGAACCGACGTGGAATCCCATTAAATACCATGGATTTATTATAAACTAGAACAAAGAATGGCTCAAAACATCCAGCAATCAACAACCAGCATATAAATTCTAGCAATCTAGTATACAAATTACATTTTTCACATAGCTAAGTCCTACATGAAGCATCTAAGCTTATCAAAATCATAATTCTAGTCATCTAATTAGAATACCAAAGATATAAAGTTAACATAAATATGTTAGTAATGTGACTCACCTATCATGATACATACTCCATAACTCACCGTTCTATTCTTCTCGGACTTCGTTGATCTTATTCATAGTGTATATATCTTTATTATGACACTATAAATTTAAATGTGCATAAGTTATATTCGAGTCATATATTGATAATTAGTATACTTATACAATAAAGATGAGTGTTAAGTTAGAAAGTTATACTGAAGTAGTAATGTACTCATATAGATTAGCATCCATGACCATTTCTCTCATCATGCACATCACGTAGAAACTATACTTTATGTTATTTGGTTAGTGTAGGCACTAAAATTTCAATTAAGTTTTCAATTAATCTTTGTGAGCAAAAATAAATCTATTTAATCCATGAATATAAATTAGTAAAATTTAAAATGTACCTTAACTGACTCTCAATCGAGACTATTTTTCTTACTACGTCTCTCAATTGATGTGTTAAATAACCAAAAAGTTCTATAAAATAAAAGCATATCAAAGCATGTCAACCATACTTAAAATATTATATTAAATATTATTATTAATTTAAATAGTTTTGATCATATTTACAGTTTGATGAGAGTTCTTGTATCTTTTCAAAGAGGATGTTCGAGTGGATATTATTTCATGAACCACATTGATTACTAGAAACATCCAATATCTCCTATAAAGTAATATAATCAAATACATATATATAGTATATATATCCCAATAACTATCAAAAATATTAAAGAGAAGAGAGTTACCCTATGTTATATGGTACTACTAATAATGTGCTATTCATGCCCAAAGTCAAGTGATTCATGATTGCTCTTGCATGATTCTCATCGTTGCCATCTCCAAAAGTCGATATAAGAGAAAATTCAATGAAAGTTATAATATGCAGACGCTTATATTCTATAAGTTTGTCATATAATATCCTAAAATAATATATAATATATTTAATACAAAATATTAAGATATGAAAAAAATAAATAACAAGAGTAAAGATATGAAAACTTACTTGATGTAAAATATGATGCACAAAGAACTAATCTTGATGAAGTTAGTTATATGTGATATATCCTCCTTAACCAAAAATGAGAATTATCCAGGAATCTCACTAGTTATATGTGATATATCCTCCTTAACCAAAAATAAGAATTACCCAGGAATCTCACACATCTCATTGTCAAAAGTGATGTAAATTAAGTAATCATTAGCTTTCTTCATCACATATTTGTACAAGCTCCTCAAACTTTCCATAACATTAGGAGGAACATCAATCTTAGATCATGAAGAGGGCCCGATTGATCTTGTACTAGATGAGAATAAATGTCTGGACTCTTCCCATTATGGTTTAGTAATAGGCGGCTCTAGTTCATTTTGTGGTTGTTTTTTTTTTCCCTTTATCTTTTCGTAATGGCAACTGAGATCAAAAAATTTACTTAAATAAAATAAAAATAGTTTTTTAATTGTTAAAATAATGAGTGTTAGTCTTTATACTTCAGATTCGTCTACAATAAGTACCAACTCTTTAGGTCACGTGACAATTGATCCCACAACTTCCACTGCTGTATCCATTATAGTGTCCACTGGAATAGGCAATGAAGCTTCAAGGATGTATGTTTCAACAATAGATACTTGATAATTTTTCTCACCTAATAGTACTTCATGAATCATAGGCCTTCTTGTTTAAATGATGTAACCCGATATAGTAACGTCTAGTGCTAAGTCAACTAACTTGTATCGAATATCCTGATATGTAAACCAATAATATGAATTTCATAATATGTATTAAATTGACAAAGATGCAAAAGTCATAAAACTAAGATAGTATCTTTGAAGTTCCCACTTCCAGAATTGGAGTACCAGGGGCTGTAGTATGAATTTGAATTTATGGTGACTAAGGAATATACATATTTGATGGTTGAGGAAAATATGACTAAGGCAATAGTTGGGAAAAGTACAACTCAGGCAGTTGCTATAGAAAATGTGACTCAGGTGGCTAGGGAGCTAACTCTTAAAATGTGTTACCGAATAACTTAGTCTCCAATTGCCCGAAGATATCTTTCTTGATTATTATATTTACTTTATATATTTTGAAATTATGTCTTCTATTGATTTTCTTTCTCTTATTTGAAAGTGAATTATTATTCTGACAATACTCTTAGCCATCCTTGAGATCTATGGAATACATCCCACTGAGTTATATAGGTTCCTACAAAATGTATACGACCAGAGTACTCAAGTGCCCCTAATGCCTGAGTTAATATGTCATGAGAGTCGATTTCTTGAATCTTTCCTTGGGACCTCATATCGTACAATTCATCCTAAATAAGATACCAAATTAGTTAAATATAGAAATAAATATACAATCTAAGATTTTAAACAGAAGTTAGAAGAACTTACAATTCACTCTCTTATTGCTTAAGCCGCAGGATTGAGATATCCTCCCTTATGTTCTTGACATGCAGCTTTCCATAATTTTGCATGTTCTATTTTATCAGTCGTACGTATTTTCTTATGTTCTTCTATAATAGTTACAATCTTTTTCCTAGATGTACGATGAATATACTCATCATATTTTGCTCTTCTTTGTTGTTGGACCACTCTTTTTGCCTATACACATATTACCCGAGATTAGTATCAAACTAAAACAGACAAGTTCTGAAAGTACTCCATATATAACTTATCATATAATACCTAAAATGTAGGGAATACTCGATTTACAACAAATATAACCCAATCTTATGGGAATATGCTTGCAAATAATGGCAAGCAAGTCAAAGCCGTAGGATTCTCCTCTCTATATTTAGCATCCTCCTCATACTTGTATATTATACCAGAAGTTAAGCAGTTTTTAAATTGATGGAATTTTTTCCCTATAGATTTCATTACAAAGGATCTATATTTCTTTGCTATGATATATGTACACTGTAAATTATTCAAATTAATAATTATAATAATACAAAATACTCATTGTATAGAATTCATGACTAATTAAGCATATTATCTCTCATCACAACAACATCCTAAATCTTTCCTCGGAGATTGCCATCCACCTTGTGCCATATGACAATGGTGATCGGAACTATAGTACAAGTTAAGGCACCTAAATAAGTCTCTAACTTGGTGGCAATGTCCCCGGTTGATTATCTAAGGGCATTACATTCTACCGTAAGTTGATTCCCTTTGGATCTCCTTTTGATAATTTGTTTAAATAATTTCCCCCCTCTTCACGCCTTTTTTTTGTACGCGTCTATGTCTTTTTCCTCTCCATTTTCTTTAGCATGGACATCATCTTCATCATTTCTTCTTGCCATCATTCTGAAAACAAAACACAATATTTATAAATACTAAACAAGATAAACATAATAAAATTAATATTCATACTCATATAATTAAATATTTATTTATTACATAACATTGATACTTGCAATTATATCATCAAATATTTATCTAAATACTATCGATGTCATTGTGAGTATATGACCTTGATAAAAATATCTTATATATGAGCTTTTTTGTGAGAAATATATTCACTCTGTGATTTTTTCTCGTACTATATCTACTTTATATAAGACATATCCATTCTATTTATACACAAATGTCCTCTTACGTCATCAATTATAACTTTTTTTCATATTATCACACTTGATACATGAACAGGATATCATATTGGGATCAAGACTATTTTCAATAGCAAATTTCAAAAAACCTTCAACTCTTTCCTCATACTCTTTTGTCAATCTATTCTTCGCCATCCAATTTCTATCCATCTTAGCTAAATTTCTAAAAAAAATTTAATAGAACCTCCCCTTATAAAATAACCTTCCCTGTAAATAAACACCAATATAACCATTCTAAATACTATAATCAATTCAAGCTCACATACTACCATTTCTCAATCATTTTTTATGCCAATATATTAATATAATTATGAAAATGTATTTATATTAAGATTCTAATATTTCATACAAACTTTCATCCACTAACCAAGCATCTAATTGATATAATTATCTCTAATTTAATAATAATTAAGCACATTATAATCTCATTAACTATATTCAAGAATTTTAACTCATAAATCATCAAAACCAAACACCAACTAAAAAATTATTATATATTCTACTAACCAAATGTCAAAAGTTTATATTTATCTCTAAATTGACAATACTCTAAGACAGTATAATCAAATTTATCACTAAAATTATATTGAATATACTATAAGACATTATAAACATTACATATTATCACACATTATAACCTAATGTATTTTAAAAAATCTTAATATACATTGTACAAAGTCCTCTCATATAATAATTACTAGTATAAAGGAACTAATTTAAAACCTAAAACTATCATTCAAACTAACTAAAAAAAATAAATTTAAAAAATTCAGAAAAATAGGAAAAAAATACCTAAATTGCTCAAAATAGTATGTTTAAAGCAAAAATTAAAGAAGAATCCATAATACCGATCAAGAATAAATATAATACACATAAAAAATAAAAAAAATCGCATAATGGTCGGATTTTGCAGTGATGAGCCGAGAAAATTTAAAATATTTTTAGAATAAAATAGAGCTATAAATATTTATAGATCCGAGAAAAAAATCCTGTAGAAGTATTGCACTTGTCAAAGGGAAGAAAAGACAACAAAAATCACCCAAAAGGTAGTGATTTGGCTAGAAAACTCAAAGGTAGCGACGAATGAGGTGATTTAGCACAATCAAGTCCGCTCGAAGAAGAAGAAGAAGAAGAAAGAAGAAAGAAGAAGACTGATGGGGCCGAGCACAACCCCACTTGATTTAAGGCCTTATCACGTCATTTCTAAAATGAGCACCGTGGTATGTATCACGTGGACATAGCACGTCGCTCGCCCCAGAGGCAATGTAGTATGTATAGCTACCGCGCCGCTTAATATAAAAGAGATGTAGTTTTGGTATATGTCACGTGTTTTCTGTAAGGCATGACGTGAGTTTAATACCACGTCATTTGTTGCTCCAAACGACGTAATATTAGTGAAGTGGTATGTTGCTTTTTTAGAAGTGTCACTTAGCAATGATATTCGTAATTCATTTCAAGTGGAATAAAAACAGTACACCCATGTGTTACAGTCATAACATTAGCAAGAATTAGTTTAATATAGCTACCAAATAATTTAGTTAAACACACCATGATTAAATTCCCACAACTATGAACAATAAATATAGGATATTTTTTTTTATCCCAATCAAGGAATAAAAAACTTTATAGGGGTTGAACTCTATCAATCTTTTATTAGAAAATCATGACAAATCAATCCCTATTTAAAATCACTAAAGACTAATTATTTAACTGCAATTTTGTATTAATTATTAGTTTTCATATATGGCTTAATAGGTGTATATCCCGTTTCAGGCCAAAAATTAATGCATATCTTCGATTCAAAAGTTGTCACAAAGAGACCCAAGTAGATGCTTATTGAAAATACATACCAAAAAATCTACATTTTTTTTTTTTATAAATTTATGTCCATTTGTCAGTTAAAAGGTATTTAAACTATTTTTTTTGCACATTAGTGAATTCATAGAATTGTAGAAAATGAACTTTACCACTATAAATGGAAAATCACTATTAAATTTCTCATTTTTTTATTTTTTAAATCTTTGTCTATCTATGTATACTTGAGGTATTTTCATATGTTTTTATATTATATACTATTAGTATGTGTACCAAATAATTTTTTATTCATTTTCAAAATTAGATATATAAACTTATAAACATATTTATTATGACTAAAAATATATCTACTGAATTTAAAAAGACTCAATTTGCAAATATATAAATTTATATTTTTTTCTCATAAAAACCTAATTAGATATACCAATACAAAGACATACCATGACTAAAAGGATATCTGTTAGAAGTCAAGATCCAGATTGGTATTTTTGAAAATATATAAAATAAACAGCTTGATATACTAAGAGGGGAAGACATATACTATTTAATAGTAAAAACTTGTCAATGGCAGTAAATGACAATTTATGTAAAAAAAAAAAAGACAAAATAAAAAACTAAAATCTATTAACTAACAAATGGACATAGCCTATAAAAAAAAGGTCATCAAGCTACAAATTAGTAAATGAGGTCATTTACCAATTCCAATTATAAAAAAGATCGCTCACCTAAAATGCTCTTACCAATTATATATATAGTAACTCAACCTAAGTGCACTTACCAACTATATATGTGTATGAGGAAATTTTATTTTGTTATGATAGCTTTTCAAAAAAATTCAAAAAATCCCGTATTTTGAAATTATTTAAAAAATTTTGAATTTAATTTAAAAAATACTACTTTTAAAAGTAATTAGAAAGATATCACTTTTATTAATTGATAAGATTATTGAGGTAATTGGTTAAATTACCTAAGGTAATGTGATCGATTATTTCAAATAACTAGATTCGTTACCCCAAATAACCCAATTAATTACCTCGATTATTATTGAAAAATATAAAATTTGAAGAAAAGTGGTAACGTTCTAAATATGTATTAAAACTTTGTGCTTTTAGCAAAATAATTTTTTCACTTTATTTAATAATTGGCCATTATTTTTTTTCATCTTTTTTTTTTAAATGGACGCTTTATTTATTTATTTATTTATCTTCGTCTTTTTGTTACATGGTCTGTTATTATTATCAGTATATCAAATTTATATATCCGTACTATATCAATATATTGATTTTATGTATTAGAATATCAGTTTTTATATTAAGTACATCAATGTTTTTTAAACTATGTCTGATATATATTATATATTGAAACTGAGAAACCGATCATTTTGCTTCTAAAATTAATAGACAGTTATTTTGCTATAGCGTTCAAAAAATAAAACATTTATTAAAGAGGGTTCTGAAATTCAGCCATTTCTTTCAAGCGCCTAAATAGTATCTGACCTATGGGTTTGTCTTATCGCTTTACAAATATAAAAAGCTTGCCAACTCAGAGTATTTGGCAGTCACTAGTTGGGGTAGACTTTTCTTTGTTATATTAATTGTCTTGTTATTCTTTTAAATTTATTTGTTTTACAGAAAATTTAATTTGATATACTGTACAGTGCTACTTTATTTTTTAAAATCTATTTTTGAAACACGATTCACTCAAGCATTTTATCTGAATTCATTCTTCAAGTCCGTCCAATACTTGTACAATAGGCCTCCACTTGATAAGTACAATGTTTACTTTATAATTCCAATTACAATTCCATTTATATCTGACTCAAATTCTTAACTAGTTACTTTCATCAACCTTTTTCTCCCCTCTGATAATCAAGTTATCTTTTTCACTTTGGTCATTAATGTTAAAGGTTCCTTAAACCATGTTTTTTCTTTTGTATCAAACTCTTAAAATAAACAATACTAAAAAGCTTCTGTTAATCTTTAACACCACGTAATATCACACATTAAGAAAAGAAGCTATAAATCATTAGTGTCCCTAAGTTTTTTTATTTCAAGATCACAATCTACCAAAAATGCCATTATACAATGTCGAATTTTCACAAGTTACTTTTTTAACATGCTAGAGTCTACAAAACTTTAATATGGACATCTGTATTGTCAAGAACTAAACATGATTTTCATAGTTGGAATCATTTTCTTATTTGTCACCAAAGAAAGGGAAGAAAAAAAATACAACTACAAATCTACTGCAATGTGTAACCACAACTTTAAATTATTTTTCTATTTGAATTTGAATTTTCGGAAATTATCTTTTTCTCAGTAGAATTTGAATTAATATTAATTATAGCACTGCAATCACTAACTTGTTTGCTGTCGATTGTAAAATTATATAATAGAATAATAGTTCCTTGGTCCTTGGTTTATATCTCTTAATTATCTTGCAATTATTTGGAAAAAGATAACAGACCAGGGAAATGAAAATAAAGGGATAAAAGGGTATTTGCTTCCCACCATATGTTTTAATTTCTCATATTTTGAAAAGTGGAGGGAGAATTTGTACGACTTGTAATCAAAGACAATTATTTGCCCTCAATTTTAAAACAATATAATATCATCGCAAAAAAGCTTTTTGGAAATAGCACTTTCTAATCTAAAAAGACATACTTTTTNACTTTTTAAAACTGTTTAGTAAAATTTATTTTAAAGTTATAACCCGACAATACTTACAACCAGCTCGGCCGAATTATAACTTAAAAAAGAGTTTTAGAAAGTAACCATTTTACTACGGGTTTAGTTTCCCTATTCGAAATGGATAAATTGTAATTTTACTAATTGCTCATTTTCTTTCTTCCAAATGTACATACGAAACAACATTAAAAGAAACATTACTTTTTATAGAGTGAATTTCAATAATGACCCCAAATTATAGTAATTATACTACTTTGACCCCATAAAATTAGGGTTTTTGTACTACTTTAGTCCTCCAAATTTTGGTTTTTGTACAGTTTCATAGTCTTAAAGACTGGTCAACGGTTTGACCAGACTTGACGGCACGAGGCAGCAGCAAAGGGAAAGGGCTGGACAAGTACACCGTTCTCAGTAGAGTATGATAGAACAGGAGAGATTGGCTTTGGATTGTGGTTATGTATACATATGTCTCATTCACCCGATATCCCTTACTGGGTCCCACTAATTCCCGCATTAACACGTGTCACAATTACGGGCTTCGAAGGGTCAGTTTTCACTTCAACCCCAACCCAACAAAAAAAAAAAAAAAAAAAAAAAACAGATTCATTGCACTGTAACTAAAGTTGATCATCAGAGTTCCATTTTCATTTCCAGTCACCATTAAAAAAAATAAAAAATAACAACACAAAGGTTCTTCTTCACCTTTGTCATCCACTCTCTCTCTCTCTCTCTCTTCATTCTCTCTCTAAAGCTCTGCAACTTTCTCCGAATCTTATTCGATTCCAGGTCAGATCGCTCTGTCGCTTCAGAATCCTCGATTTTTGTTCCCTCTTTTTTTTTTTCCCTCTCTTTCGTAATTTCCGATATCTATTGCGTATTTATGATATCCTGATTCTGATTTCATGTATTGATTTATATATATATATATATATATATTATGTTTTTCTTCTTTTGATAATTTGGGGATAATTCTAGGGTTTCGCTTTGGGAACTTAACTTATGGCGATCATGAAGATTTGGGTGTTTTTGTTATTCCTTTTTGGGAATTGATCAAACCCCTAATACGCTGTTTGGTTTGAGAGAAAGTGAAAATGAAATAACGGTTAGTGGTTTTGACGTTGTTTGGCATGCAAGGAATATATATATATATATATATATATATATATATATATTAGGTCTTCTCTTTTGAGGAATTAGAGAATAAAATTGTAGAGCTTGTTCCGATATAGAATTGCATGTCGTTTTTTTTTTTTTTTTTGTTTATTTATTGATTTAGTATTGTTTTCCCCTAATTCCCGCTTTACTTTTTTTCGGAATCATTTAGTGCGTTATTCCAATTAGGTTGTAATTCACACATGTATGCCATTTAAAGCTGAAGTGGGGAACTTCGAGTGTAAACCATAGAGTTCAGAGGGTTTCTGATAGTATTGGAAGATATTCACTTGTGTTTCTAATGAAAGTGTTTATGTAACTTGGAAGTTTTAATTATGCCGAGTGGATCCGTAAGGCGAGTTTCGCGTCAAGATATACAACTGGTAAGAGAAATAATTTATCCTCTTCTTTTTGACAATTCCTTGTTGACGATAATAAATTTCGTTTTCCTTTCTCATTTAATAACTATTTGTTGGGTGTCTGCTGCCATGTTTAGTCTCTTATGGCTTTTTTATGCGAAAATTCAGGTACAGAATCTTATAGAACGATGTCTACAGCTGTATATGAACCAGAGGGAAGTTGTTGATACTCTATTGGATCAGGCAAAAATAGAGCCTGATTTCACATCACTTGGTAAGTATCT
Organism: Parasponia andersonii; assembly: GCA_002914805.1. NCBI lineage: Eukaryota > Viridiplantae > Streptophyta > Magnoliopsida > Rosales > Cannabaceae > Trema > Trema andersonii. The sequence goes on from JXTB01000025.1 coordinate 221,253, forward strand.
TGTCCCGTTTGACTCTGTGATTGCGAGTAATTTATAAGTCCTGTAGTCAATTTTACTTTCTTTTTTTTTTTTTTTTACCTCCTTCTCTTCCATCTCTTTTTGTTCCACCATCAATCTAATCACAGAATGAAATTGAGTAATGTTCCGCAAGGATAGTCATCGGATGCTCCAACTCTTTAGAGTCTTGACTTGGGGAATTGATATGAGCCTTTTCTTCTTGGTTTTTGTGAGGCTATTGATGTTCTCTTTATACATATGTGTTTGTTTACCTAATCTAGTTGACTGTGTCTAATTTTTGCACGTTTGCTATGAAAGTTCTCTATAAACGACAGTTAAAGCTCATTCCAATTATAAATTCGTACTTTCAAATTTTTATTCAATTCACCACCTAATAGTTATATCCACAGCCACTTGACAGCTTTGGAACAGTGCCATACAGAAGCTCTCACCCCTTATTTTTTTAAAGGAAAAAAGAACTTCTTATTGTTCGTACTCTACAACATTGTGTAAGCCTTGTATTCATAAATTTTCCTCTTGGAAGATCCTTAAACCGTCCTAAAGTAGTTGTGTAAAGTACTACATGTGATATTTCATTGTCCTTTTGAGAGGCCAAGTGAAATAAATTGCAAAAGAGAGGTGATAATGTTCTAGCTTATTATGGAGTGAAATAAAAGTACAAATTTCGTGCATAGAATGCAGTTTATATTGCATGTACAATAGCAATAAGCTATTTTGCTCCTTGAGGACAGTACAAAAGGTTTTTCAAAGTCACAAGGTAATGCGGCTAGTTTTGTGTAACTTAGGCATCATGATGTCTTTTATCTGGTATTTGTCTTCTTTGCATGGGACTAAAGTCTTTTGCTTATATTACAGTTTGGCAGAAGCTCGAGGAGGAGAATCAGGAATTTTTTAAGGCTTATTATTTGAGATTGATGGTGAAGCACCAAATACTGGAATTTAACAGGTTGCTTCAGCAACAGGTGCAATTGATGCGTCAAATGCACCCAAGTGGAGTTTCTCCAATACCTGCATCTAACGGTTCCCACATTTCATCGTGTAAGTATACTTAACTTAGTTGGACTCTTAATAGGCTTAATGTACCTTGACCTTCCTTTGCATTGATCACAGTTTAAGGATCGCTTTGTAGCATTCATATAATTGTTCGCTCAAAACATTTTGGGTGCTTCCTTTTTGTAATGGAAGTAAGCTTTTTTCATTTTTTTCTTTCGTACGTTAGTTTTGTATTGTATTTAATTTATGTACTGTGTTATTTGTACTCTAGTCTAGGCCCTCTCTAAGGTAATCCCTTACATGAGTATTTGAGAAGTATTCTTCCGTACACATCAAATAACAAGTCATTTGATTACTTTTCTCAAACTCAATTTCTGGTCCTTTGTTTCCTGATAATGCGGCCTTTTGATGTAAGTACAGTTTTTGGAATCTGAAAATTCCTTTTATGGGATGCCATTTTTTTAGTTAGCATGTCTTTTGTAAGAATAATAATAACCTCTCTTAGACATGACAAATGGTCAGGTTTACATCATTTATCTCCCTTCTTGGTTTGTCTGTATTTTGCAACAAATTGTAACTTGATTACTGGAGCCGTCAGATTACCTTTTTTCTGTATCTTATTTCTTTGGGGTATTTGTCTTGAGGAATAAAATGGGAATTTCAGTATTTAGTTTGTTTAATTTTTCATAACTTTTCAATGGCATGTTTAGCTTAGGGGTTGATGTTACTGCTTTATCTGACAGTGCACCAGAACTCATCGTGCTATGCCCAAGAGCACGTAGGACCTGGTCTGAAGCCAGAAAATATGCACCATGCAGTTGGTTTATCAAATGCATTTACGAATGGTGGGTCTTCAATGCACACGGGTATGCACAATACTGTTGATATATCTGCTCATGCTGGTAGGATTGATGCCCCACAAAACATGCTTTCGACTCAGAACTCTAACATGGGACTGTTGCAAGGAATAAATGGTGGGATGGTCAAATCTGAAGTTGGCGGGATGATTAAATCAGAAGTCAGTGGAATTATCAAACCCGAGGTTGCTGGGGTCATCAAATCAGAAGTTGGATATTCAAGCACTTCTCCTTATATATTTGGTGCTGATAGCAATGTCTTGGAATCCCGGCCAAATATTGGAGATGGATCTGTTGCACCTTTCAGTAGTGTTGATTCTAACTCGCAAGCCCTGAATGTATCTCTTCTTGATGCGGACACTTCTTCTTTTGGATTTTTAGGTCAAATTCCTCGAAATTTCAGCCTCTCAGATCTGACTGCTGATTTTTCTCAGAGTTCAGGTATGTCCTGTCTGTTCTCTATGTCTGAGTTACTCTGTTGGGTTTGAGCCGGACAAGTGTGTGCATGAGCATGAGCATCTTCGTCATCCATAGCATTTTTGGTCTCTCATCGTCATTATATGTTAACTTCTAAATATGAAGATATCTATTGTGCACATGATACCTAGTACATCCTTTGGTCGTTTTCACTTTAATTGACTTGCCCACATAGATATTGGATGCCCATGCCGTGGTAATGAACTGAATCAACTGAAGATTAGCACTTGATATAAAGATCTACCCTGATAATATGGGTTAATTAATTGAACAAAATTCAATTTTGACATGCTGGATGTGTGCATAGCTTTATAAAAATTCGTGCCACTGAAATAGACAGTTCCCAATGTTTCAGATATACTGGAGAGTTATTCGAGATCACCCTTTTTGGCACCAGATGCTGACGATTTTCTGGATTCTCGTGAAAGAGAACATCAAGGTGATACTTTTTCCAATTAGAATAAATTGGTCACTAAATAATCATAATCCTAAATATTATTTCTAAATGGTTAGGATCAATTCCTCGATTATTTAATATCTCGTACTGCATTACTTACCCTTACAGGAGACAACAAAAGATTGGACACCATATCAGAAGGATTGAGTTATGAAGATTTTGGCAGTGATAGTTTATAAAATTACAAAGTAAGTTATATGTACTTAAGCTATTGCAAGTGTGTTGGACGAAATTAATTTTTGTTTAGCAAAAGTAGTTTTTTGTGTTATATGTACTCCATTTCTTTTAAACATTACCGGGGCATAATACGTAGTATGATTGGTGATGGGATCTAAACTTACTTTTAAGTTGACATTCAAAGGTTTATGCATATTTGTTGTGTCCAGTTTGGAAGCATACAAAATAAATTGAGACGATAATATGGGACATTGGGGAGACCGTCTTTTAAGTCTCTTGTTTCAAATGACTTCTGCTCCTATTTTTCGGCTCTCTCATTATTACTTGGTCCCATGGTTTTGTTTCTGCAGCTCTAATTTGACACTGGGAATTGGGTGGTGTACATAACATTTGGAGCTTCGAGGTTTCTGCATTGAACCCAGTTGAAGGTAATGGTTGGTGTGCAAAAGTTGGCTGACATAGTGATGAGAATTGACATTAGATTGCTTCTCTAGAGAAAGAAGGGAAACGAAAGAGAATGGTTTTGTAACTATGGAATGCATGGAGGTTATGCAGCTGTTGTTGATAATTATGGCGTGTAAATGTATTTGTATTTACGGCAAATTTGGGGTTTTGTTTTGTTGTCGATGATGATGATATTGTAAACGACACCTATCTAAGTTTATGCTTTCCTTTAGAATCAGAGGTTGTGACAAATGGTAGTTAAATATTTTACTTTTGATCTTGTGGGATAAATTGGGGATGTATTTGTTTCTTCTTGATCACCTTTTTTTTCCCCTTGATATTTTCATCGTTCCGTCGTTTAACCCTGCACTCCTAATCGTGCGATTAGAATTTGTTTAAATTATCCTAAATAGTGGTGAAATTAGCGTCTCTTTTATATTTGATACTGCCATTTGCAAGTAGAACTATAATAACTCGAGCAAAATAGCGATAATAAAATTAGCTTTAAAGTTTAAACACTCTTTTAGTTATGATTGCTGGCTAATGCGGCAAAGCTTGAAATTACGTCGAGCTAGATGGTGAGAAGCACTTGGTCAAAGTTTTTTGGTTCCTGCCCAAGCCGTGTAATATTAACTTGTTGAGACAATCTGTGATTAAATAAAGTATATTGACCAAACCGCGGTATAAATTGCTCCAACTAGTCAAAATTTCACTAGTAATATAGAATAAAGATACCGCTCCAAAGAGTCGAATTTAACCGCTAATATTGAGTCGTGATTTGGGTCGCCACGCAAACGTCGTTGTACGGACGGGATCCAACACCAAGCAGACCCTTGTAAGACATCGCGCATAAATATCTCAAAAATCTGCATCTGTTAAATAAGATCAAGTTCCATGTTGATGAAATTCAGCTGCCTGGTGGCTAGCCGTTTCGATTATCATCCAAGTAAATCCAGACCAAAGACAATATACGTTTTAGTACACGTTCTCCAGAATAACAGTCACAAATTGCATCATGTTTCGAAATCTATATATCAAAATTATAGATTACAATAATTCTCGCAACACGCACTTATATACAGAAGCAATAAACTTGCCCAAAATAAAATGCACATGGGATTTAATTGGTGACGACTACAAAACATCACAATAAGAAATGGACGCAATCCCGCAGCTTCAATTAATTTAAGAATATCCGCACAAGTATTTGTATCAGGTGCATGTCACTGTTCTTTAACCGCGTGGAGCCAAAACTTAACATCGTCAGGCAGGTCCGATTCTAAGTGCATTGTCTAAATCAGTAATCAGATCATTCACATCTTCGATCCCGACAGAGATACGAACAAGATCTTCGGTTAAACCTCGGGCCTCACGCACTTCAGCTGGTATGCTTGCATGAGACATGAAGCAGGGCATGCATATGAGAGACTTCACACTCCCTGTTTACAGATAACAATGGCATGGTAAGTGCTAAAGGATGCCAGATTTTTGGCGCAACCTCAGCCAAAACTTCTCTAATTGTAAGTAATTTTCCTACAAGCTCAATAATGTGAAGGTTCATCTTAAAATTTTTATTGGTAAACCAAAAGTTTAATGGTTTTAGCTGTTGTAAGTCTCATGTCAGTGGTCAAATAAATAAACGCTTCAAACTCTGAAGCTATATTTTCCAGACCTACGAAAAAATGAACATCTTTTGAACCTTTGTTTAAGAAATAGACAAGGAAATACAAGAAGGTTTCCAGGTAGAACATATCTATGAGATGTCAACCTCATGAGTACCAAAGAAAATTAAACCTCCCTTTGTTGTCTTTTGACTTCTTTATAATTTAAATATATGCTAGAACCAAAACGACATAATTCAAAATCAATACAAGAGCCTCGGAATTTTTGTTTATGTGCTTTTCCTTCTATGACGGGTGATGACAAAGCATACCAGGAATAAAACGACGCTTATCCTTAGCCTAAAAGAAGCTACCAGAGAAAGGCACAAATAGAGGCACGGAAACCGTCATACAGCACAGATTGGGGATTGGGGGTGGAAGTAGGAGCTAAGGAAGCAGAAGCGACATTCAAAAATGAGCTGGAAATTTATGTAAATAGCAAAGACCGAATACAAAACAGAAAAATTCATGCTTAGAATAGGACTATGGATGGTATTAAATGGTTATATATTCATTTTACTCAACCATATGCAAATAGCATAAAAGGCCGGAACAAAAACATTACCAAAACTGACAGCTATGCTGAAGTACTTGGTAGTCTCAACAATATGCTTTGATAGCGCCAGTGAGCCAGTCAAGAAGCTCAACACAGATCCCGCACCCTTGGCCTGAAAAATGTATCCACATATCAGACAAAATTGGTTTGGGTCATTGCAACGACAATCTCGCATTCCATCTGATGCCAGTACCTGAGAATAATGCAAAGCATGTCCCGGATGGTCAAGAAGACCTGCATAGTTAACTTTCTTCACCCGTGGATGGGAGGCCAGAAACTCGGCAATCCTTTGTGCATTAGCCTGCCAAGGAGATGAAATGGCATTGATGTTTACACAAAAAAAAAAAAAAAAAGGAACTTTCTTACATCTATAAACATCACTAAGTGAGTAACATAAAAGAACAAATGAGTCAACAGAATTTTGCATCTGAAGAATCCCATATCAAATTTGAAGTAAAACATCAACGACTAAAGTGAATAAAACATATCCAAGATGCACTGTACAAGTTCAAGTACATATAGCAGAGTTACAGTATTGTCATGAATTAATTCTCTGTACAGCCAAGACACCATATATGATCATTAACTAGACTATACTTCACCTGACTACATGAACTCAAAAATTAATTAATTAGGACCTCGAGAGGTCTAAGCTTTGCAACTATAATACAGGATTTTGAGGGGGCAGAAAAAAAATGTTGTGAGGCAAGCGTAAAGTTGCACCTGCTGCTTCTCAATTCGCAAAGCCATTGTCTTAATTCCCCTTAAACAGAGCCAACAGTCAAATGGAGCCAACCCAGCTCCTTCTGCGTTTTGTAGAAAGTACAATTCTTTTGCCAATCTGATAAAGGAAGAGAAACAGGGTGTTGAAGTTACATATTAAAACATAACATGAAGTCCATACTCCATAGTGAAGAAAAGCACGACACATAACCTTTCGCCTTTTACAGCTAGTACACCTGCCATCACATCACTATGTCCAGCAATGAACTTTGTAGCTGAGTGCATAACAATGTCTGGAAGAAAGATGGAACCAATCAGAAATGAACAAATTTAAAGAAGAAATTTTTATTTTTAAAAAAAGTAATCTGCATAATCTTAAAGTTCATGGCTTATATTCCTACCAGCTCCTAGTTCCAGAGGCTGTGACAATACAGGGGACATTATACTGTTATCCACCAACAAAAGAGCACCATGAGCATGAGCCAGTTCAGCTATTTTCTGAAAATACAAGAAAAAACATTATATTAATCGCAGTTCAAATAACTTGCTATTCTTGTTTGAAACAAGCAATAAAGAAACTTAAGGATAAACGTACCAGAAATTACAACTATATGACATATTTCTGGAACAAAGAATTGAAACAACGACGTAATTCTTTTACAGGTCTTGCTAAAAACAAAAATCAACAACAAAGCAATATCTGACGGTCAAGAAAGAAAATCTTTCTCTGCTTGGTTTGCAATAGAACCTTACAGAATATGAACATCCCAGTAATTCTGTATCAGCATTATTGAAAATTTTTTACTCACACANAAAAAAAAAAAAAAAGAAAATCAATAAGATAATATGTCCTTACACGAATATCAGAAACCATTTGTCGAGGATTTGTGGGACTCTCCAGCCACACAAGCTTTGTCCATGGCCCGATTGCAGAAGCAACCTCATCCAATTTAGTTGTATCTACTCGTCTACATTGTAAGCAATATAATTTCAAATTTTGCTATAAGCCGCATAATGTAACTGAAAAGCGAAGCATACTTACTTCACCACAACCCCGGTCTTTGGAATCACTTTTGACAGCAACCTATCAGAACCACCATACATGTCATCTCCAGCAACAATCTCTTCACCTAAAATTACATAAATGTATCTTAAGAAAATTGTTCAAATAATACAACAGCTACAAATTGCATCAGAGTAATAAACAATAAATCCAGTCTACTATAAAACTTCCACAAGCAAAAGGATACATCCTCGAAGTAATTTTTTCATAAACCAAAAGACCTGAATCCAGCTCATATGTTACATTAGAATATACCCACTGCGCTACACTGATTTAATAAAAATATGTCCAACTTCTTGATATCCATATTGATTTATGCTATATCTGTTCCTTTTAAGTTTCACAAACTTAATTACAGTTATAAAAAGTAAAGGATTCCCAAAAGAATGGGAAAAAGAGATATACCAGTCCCAACAAGATGGGCTACAGCAGACAAAGCAGCCATTCCACTAGTGAAGCAAAGTGCTCGATCTGCTTTATCAAGCTTTGCCAGTAGACTGCATAAATAGAATAAAGCCCATCATAACAAACTCCCAGAACAACAAAAAATAGGAGTATTACGATGGCCAGAGACTACTTTAACTATTATTCATGTACCACCAGGTGAAATCAGACCTTTCAAGAACGTCCCGTGTAGGATTTCCGCTTCTAGTATAATCATAGGGACCGTTTTCTATTGCAGAAGGCTGCACTTAAAGCACAAAATACTCAAGTTAGCATGAACTTAAAAGAAAAGTGAGATTTCACAAAAAGTGGGGTGTTTTAAGTTATTAATTTTCCATTATTCTCTTACAAATATACCTGCTTAAAAGTGGCTGTTTGGTAAAGTGGAGTACTGATTGCATCATAAGGATCAAACTTGTTCACGAAATTCATCAGCACAGTTGATATGCTTGGCTCTTTCAGCTCAACATCTGCTACCAATAAAACAGTTTAAAAACAAACGTACATAAAACAAAATATGTAAGCAAGACCATCAAACAACAACCACACCATTTAGGGAGTCTGAAACACTATCAACCAAAGCCGAATTGCTCAAATCCATCTCTCTATCAATCGAACAATTCAATTCGAATTTCTCCCAGTGCAACAAACGATTCCCCTTTAGTGATGCTGATTTGCAGAACCCCGAAGTCCCAAAATTTGCTGAAAATCTCCCCGTACCCTTTGGAAACCAGACCAAAAAGTGAAATCAGACCACCTTAAACTATTTTTATTTGCCAAAAAAAAACAAACAAAAAAAAAAATTGATAAAAGTCTTCAACTAAAAATTGTCACTTCTGTTGCCAATTCTTTCTTTTTTTCCAATCAGTCTTTTGACTTCTCTGTTCTTTTAAGTGATTTTGACTTTAACCAATACTAAATTCAAAACCACAGACAAAACAGGACATTCCCAGAAAACCCCTAGATATAAGTAAGAAAGACAGATATTTGCTTCAATCAGTAAAGGGTACACACCTTTTCGGAAGATTCCAACAAAAGAAACTTCAATTTCAAAAACCCATTAAACAGAATATTAAACCCTAAATATGACAACTTTTACTAAGAAATGCAACTGCAACTCAAGCTTATACAAAAATTTTACACAGCATTGGTACATCTAATCATTCAAACATCATTGCTTTCATTCACTACATTTTCCCACATTAACGAACATTAGCATCAAAACCCAAAGAACGATCTTTTCTCATTTTCAATCCCAACTTTTCCGCATTTTCTTTTTTTGAATGCGTTTCCCTCATTTTCTAAGCAGCCAAACAGAAAGTGAAATTAGAGTTGGGAATGGAGGCTTACGAGTTCAGTGAGTTCAGATGCGAGAGCAGCAGGAAAGGTCCTGAGAGTAAAGGAAGAGGAAACCGCCATTACAGTAGAAGACAAAGCTAGGGTTTGACTTTAGGTGCTGAGGAGGAGTAGCAGAAGAGTGGGTGAGAAGAGACTCCATTTTTGGTTCGACGAAGCTAAGTGGAATTTATATCTTTTTTTTCTTTTTCTTTTTTCTATTTATAATTATGAATATTCTACTCCAACAAAAAGCTAAATTAAATATCATCATGTAATTTTAGTTTATTTTTTCAAATTTTACTTTTTAAATTTTTTTGTAGTTCAACTTCCTCCAATTCTTAATTTCTATATAAATCGCTGATTATGCTAAAAACAATAAAGAAAAAATAAAATTATTTATTTCTTTTTTCTGTTTTCCCTTTTTTTTTTTCCTGCAATTAGTTAAGTTATACTAAAATTATTTCCTTCTTTCTCGTTTTTTATTTAAAAAAAAATTAGTAAAATTTTTTGCCTGGGTATTTTCCAATGGTTTTAGTTTTTTGTTTTCCTTTCTCTTCCGTTGTTTTTTAAGGGGCACACTTTCTTTTTATCAGTATTCTTTTTTGAAGAGAATTATGTTTTTAATTTTTTTTCAATACTTTCCTTTTCCTTTTATTATTATTATTATTATTTTTTTTTTTGGAAATGTTTTCCTTTTATTATGTTGAGTGTGTGGTTTTTATTTTTTGGCTGGAAATTCCATTAGTTGATTGCTTCATGCGCGCCTTGCGTCCTAACAGAGGCCGCCATCACGGCCAAGTTCAATTTTGTAAAAGCAAATGGGAAAAAGCATAAGAAATTAAAATAAAAAGTAAAACAAAAAAACTTGCCAAAAGTACATAATTTTTTTCTAATGATAAAAAAGTACACTGTAGGAATAGGATCAATCCATGCTGATTCGGGAGCAAAAAATTAAAAATTAAAATTTATGCTTATCTAACGAAGGTCATTATTTTGTGTACGAAAATGATATCAAGCAATATACGAAGTTAAATAAATACAACAAGTATTTATAACAAATTTTAAAAACATCTAATGTTACCAAAAGTTCACTCAAATGTGTTTAGTACGAAATTTAATTCGTCCACAAAAAACGAAATTTTCCTGCAAATCAATAACTATGTTAACAGTTAAAGTCTGTGTGACATATAATATCTTTAAAACTGATTCGTTCCCTTAAATAAAATGTCTGAGGATTTTACAAACGTTAATTTTCTAAGATATAACAACAAAAAATAACAAGTAAAGTATTAACACTTCTACTCTAGGAACTAGATTGCTACAAACTCTAACAAACTAAGAATTCTAACTACAAAATTCTACTGGCCATTTATATGAAACAAAAAACATCAAAAATGAAAGAAAAAATGAACTGGATCGCATTAAAAAGTTGGGTTTACCATGGTCCAATTTTTGATCCGGCGTTCGTATCCACATGTGTAGGCACAATCGAACTCATGCAAATTCAGGTCTAAGCTTAACGATTTGTGCCTTCTTACGCACGCCAAAAAGAGCATCGCCAAAAAGAGCATTTATAGTAGTTATTCTTATCAACATCATAAAACATGAGCCTATATATACCACTTGATCCAAGCATTTCGTACCAAAGTCGGACTCAAGTATTTTTTTTCTTTTATTTTTCCATTTCAGTGGTGCACTTTTGAACAACAATTTTTCATTCATTCATACATCATTATGAGCATATGAATGTATGAAATCGATGTCCTCGTGGAGAAGAATAAGAATTCACCAAAATCTTTCATCAGCAATAAAAGAGCGAAAAATCTGTTGGCAACCTACATGTTGCAACATGATTGGTTCCACGATCATGTTACGATATGCGACTAAATAGTTGATCAAATTAGCTTTTTCAGTATTTTCCTTTTATATGCTTTAGGTCACGATTTGTATAGTTGTCAATCATAAAAATCTGATCATACTAATGTATAGACAGATTCAATTGTACAGGAATAGGTAAGTGACTCTTATCAAAATTAGTTTTGAGTATATATCTATATTTCATTAAGGAAATTCCTTTAAATAAATATTTTTATGTGCAATATCTTCTATGAAAGTTACCTTAACTCATTTGTACTGATTCTTATTATTTAAAGTCACTCTAATTCGTGCAATAAGCTGTCAAAAAGGTTTGAGTAACTGACTGTTTTATTTTAGAAAAGAAATCTAGAAGTTTTTTTTTCCATTGCAATATGATTGGGTTGACATATCATGTTGCAACACATGGACAAAACTATCAAATAATTTGTTGATCTATTTTCGAAGTTTGGTAATAAACTTGGCTGATCTTGCAAGTCTTCTAATCAACAATAAATGCTCTTAATTGTTATTTTGTAGAACCCTAACGTGAAGGCTTGCTTTCTTACTCTATTTAAAAGCCACTCAAGAATAGCTTTAGGTAGAGACCAGTATTGTATTTTTTCAGTTGTAAAAGAAAAGTTTTTCTTTAGACTTAGGAGGTATCCTAGATATTTGAGTGATAGTGCTTTGGAAGCGGTGTTAATTGTCCTTGGGAGAAGATCAACTTCAAATACCTGAAAGGATTTCAAAAGAATGAAGTTAACCTAAGATGAATGGTACTCATTAGACATTTTGGTGAAGAAATACATCCATATTGCGACAATCAAAAGAGGGAGTCTTTTATTGTATAAGTCAAATTGATATTTGTATTTATTCAAACTTTGCTAATATCGTTTATTCTCTGGGTGTGGCTCCTTGGACGTAGGTTATCGAGAGATAACTGAACTAAGTAAAAATATCTTGTGTTATTTTTATATTTTCTGCATTACTATCTCGCGTAATTAATTAGAAATGAATTTTATTCAATAATACCTTATAAACGGACCTAACAATTTGTATAAGAGCTAGACACTAATATTTTAAGTGAGATGTTGCAGTATATTTGATCTAATTTTTCAGGTATGTCATTCCTTGCTGAAGATGGATCCATTTCACGCCTTTCACTCCTTGATGGCACAAATTACTCCTATTGGAAGGCAGGCATGAAATCCTTTATCAAGGCTCTTGATGAAAAAGCTTAGAGATCAGTTTTTAGTGGTTGGAGTCCTCCAACTACTAAGGATGAAGAAGGGAAAGATGTTCTTAAACCCGAGTTGACATGGTCATCTGATGATGACAAACTTACTAATTACAATTCTAAGACTTTGTATGCTATATTAAATAGAGTAGACGCTACTAAGATTAAAATGATTACTAATTATGAATCTGCAAAAGAAGCATGGGATATTTTGCAAGCACACTTTGAAGGTATTATGTTGATTTCTAAATTTGAGGAATTGAGAATGAGAGAAGATGAAACATTATCTGAATATTTTGCTAAGCTTTATGATATCTCTAACGAAGTTTTTTCTCTTGAAAAACATTCTTCAGATACAAAGATGGTTAGAAAAAATTTTCGATCATTGCCTAACAAGTTTCAGCCAAAACTCACTGTAATAGAAGAGAGAACAAATCTTGACACCATAAAAGTTGAGGAGCTAATGGGGTCTCTTAAGACCTATGAGATGAACAATAAGCAGAGAAAAAAAGAGAAATCCATCACATTAAAGGCTGCATCTAAAACAACTGATGAGGAAGGTGAAGAAGAGAGTGATGAGTTTGCCTTGTTAACAAAGAACTTCAACAAGTTCTTGAAGAAGATGAGCAAAAAATCAAAACCTGACATTTCTAGCAAAGGTAAGCCCTCTTTTAAACCTGATTCTAATAAAAAGAAAATAATTCAATGTAGAGAATGCAAGAGGTATGGACACGTGCAAGCTAAGTGTACTAATACCTTGAAGAAAAAGACAAAGGCTATAACTTCTATATAGAGTGATGAGGAATCTGAAGATAGTCAAGAAAAAGATGACAACCATATAAGTAATCACGTAGCCTTTGGTGTTTCTTTAGTTTCAAAAAATGTTTGTTCTTTGCATAAATCTGCAGGTTGTGTTGCAACACAATCTATGTAGAGCAGTTCTGTTGCAACATCCAAGACAGAAAAAGATCAAGATATTATTTCTAATAGTGATGAATCTGAACTGAATGAAGAATCAATTCGAGCATTATATAAGAATATGTACTCTTAGTTGATTAAAATGGTTGATCAGAACAAATCACTTGAAGGAAGGATTTTTGCCCTTATTCAGTACAAGGAGAATTCAGAAAACAGAGTGTAGAAATTGGAGGCTTTTCTTGCTGAAACAGAAACAAAGTAAAAAGAAGTCTTAGCTGAACTTGAAAGGACTCAAAAGTCCTTAAAAATGTTGAATTCAAGGACTTCTAATCTGGATCATATTCTGACAATTAGAAAATCTAATTCTGATCATAAAGGACTTAGATTTAAAGGTGAGCACTCTAACTCCAAAACTATTTTTGTTAAAAGTTCTATTTCTAACTCTTGTGCAGGAATAAGTACTAATATTGCAATACAGAAACCTTATGTTGTAATACAAAATAAAATTGTAACACTAACACTAGTTACAGATAATCATATTGATATTGCAACACACAGATATCATGTTACTGTTGGAATAATGTCCAATAAAGTAATTTATTATTTTGACATTATAAACAATATTTATCAGATTATTTATTATCTATTTTTTGTTAATAAATTCCATGTTATTAATTTCTATTTCATTTATGTCTCATTGATATATATATATGTGATGTGTATGTTTATCTTATGCAAATATCTAAAGATTCTGAGACATATAATGAGTAATAAAGAATTATTCATATGATAAGTTCATATGTGGGAGATACTATATTCTTTATTTCATTATGTTTAAATTAAATTGTTTGCATTCTGCATATTGAAGATGGAATACTTTACTATGCTATAGAATATAGTGTTATCTATTTTCATAATGAAGTTTCCAATTATCGAAGTGAATCTTCGGATAGAAACACTAGTGTATTATAAGAAAGTTATAACAGCATCAAATAGGACCAAATGAATTCGAATTTAAGGTTATGTATCGTAACTTAAATTTCTAATTTCACTAATCTAGCACTATTAGAAAACTCTAATCCTAGTGATTAACGAACTTACTTTCATGTGTTTTATCTTTTGGAGTTACTAAAGGATTAGTTCCGATTTATGGTTCAAACTCTTATATCTTGGAAGATGAGGTGTATGAAATGTGTAGAACATTTTTCATGATGGATGCCATGCATATAATGTCACTTTGAGTTTTTTCAAGTACTTGGATAATATAAACTAGGGCCTCAGTATTCACTATATAAATTTGACTGTATTGGTATAAGCAGATACAAACATCGTAGTCAATTATTATCTATTAGATGAAAAATGGCAACTCAAAGGTCAATATGTACTAGAAGGGTAATATAGTAATTTCACCCTACTAATACGGCATTACATTAGGGATACATCTATAAGTATAGTATATACTAAATAGATCGAGCTAATTATGTGCTAATAAGCTTCATAGAAAATAAATAACATTTAGTTCAAGAGTTCAATACTGGGAGTGTGCCCCAATATTAACGGACAAAGGTTAATCATAATTATGAGTTAATTTTGATTATGGGCATATAGTCTATTGGACTTGAGCTTTATGGATCCATCTAGTCCTCTGTCTAGCTCATATTAAAGCCTAATAGTTATTTAATTATCAGTTGAACCCAATAAGCCCATTAGGGTTTACTAATTTCTTTATAGTTAAGAGAAAAGTTTTCTGACTGCACAATATGTGACACACGTGAAGCACCCCTTATGAAGAGAATGTCACACGAAAAATAGAGAGAGAGAGAGAGAGAGTAGAGAAAAATCAGCCAACACTAACAGATTCACCATCTTTAGTGTTTTGGCTATCCCAAACAAATCGGTTCAAGAATATTGTCTTCTTATTTGATTGTAGATCTCTTTGCTGGAAATTAAGAAAGTGACTACCCATCGAATCAATCAAACAATTTTCGAGAATAGATAGAAAGATGAGAAGATTGTAGAGTGAATCCGAGTATTATTCTTATCTCGATCAAGAGTTAACTTATGTTAGATCATAATCTGAAATATTTTGTAAAGAGAAAAATTTTAAACGATCAATTCTGCTGTATTTCTAGATTGTACAAAAATATGGTATTCTTAAAAATGATTATATATAAATATTTTCTAGAATTTATTCTAATAAATAATAGCAATTGATACCAAAGCATAGTTTTATTATTAACTAGCATATTTTACTCCAATCTATTCTCTTGTTGATTGATGTTTTGATTTCAGGAAAGTTTGATTATGTTTGGTCTTGTTAATGTTAAGAGTATGCTCTAGTTTGTATGATGATTAATAGATTCAATGAGTTTGAATGATTATTTGATTAGATGTTGCTATGAGATGATGATCATATTTGTTTTATATTTTCATTTCCGGTATATTCTTGATTTCTAGATGTTCATGTTTTATGTTCTTAATAAAACTATGCATAGAAACATTTTGATCTTTAATTATTTTTTAAGTTTTTACAAAAAATATTCTTCAATTAAAAAAAATGAAACGACAAAGCAGTGCATGGCTAGGAGTCGTGTGCATCGTCCACATGAGCCTCGCGGGTGTGACCCTCGTACAAGCTGCACAGGCAAGTCCCCATACATGGCCGCGCAGATACAATCCGCACATGAATAGTGGCTTGCATCCTCTCACAGGCCAGGCAGGTTCTCCCCGCATATGACCTGTGGGCGGCTAGGAACATCCCACTAGCCGTGCTGATATGATCTGTGCATGGCCAACTGGTGGCCTCCTGCGCACCGGCTGGGCAGGTGGTCTCCTCGTACCTTTGCTGCTTAGGGTTCTGTCGGCTTATCCCGATCGTTTCGAATTTCCAACCGTAATTTTAATTTTTTTTTCATTTTAAAAATATTGTAATTTATCCATAATTTTATGAAAACTGATAAATTCAAATTTAAATTCAAATTTTTAATCCTTATTAAATTTGAATTTATTGAAATTTGAATTGATAAGATATTTTAATTTGAATTATAGATATGGTTGATATCCATAATATCTTACTTATTATTTGAATCATTAGAGATATTTTTTAAAACAGAACTTTTTAAAATTAGATATTATGAGATAAGATTTTTTAGTTTTGAATTCAAATTTTGCACAGATATTTTGAAAAACTGATTATGTGATATTTAGTTATCTATTTTGAATATTAAATTTATTTTCATTTAAATTAGAGATATTGTAGGAGATTTTATGTATAAAATCTTCTATCAGTTAAATTTTGAATTTTGTGAAGATTTAAAATTTAAATTTAAATCAGAATATCTTTTTAATTTTAAAATTTGAATTTATGGTTGGTAGATATTTAATGAGATCAAATATTGATTTGAATTTTGAATTCAAATCTAAAGGATAAGATAATGAGAGATATTTAAGGAACATAAATTCATATTAAGATTTCAAAAGTTGAAATTCAAATTTGAAATATTTTAGGAGAATTAATTAGTTAAATCTTTTATTTAAACTGAATAGATTTTATGAAAATCTTTTCTAATTTAAATTTTAAATGTTATCTTTCATATTTAAATATTAAACATTATCTTATCAGTTAGAATTATTTCAATGTTAAATAATTTTTAAATTACCAGAAATTAATACATCACTAACAATTAATTAATTAATCTATTTACTATTTTGGTATTATTAGGACAATGTTGCATGCATGTCTGATAATTAAGTTTTATTACATGATCTTTAGTACTATATTATATAGGAAATTAGAATTACTTTCATACAAATATGAACATGCTTACATAATTGATTTTAGGTTACTAAGCTAGTTAGATAAATTGGTAAAATCTATAAATCCCTAATTATAAAATATTGAGTGGGAGAAGGTATGTGATACCTATGGTCTCCATTGTTGATTCGTTTTGTATTAGAATGAGTCTCACCTCAGAATCTCACTGAGCTCCTGCAGGAGAGTTTTCATCCGGGTAATATTAGAAATGAGCTTCTTAGGATAAGGTACTAGATAGACTATATAAGACTATTGCCCCTTGGAGACAGTCTTATATAGAAAGCTTAGTTACTGAAATAATGGTTAACTACTCAACTCGAAATATTAATATCCTCCCGTAGGAGTTCTTATTAATCGGTTAGAGAACAAAAGAGAATGGTAGTTAGAAATATGGGATAAGAGTTATCTATCTATTTACTAATTGAAATTATTTCAGTTTGACTTGTTGATTATATGACCCTCCGAGGAGGCTTGTAATCAATGATAGGTCAAATTACCATGAATATAAATAGTAGTCTTAGGGATACTTCACTTGCATATTGTATATTTAATACATTATATTAATTATTCAAAACATGCTATATGATATTTTCTTATACATGGAATGTTTATTTGTTTTCAGTAGATACGACATTTAATCCTTTATCTACGTTACTCACTATAAATAAGCTAGATGGTAAAAATTATGTAGACTAGAAATGTAACCTAGTCATAGTGGCTTACTGCTGATAAATACTTTGGGTTCTCATCACTCCATGTCCTACCTAACTAACTGCAGAATTCACCAACGATGAAAGAAACTTATATGATAAGTGGAAGCAATCTAATGAGATGGCTAAATGCTATATACTTGACTCAATGAGTAATATATTGCAACAACAACATCGTCGGATGCTGAGTGTTGACGAAATATTCTCCAGTCTCAGTCATCAGGCTAGAAATGAGGCTATAAGTATACTCATGAATATTCGTCAAAAGAAGAGCACTCTAATTCGGAACATATGATGAAAGTCATCACACATCTTAATGAACTAGAGATACTTGGAGCTGAAATTAATTGTGACACCCAAATTGACATGGTTTTCAATACATTGTTAGACACATTCAATCAATTTAAGATCAATCATGAGATTCATCATAAAGACTATACTTTTATTGGCCTGATGAAAGATCTACAAATTACAGAGAATATTCTTAAGAAGAATAAGTCAAAATCTACTGAGACTAATGTAGCTCAAGCTAGTTTGTCCAAACCTAAGTTGAAAGGCAAATGTAAAGGAAAGAAAAGGACTCATGCTTCTCTGGCGTCAAAGAAAAAGAAGACCAAAAAGTATGCCAAACCAAAGGAAAAATGTTTCCAATATAGTGAGGATGGGCATTGGAAGAGAAACTGCAAAATTTACCTAGCCCTTAAGAAGGAGAAGAACATCAGCAAGAACAAACAAGGTAGTGACGATTTGTTTTTCATTGAAGCTTGTCATGTGATTGATTCTATCGATTCTTGGATCATAGTTCAAGAGCCACTGACCATGTTTGTAATACTTTACAGGGGATCAAGGAAACGAGGAAGTTCACTAGTTAAGAGTTCATATTGTGATTGGGAGATTGCTCAATAGTTGAAGCTCGTGCAATGAGAGATGTTATTTTAAATTTCAATGATTTTATGTTTTTAGAAATAAAGAATTGTTATTATATTCTCGTGTTTAAATGGAATTTGATTTCTGTTTCTTGTTTGATAAGACAAGGTTATTATGTTCATTTTGATAATAAAGTTTCTATTAGAAATAATAAAAATCTTATTTGCATGGGTACTCATAAAAATAATCTTTTCTTTATTCAACCTAAAAGTATCTCATGCACAATCTTAAAAATGATTCCAAATATATAGAACCTAAACATAAGAAAATGAAAGTGAATACTAATGATGAAATTTATCTCTGGCATTTGAGACTCGGTCATATTACCTAAATAGAATTCAAAGGTTAGTTAATGATG
>JXTB01000025.1:240286-267029 GCA_002914805.1 Parasponia andersonii
CTTGTTTGGAAGGTAAAATGACCAAAAGTCTATTTACTAGAAAAGGTCTTAGAGTTCAAGAATGACTTGAGTTAGTACGCACTGATAACAGCGGGCCTATAAATATTCAAGCTCGAAGAGGTTTTGAATACTTCATCATATTTATAGATGATTATTCTAGATTAAAGTGGAAATTGAAAAGCAGTTAGGAAAGAATATAAAGACCCTTCAATCTAATCAAGGTAGTGAATACCTCTCTGAGGAATTCCTCTGAATTTTTCACAGACAATGAGATTCTATACCAACTTACAACACTTAGTATACCTCAACTAAAAGGTATTGCTGAAATAGGATACTTTTTGGGGTTATACCTTAGAAACTGTTATGTACTTGTTGAATAGAGTTCCTTCTAAGTCAATAACTAAGAAACCATTTGAATTATAGAAAGGACATAAACATAGCTTACGTCATATTTCAACCATTTGGGTTGTCCAGCATACGTGCTGAAAGGGAAGACGATTAAGTTGGAATCACGATCTGAATTGTATCTATTTGTAAGTTACCCAAAAGAAATAAGAGGTTATTATTTCTATAATATTGAAGAATAGAAAGTATTTATGGGTGCAAGTGTGACTTTCTTGGAGGAAAACTATATGAAAGATTTCAAGCCCAAAAGTAAGTTAATTCTTGAAGAATTAACTAATGATATTACTAGCCAATCTATAGAAGATAAGATTGAGAAAGCACTTAGGAAAGATGAATCACTTAAAACTCAACACACATCGGATCCTCGTCATAGTAGGAGAGTTCTGAGACAACCTGAAAGATACTTGAGAATAGGAAAGTCTTGTGACCAAGAATCTAATCCTTATATCTATAATGGAGCAATTGATGATGTTCATAAAGATCTTTGACGAAAGGCAAGGGAATCAGAAATAGAGTCCAAGTACTCTAATAAAGTCTAGAACTTGTAGATCCACCTGAAGGGATAAAACCCATTAGGTGTAAGTAGGTCTATAAAAGAAAGAGGGGAGTAGACGAGAAAGTGGAGACTTTTAAGGCAAGGTTAGTTACAAAGAGTTATACACAGAAGGAAGGTATCGATTATGAAGAAACCTTCTCTCCTCTAGCTATGATCAAGTCTATTCACATACTCTTATCCATCACTGTATCTCTTGATTATGAGATATAGCAAATAGACACCAAAACTACATTCCTTAATGGCAATCTTGATGAACGTATCTATATGATACAACCAGAAAGATTCATTGAAAAAGGCTAAGAAAGAAAAGTTTGTGAACTTAAGAGATCTATTTATAGACTCAAGCAAGTGTCTAGATCTTGGAACATAAGATTTGATGAAGCTATTAAGTCTTATAGTTTTGAATGAAACATAGATGAACCTTGTGTCTATAAAAGAATTCAAGACAATAAAGTGATTTTTCTAGTACTGTATGTTGATGATATTGTAATCATTGGAAATGATGTTGGACTATAATTAGTAAAAGTCTAGTTAACACAGCAGTTTCATATGAAAGACTTAGGTGAAACTTACTATGTTCTAAGAATACAGATTCTACGAGATAGAAAGAACAAACACATAGTTTTATCACAAGCTTTATATATAGACAAAATATTAGTTAAGTTTGCAATGCAAAATTCTAAGAAAGGTTTAACACCCTTTCATAAAGGAATTACTTTGTCTAATGAGAATTCTCCTAAGACAGAAGAAGAGAAAGAACAGATGAGAAATATTTCTTATGCTTCGGCAGTGGGAAGTCTCATATACTTTGCATAAGACCAAATATTTGTTATGCTGTTAGGATTGTAAGTCATTACCAATCTAATCTAGGACATGAATATTAGAGTGCAGTCAAGTATATTCTAAAGTATCTTCGGAGAACTAGAAATTTTATGCTTGTATATTCTGGACAAGATCTAACACTTGTTGGATTTACTGATTCAGATTTTCAATTTGATAAAGACTCTAGAAACTTAACCTCCGGTTCAGTCTTTATCCTTCAGGGTGGAGCCATTATATATAGGAGTATCAAGTAATCTTATATTGCGGATTCAACCATAAAGGCTGAATATGTGGTAGCTTCTAAAGCAGCTAAGGAGGCGGTCTAGCTTCGTAATTTCCTTATGGATCTTGTGGTAGTACCTAGTACCTAGAGTATAGCAACTTATAATACTCTACTGTGATAATAGTAAAGTAGTTGCAAACTCTAGAGAACCTAGAAGCCATAAGAAAGGAAAACACATAGAAAGAAAATATCATGTACTCAGAGAAATTATTCTAAGAGGAGATGTGATACTGAATAAGATAGCATCTATAGAGAACCTTGCTAATTCTTTTACTAAATATTTGGCTACCAAAGTATTTGAGGAGTACCTAGAAGGAATGAGACTATGTGACATGTCACATTTGCTTTAAAGTTATTTGACGATCAGTTGAGCCCAACAAGCCCAATAAGCCCCTTAGGATTTACAAATCTCTGTATAGTTAATAGAAAAATTCTCTCACTACACAATATGGGACACACGTGAAACAACCCTTATGAAGAGAGTGTCATACAAAAAACAGAGAGAGAGAGAGAGAGAAAGTAGAGAAAATTGGCGAGTACTAAGGGATTCACCATCCTTGGTATTTTGGCCATCCTAGAGAATTGAGTTTGAGAAAATTGTCTTCTTGTTCATCTATAGATCTTTTTGTTAGGAATCAAGAAGGTGACCACCACTGGATCAATCAAACAGCTTTTGAGAATAGACAGGAAGATGAGAAGATTGTGGAGCAAATTCGGATATTGTTCATGTCTCAATCAAGAGTTAACTTATGCTAGATCAAGATCTAAAATATTTTGTAAAGAGAAAAATTTTAAACGACCAATTCCGTTATGTTTCTAGATTTTACAAAACTATGGTGTTCTTGAAAATAATTATATGAAAATATTTTCCAGAATTTATTCTAATGAATACCAGTAGTTGCTACAGACCACAAATTAGTAGCATCTAATTCGACAGGTAAGTATGGTAAGTTTATTCCAACTTGTCACTTTTGTAGTGTTAAAGGTCATATCAAACCTCGGTGCTTTACATTGATGAATTTTTTGGAAAATAAATTTTTTTCACATATGATTCCTTTCCAAAGAAAAACACATAGGAAAAAGATAGATCTTTCAAATAAAACAAGAAAAGTTTGGATTAAAAATTCTGAATTGAATTATGTGCTTCTAATGCTTGTTATTTTGATAGTAGGTATTCTAGGTACATGATAGTTGACAAATCCATACTAGAGAATTACAAGGAAGATGCTTCTGGACTTGTCACTTTTAGTGGTAGTGTGAAAGGAAAAGTTCATAGAAGAGGAACTCTATATGTTGAAAGATTCCCTAGACTGAAGAATGTTTTACATATTGAAAGACTTAAGGTTAACCTAATTAGTATAAGTTAGATTTATGATCAGAATCTTTATGTTAATTTTACTTGTGATAAATGTATTATCATTGATGAAATGGGAACTCTATTTTAGAAGGATTGAGATTCATTGACAATTGTCATACTTTAACTATCTACAAACATGTAATAGTATATTTGTGAATGAGATTGATTTGTGGCATGAAAAATTGGGACATTTGAATTTTAAAATGTTAAAAAGAATTGTCTCTACAGGTGCCGTTTGTGGATTACTAGTTCTTGGTAAAAAGTCACCAAGTATATATGGATCTCATTAAATTGGGAAACAATTGAAGACTAAACACAAAGTTGCACAACATGTTATAACATCGAAGGTGCTGGAGCTACTTCATATAGATCTGGTGGGTCCTATTCAAGTAGAAAGTATTGGAGGTAAGCGTTATGTCTTTGTGTGTATGGATGATTTTTCTAGGTACTCTTGGATAGATTTTTTTCATAGAGAAATTAGACACATTTGATGCTTTCAAAATATTGTATGCGAAGCTTAAGAATGAGAAAAATTGTAATATCGATAAGACAATGAAAATTTAGAGTGATCACAGTAAAGAATTTGAAAACATTATCTATACTGATTTTTGTAATGAATATTGTATTTCATATGAATTATCTGCACCTAAAACACATCAACAAAACGGTGTAGTAGAGAGAAAAAATAGGACTCTGTAGGAAATGACTCATGTTATGCTCAACAGTAAGAAACTATCCAATAGATTATGGGCTGAAGCAATAAGCACGGCTTTTACACCATTAACTGTGTCTATTTGTACCCAAATATAGCAAAAACACTTTGGTAAGAAGCCTAAACTAAGCTATTTTCATATTTTGGGGAGCACATGTTACATCCTAGATGATCGAAAACACTTTGGTAAATTTGATGCTAAAAGTGATGTAGGTGTTTTTCTAGATTATTCAAATAATAGTAGAGCTTATCGTGTTTATAACATGAGAGCTCAATCTATTATGGAATCTGCTAATGTTGTTGTTGATAATCTTAAAGATTTTGTAGATTTTTCCCAAGAAAATGAAATTCACAACTTTATTGATGAAGTTGTCGTTAATCCTGGTTTTGATTTACATATTACAACACCATCTGACGATGCTATAGAACCAAACAATCATATCACAACATTAGGATCAGATGTTGTAACATCTACTGGACAGAGAGGTACTTCATCTACTGAGTTTTCAGTGGATATTTATGATCCAATCAGGAAAAAACCATCATCAAGGGTAAAGAAAAATCATCCTTCTGATTTGATTATAGGTAATGTTGATGATGTGATGATCACAAGAAGGAAAAATATAAATCTTGTAAAATATATGCGCTTTACCTATATGATTGAGCTCAAAAATATTAAGGAGGCTCTGTTAGATGAGTTTTGGATAAAAATAATGCAAGAAGAGTTAGAATAATTCACTACGAATAATGTGTCAACACTTGTAACTAGAACTAGGAATTCTAATGTGATTGAAACCAATGGATTTATAAGAATAAATCTGATGAATTTGGTAACATAATTGGAAACAAAGCTAGGTTGGTTGCCCAAGGATACCCACAAGTTGAGAGCATTGATTTTGATGAAACATTTACTCTTGTTACTAAATTGGAATCTATTTGCTTTCTTCTTGCCATTGCATGTCCCATAGGCTTTACTTTATACCAAATGGATGTAAACAAGTGCATTTTTAAATGGTATTTTGAATGAGGAAGTTTATGCAGAACAACCTAAAGGTTTTAAAGATCCACATTTGCCTAGCCATGTTTTTAAACTTAAAAAGGCATTGTATGGATTAAAACAGGCACCTAAGGCATGATATGAAAGATTAACAAATTTTTTGATTAAAAAAGGCTATAAGAGAGGGGGAGTGGACAAAACTTTGTTCATCAAGTACTTTGATTCTGTTATTATAATTGCTCAAATATATGTTGATGACATTGTTTTTGGTTCTACATCCGATGATAAAGTATAGGAATTTGTGAACAAGATGAAGAAAGAGTTCGAAATGAGTATGGTAGGTGAACTAACATTTTTTTTAGGTTTGCAGGTTAAGCAACTTGAAGATGGGATTTTCATATCTCAATCTAAACTTTGTGAAGAAATTCAGTTTGGAATCTGTAAACACATGAATAGAAATTCAGTTTGGAATCTGTAAACACATGAATACTCATATGAGTACCAATTTCAAGCTAACTAAAGATAAAAATAGTGTCGATTTTGATCCAACGCTCCATAGGAGCATGTTAGGAAGTTTATTATACCTTATAGTTAGTTGTCTTGATATTTCTTATAGTGTTGGTGTTTGTGCTAGATATCAATTTAGACCTAAGAAGTCCCATATTCTTGCTGCTAAAAGAATCAGTAGATATGGTAATGGAATTATTGATCATAGAATTTGATATTCAAAGGAAACCAATACTCATCTTGTTGGTTATAGTGATGCAGATTGGGTGGGAAATACTGACGATAAAAAAAGTACAACTAGAGATTGCTTCTACATCGAGAACAACTTGATTTATGGCATAGCAAAAAGTAGGACTCCATCTCTTTGTCGACTACTAAAGCTGAATACATATTGCTGGAAGTTGCTCCACACAACTATTGTGGATGAAACAGATGTCAAAGGACTACGGTATTGAATTAGATAATTTAGAAGTATATTGTGATAACACTAGTGCTATCAATATTTCTAAAAATCTAGTACAACACTCTAGAACTAGGCATATTGATAGTCTCACCATTTTATTAGAGAATTGGTTGAAAATAATGTCATTATTTTGGAGTATATTGAGAACTAGTTTACAAATATATTTACTAAACCACTCGATTTTGCACGTTTTGTTTTCCTGAGGAAATCTTTGATAATTTGTTCTATGTAGATATTTCTTTTTTATTTTATACTGAATTTTTGCTATTTGAAATTGAAATTTTGTGTGGGAAAAGCTTAAAGGAAATTTTGAAAGAGGTGAATTTTTATTAATCATAATTTGATTTTCTAATACACAGTTTTTGTTATTTTATCTTATAAAATTTTAGGATTGATTGATGAAAGATAGATTATCTTAGATTGAATTTTAACTGATGATCCTTTGCTTATTTGATTTTAGAAAAATTTTGTAAAACAGGCTCTCTAGTCAGAAAAAGCTACCTACACTGATATGTGAAAGTCATCTTTGAGTAATTTGGAACTATGTATCACAAATACAGTAGAGGGAGACCTACCATGAGAAAAGGGATACCTCAGTGATAGAGTGAAAGCTACTGATTGTGGATATTTATCACAAATACAGTAGAGGGCAATCTACCATGAGAAAAGTGCTACCTCAATGATAGAGTGAAAGCTACTGACTATGGGTATTTCATTTTTGTGTTGTTACAAAAAAAAAGGCAATACCAATAAATAAAGATGTATTATTCAAGAAATTACAGCACACAATTATAGCCTAAAATATACAATCAAATTTCGTAGAGATCAATATTTTTAAGGTAAGACAATTGTCTTTCAATCCTTGATGATTAATCAATCTAAAAGAAATCCAAAAATTTTATTTGATAGAATTGGCAAGTCATGTTTATTTTAGAATTAATTTATGATTGACATAAATTTATTTGTTTCAATTTTTCATTCTAACTATCTATATATATTAAATTTTGATTTTATGGCAAAATAAGGCATGTTATAATATTGAGATATAGATTTTTTTTTTAAAAGGCAATTTATAGAAAAACTACATGCTAAAAAACATGTGTTGGAACACGTTCCAAAATCAATTATGGGAGTTGTTTCCCAAGATTTTTTGCTTTAATTTTTATTTGTTTCTTCTTCAAATTTTAGGTAACTGAAGGGATATATACATTCAAATTATTCTAACCCTAAAATCCCAAATTACTCTCAGTCGTATTCTTCCTTTTCTTCTTTTTCTTTGTTTATGCTTTTTATTTTCTTTGTTCCTATAGAAACTACTAGCCATGGTTAACACCAGATCAGGGAAAGGAAAGGGGACAATATCACCCTCCTCACCGCCAGCCAAGAAGCAGAAATTAGTGATCTTACCGACCTCTGTGAAATCAAAGCCACCATTGCCTGAGAAAGTGATAAACCAGAGTTTGTTCCAACATAACCCATAGAATTGTAGAAACCAGTTGATTCAAGGGTTCTTCTTATTCTCCTAATTCGAAATCAATTGCTCAATCAACTGATGAGTCGATTCTGGAAAAAGGAGATAAAGGTAAGACTCCTAAATCGAGTCGTCATAATCAAGAATTGATGGATGTGCCTGCTGCAACATCGCTTCTATAACCTATTCTTAAAGAAGAGGTTGTTGCAACATCAAAGGCCTCCGAATTACAGACTCCTGTTGCAACAAAAGGGAATATTGAACGAAGGAAAGACACTCATTGCAACACATATCTCTTCATTGGAAAGGATTCCATCTCGATC
Source organism: Parasponia andersonii (assembly GCA_002914805.1). Lineage (NCBI taxonomy): Eukaryota > Viridiplantae > Streptophyta > Magnoliopsida > Rosales > Cannabaceae > Trema > Trema andersonii. The sequence continues at coordinate 248,183 of JXTB01000025.1, forward strand.
AACTGTTGCAACTCTTGTTGCGATACAACTAGAGAAGGCACACAATATTTCTAATGTTCCAAAACAGTAACCGCCAATTGTGGTTTCCCCTGCTATTAACCAAACTCAACCTGATGTTTCAACACAAGCAGCTACTTCGTTGGCTACCCTTGTTGCACCATCCTCTAAGAAGTCTATTGGCCAGTCCTTCAAACAAGCCATGTAGAAACCTAAAAAGGCCACTGCAGCTGAAAAGGCCAGGGATGTTTCTACCTCTACAACACCCGTACTAGTTTATACAATTGAAAATGCCTTGACTTCATGGTACTACACTAAAGAAATTGTTGCACCAATGAATGTCTATGGTCAATGCTAGTTTATTTCTGAAAGAAACATCAATTCTTAGTCTTTTTTAAGTGTTGGTGTGTTAAAGGCTATTGAAGATCAAGGATGGAATAACAATATGTCCAAGAATAAGGGTTTTGTATCTTAGGTAGTTCAGGAATTCTATGCTAATATTACTGATGGATTTGATGAACTTGGTGCTATTATTTTTTACAAAATCTTTGTTAGAAACCATGTGTATGATTTCTCACCACAAATGATTTCTGATTTTCTAGGTATCCCTTTAAGTCCTCATGATGAGTTTGAGAAAGTTTTTGATGAAGACGTGGTGGCTACTGAGTTACTTAGGACAAAGAAGAAATGGTCTAAGGAGGATATTCTTCAAGTCACTGATCTGACCTTAAAGTACATAGGACTTCATTGGATTGATATGCATAATTGGAAACTTACCACATATTATCTAACTATTCACTTTGATATTGCTAGCTTTCTATATTGTTGGAACAAATATACCAGTGAACTTGGGACAACTGATTTTTGAGCAAATTTGTGATCTTCGTAATCACAAACATCCCAAGAAGAGGCTGATCTTTTCATCACTTATCTATAGAATTCTGTCCCAACAGAAGCCTCTTATGTATGACTCTGAGTTCCTCACATCCACTCTATCCAACATCGTGTTCAATCTTAAGGAGAAAGATCCAGTTGAAGGGGAGCTTAAAGTTGCTACTGATGTTGGTACACAAAGTCCTACTACTGCTGCTATTACAACATCACAGATCAAGATACTAGGCTTACAAAAATTGAGAAAATAGTTGCTGCAATTGTAAAGAAGCTGGATATAGACATGGAGGATGTTTGATCTCTATCGTTTCTTTCTCTTTTTCAGTTTCTCATTTTCTTGATCTATACAAGTTTGATACAATCTGGGTATGTTTGTTTTTCTTTTATTTGCTACAGGACTAGTTACTTTTATATTCTATCTTTTATATTCTGTTGAAGCATGTTTCATTTTCTTTGTGATTTAATGTTTCAACATGTTCAGGTTTCATTAGTTATTTTATGATTAACAGTTTTTATCACTTGTTTTCTTTGCCTTTGGATCTTTTGTCCAAAAAAGGGAGAAAGTATATTGACCTTGTTTTGTAGGAGTATCAAATATTTTTCTAAAAGATGCCAAAAGAGGAAGTTGAAAGAGCAAAAAATATGTTGGCAACCTTCATATTGCAACATAACTAGTTTCACGGTCATATTATAACATGCGACAAAATATTTAATCTGATTTGGTTTTTCAGTGTTTTTTTTTTCTATGCTTTAGGTCACAATTTGTATAGTTATCAATCATAAAAATCTGATCATATTAATGTACAGGAATGAATAAGCGACTCTTACCAAACTTAATTTTGAGTACATATCTGTATTTCATTAAGGAAATTCCTTTAAATGAATATTTTTATGTGAAATATCTTTTATGGAAGTTTCTTTAACTCATTTGTATTGATTCTCATTGTTTAAAGTCAGTCTAATTCATGTTATAATCTATCAAAAAGGTTTAAGTAACTTACTATTTTATTTCAGGAAAGAAATCTAAGAAGTGTCTTTTTCTGTTACAATATGACTGGGTTGATAGATCATGTTACAACACGTAGACAGAATCAACAAATAATTTGTAGATCCATTTTCCAAGTTTGCTAACAAACTTGGCTGATCTTGCAAGTCTTCTAATTAACATTAAATGCTCTTAATTGTTATTTTGTAAAACCCTATCATGAAGACTTGTTCTCTTACTCTATTTAAAGGCTACTCAAGAGTAGCTTTAGGTAGAGACCACTATTATATTTTTTTTTCAGTTATAAAAGAAATATTTTTCTTTTAGTCATATTTTAGACTTAGGTGGTGTCCTAGTCGTTTGAGAGACTACTATTGTATTTTTCTTTAGTTGTGAAAGAAATATTTTTCTTTTAGCTATATTTTAGACTTAGGTAGTGTCCTAGTCGTTTGAGTGGCAGTACTTCAAGAGAAGTACTAATTATCTTCGGGAGAAAATCGACTTTAAGTACTTGAAAGGATTTCAGAAGAACAAAGTCAACCTACGATGAGTGGTACTCGCTAGACACTTTGGTGAAGGAATACATCCACATTGTGATAATCAAAAGAAGGATTCTTTTTTGTATAAGTCAAATTGATATTTGTATTCATTCAAACTTTGCTAATAATGTTTATTCTCTGGGCGTAGCCCCTTAGACGTAGGTTATCGGGAGATAACTGAACTAAGTAAAAATATCTTATGTTATTTTTACAATTTCTGCATTACCATATCATATAATTAATTAAAAATTAATTTTATTTGGTAATACCCGATAAATGGACCTAACGAGTAATATATGGGTCCCACTCAATTTTAGCTTCAAAATAGTTCATGAAAATGGATTTTATAACACAAATTTGGACTTGAGAAATTAAAATAAATAGTTATAATTTTGACTAAAATGACTTTTTTAAGGGTAATTTGAAAAATAACTTTTCTAGTAGTGTTTTAGTATTTTGTGATCTTATGTGAGGAAAGGTCATACAATTTATAACTATTAGTCTTAAAAAAGTTATAATTTTATAGTCACAAATTGTGTGACTAGTCGTCGATGTCAATTTGAAAAAAACTACTAAAAAAGTCATTTTGTTCCAAATTAGTATTATCTAGGTCAATTTCTCGTTGGACTTTACAATACATATGGGCTTTCAAGTCCAAGCTAAGCCCATTTTCCAACATTTTGATCCTCTCTCAAAAGATTCCATTCGATGAAAAAAAGATAATAAACTATAAATTTTCATAAAATTTGGCATTTCATTTAACGAAAATTTGAAATTCCAAAATATTCCTAGTCTGACCTGATCGAAAATTTTGGATAACAACGAAATATACAAAATTAAAGGAAACAGTGTTAGGAATGTGACCAAGTATGTTTGACTAAGGTCAAAATTTTTTGATTATATTCAAAAAATTTTCAATCAATTGTTGAAATTTTTTGAGTGGGATTGAGATACCGTTCAAAATTTGTTGACTTTTGGTTGAATAGTTGGGATTAACGGTTGAACATAGTCAAAAAAATTTAACCCAAGTCGAAAAAGGCGCATTCGGGATTGGGTTTAGAATGAAATAAGAGTTTTCTATTAATTTATCTATTTAAGAAAATTTTAAAAAATTATGTTTCAAAACACTGAAGGAGGAAGGTGTTTCATTAATTAAATTTTTTCCCTAAGATTACATGTTGTAGGGATGAAATTGAAACTTATATTACAAATATAATGAGTGAATTGCATGCAATTTTCAAGAATTCATGGTAAAATTTTTTAAAATAAAAATCCTATTCAAAATCCTCAAAACAAAACATGCATTATTGTAGTCGTGACAACTCTATGAAAAGTTCAATCGGAAAAAATGCGTAAAGACATAAAATTCTAGATATATGTATATATATGTATATTTAAAATGATATTTGTTCTAGATATATGTATATATATATATATATATGTATCTTTAAAATGATATTTAGCAAAATATGAGACGAGAATTGAAAAACTAATTATTTGAATGAATATAATTCAGATTTTTTATAAAAACTATTTTAAATTATTCAGCATACAAGTGCATGTATGTTAAAAATTCATTATTTTATTTATACATACGGGTACAAAATCACGCTGATAAAAGTTACAAATTTTTTATAAGAATATTACATTTGTCACCTAGTTTAATTTGATTGGTGATAAATTTTATAGGAAAATTTGCTAAAATAGTCATTCATCTCCCATTTAGCAATTTTAATAAGAGACCTTGTATTTTAAATTATGAAATAACTGATGACATGACTATGTACAAGCTATTAAAAGTAAACTATTTTGCAAAGATGCCCAATTTTATATACTATTTAATCAAAATTGATTAAACATTATATTATTCAAAATAAAATCGATACTATGTGGTAAATAATGACAAAAAAAAACTTTATTGGGATAAAAATAAATTAAACTTTGTCTTGGAGCTTTTCTAAATTTTAGAATTAACTCTAGAAAGTATGAATTAGTACTAATTAAGCTCGAAACTAGCAAGACTTAAAACTAGCTTAATAAAGCTACACATAGCATGGGAAAAATGACACAAACACAGGAGGAATGACATTATTATGCCTTGAGCTACCTGTTCCCGAGGTACATGCCGTTTGAACTAGACTACACGCTATTTGGACCATGTAACACAACATTTTTTGGAGCACTTATTTTTGTGTGCAAGCTGCCAGCTTTGAGCACAAGACACTATCATGATTCTAGAGAATTTTAAAAGCCTCTAACTTATGTCCTAAGATCTTGCAGCTAAAGTAATTGCAAGAGAAAGCTGCTTGAGTTTTCTAGAAGCCTCCGCGTGCTTCTAAATTACACACCCAAGTCCTTGTAGCATAAGTCTTTGTTAGCTTAGCCAATATAGGACTGCCACCTAGTCCCCTTCTAGCCTAAGGCAACGCATGTCTTGCCTATAAATAAGGGGTACACTCCCTCATTTGTATTATTATTTAAGATATATTAACTCAATGTAATTACGTTTCCTTCTATGCTCTTTGTTCATCCGTAGCTCTTCAGTTCCTCTCTCTCTTCAGTGTTCTTGTTATTTTTATTGGTGTTCTTGTTCTTGTATTCTTGTTGTTTCTCTCAATACCGTGCCCCAGTATCATTATCACTACCATCTTCTTTTTGTTTAAGCCGTGGCTTTTGCCACTTCTTTTCTCTCTCGCACATATATATGCTTATATCTTTGTTTAAGACTACCCGTGGTTATCAATTCCTCCACCTCTTCATCTCACTTACATCACTACCACTACCATCATTACATTCCAATAATTCCCCTTCCACGTTCTCATCACCATCACCGTTTCATTATTTCTTTCAAGCCTTCGTCTATATACATATATATCCATTATTTTCACATTAACCCGTATTCCATTCTTTTGGCCCCAGAGTCTTCATTCTCTGATATTGGGCCTATGTCCCCTTTTATTCACCTTCATATCATTTTCTTCACCCATATACACAAATTTAAAGTATCATTATTATCATCACCCTTTACATTTCTCTTGACTCGTGGCTTTATCAACAACGCTACTTTCTGGGGCATGTCTTCAATTCATAGCTAAGTTCTCACCCCTTTTATTCTTATTTTATATATATATATATATATATATATACATATGTATATATACATATGTGTATCTATCTTTATATGTTCATGCATGTATAGTTTAATCAATAAATCCCTAGTGTTGTCATAACTATAAATATTTATATAGGCCTAGATATTTTCACATGTCCTTTTTCCTAAGCCCATACTTATTTATGCCCAATAATTATTTTATATCACTTTCTATCTCATAATTATTTTATATCATTTTCTTACTAGTAAATTATATTTATACTATTTTCTATTATCCTATTATTTTTATATTACTTTTTCTACTAACTTATTTTACAAGTTTCCTTGCATGCAGTTTCTAACTCTTACACTTCAGTAATTTGTGGGCTCCGAGCTACTCTCTTCGAACTCTGTATTAGACCTATGGTATAAGTTTAGGATTTTGTATTTTCTCATAGTCCCTCACTTATTTTTGTTATTATTATTGTTGCTATTATTATTATCTCTAACTCCTAATTTCCTATATCTAATCTCTAGTTGACATTATGGTCGGTTTATTCGCCTCCATCAACTAGAGTTATTTATTATTACCGCATTATTATATTTCTGTTGATCTGTAAGCTAGTTATTCTTGTAACCGTCTACGTACAGGGACACTGTGAGAAGTGTCGTTCTTTATTATGTTTGTCTACCAGGACTTCGACACGTATTGTTATCATTGTGATAATACTTATGTTATTATTATTATTGTTATATTGTAAATATGTTATTCTTGCAATTACTAACATGACAAGGGCGTTGTAGGAAATGTCATTTTCTATATTGACCACCTGTGACATTAACACATAGACAGTATTGTGATAACTCTTATACTTATGTATACTAAACGAGTTATTTTTACAATCATCAATATGGCAAGGGTGCCAAGAGAAGTGTCGTTTTCTATCTCGACCACCCACTAAGACTTTGACATGTGACACGTATTGTGATGACCCTTTATGTGTACACCCTGTAATCTAACCTTAATCTTAATTATTCTCTACTTTGTTTTAATTAATCACAAGTTTCATTAATTAATCAAAATCCCGAATAAACTTGAAAAAAAAAAAAAAATTTAGATGACGAAACTGAAAACAGTGACGAGTATTTTATGTAGCTGAAACATATGCACGTAGTGAAGAGTGCGAGTATTTTTTAAGTACAAATGACAATAATTATGTAATTCGACCCTATAATTAAAAAATACATACGTGTATAATACATGTATTATACATAAAATTGCTAACTAGGGCTATTATAAAACTGCATAATATTTATTAATCTTTTAGAGTTTAGCAGCAGATACAAATTAATTGGACGAAGTGAAAATATAACAGTTGGAAAAGAATCTCATTCATCTCAAGTTTAAAAGATTTTTTTTTTAAATTTAAGAAATAAGACACATTATGTGAAATAAGTTTGCTTTCATATTCACGTGATCTGTATGGGTTTTGTTTTTTTTTTTTTTTTAATAATTTACTATCTAATTATCCAATAAATAGTCAAGGTTTACAGATAACCAATGTGTGAAAATAAAAACAAAACGACACACAGAAGAGAAATGATAGAGCTCAACCTGCTTTATCATGCGAGGCCCAGCAGACCATTTTTTCTTAAATTATTATTTTGTAAATATTTTAGAAGATTTAGCAGTCTTTGCGTCGATATTCTCAAACATGTCAAATTGAAACAAAGAGTTGAATAATTATTATTCCCAATTTTCATCCCAATTTTCATCAAGGCAAACTATAATTTAATACAAATGATTGAAATTTTAGTGTAAAGTCTTCTAGAGTTGTTGACTAACATGCCCTTCAAAGTTCAAAGGAACCTTAAACTAGACAATTAATTATACAATGTAGCATAAAATTCAATTCACCAATATATATATATATATATATATATATATATATATGTATGTATGTATATTTCCTTACCGTATTATAGTCTATAAAGGAATTGTAATTACTTATCCACGTGATTATATAGGCTTTATATTATTATTACTATTTTTTTTTTTCATGTTTTCCTTTATGCTCGTGCTCTTGGGAGTCCAATGGGTGCAAAATATAGAAATTGCAGCCTGTCACTTCTTTTTCCTATACTTGTATTATAGTGCTTGTTTCCATCTCAATATTGCAATGAAACTTATAATAACATAATTCAATTCAAAGCAATGTCCATTGGACAGACTATAGTCTCTCCCAACCAAAAATTTGAGTTAGGCTTCTTTAGTCCTAATAACTCCAGAAATCAGTACATAGGAATTTGGTATAAGGGTGTCTCTCCTCTTACAGTTGTATGGGTGGCCAACAGAGAAAATCCACTGCCAGCTACAGACTCTCTAGCAAGTCTAGTGATTGGTAGCAATGGAAATTTGGAGCTTATTGATGGAAACCACATATCTGTTTGGTCCACCAATGTAAGTGTCTCATCGTCGTCATCAAACGGTTCGATTTCGCTTCTCTCAGACAAAGGGAACTTTGGTTCTCAAAGATGGAAAATCAGGTGAGAAATTATGGCAGAGTTTCGATCATCCTGGCGACACATTCTTACCAGACTCAGTGCTAGGTTTTAATGCCAAAACGGGACAGAGCTATGTTCTTACTTTCTGGAGAAGTTACAACCACCCGTCACTTGGTAATTTCCTTTTTGGTATTTCATCGCAGAGGCCACCACAAGCCCTTCATTTGGAATAATGATTCAACTCCTCATTGGAGAAGTGGTCCGTGGGATAAACTAAAGTTCATTGGCATACCTGAAATGGAATCGTCTTATCGAAGTGCACTTGATATTGTAGAAGATGTAGAGAAAGGGACAACATATTTGGCTTATTCTAATTGGTAAAACACCTCCACTGTCTCAAAATTCTTCATTTCACCAGAAGGTGTTGGTAAACTTATTGTAAAACAAGAAGGCTCTGACTATTGGTCCACTAATTGTGAGGGAATGAAGAGTACATGCGAGTTGTATGGAATGTGTGGACCTTTTAGTGTATGTAAAGCAACTGAGTCTCCAATTTGCAAGTGTTTGAAAGGGTTTGTACCAAAATCATATGGAGAGTGGAGCAGAGGAAATTGGACAGGAGGTTGCGTGAGAAGAACCGAGTTACTTTGCTAGAAAAGCGTGAGTTCTCCACCTTCAGAAGAGGGAAAAAAAAAGATGGATTTCTGAAGATGGGCATGATGAAACTTCCCGATTTTCATGAATATTTGAGTTTTGCTAGTGCTGATGATTGTAACATATGGTGCATGAATAACTGTTCTTGCATAGCTTATGCATATGTGAATGGCATAGGGTGTTTAGTCTGGTCAAAAGCCCCTATTGACATTCAGGAGTTTTCAATTGGGGGACAAGATCTTTTTCTCCGCTTCGCGGATGCAGAACCGGGTGAGAATAATGTTGCTCTCAAAAATTTCTGCAATTAGAACATTTTTAATCGAATTTCTTTCTCAGACCTGATGTGTAGTAGAGTACTAATTTTATTTGATTTTTTCAGTTAGAGGACAGAGAGACTATAATCATCAGTCTTGCAGCTGTTTTCACTAGTGTGGCATTAGGTGCCATGGCCTCGTTTATTCACAAGTGGAGAAGTAACAAGGGTAAGAATATAAAGCTACAGCTCTCTCTTTCTCTCATAAATTAAAATGTTAAAGTCAGTTGGACAAGGGTCACAAGATGCTAAAGTCATAGCTTTGAAGTTCTTGGTCAAGATAAACAACTTATTTGACGTGCGTTTTCCCATTTTCCTATTTTCTTGTGGATTGGAGGAAGGTTTTACTAATAAATATTCATTAGAAGTCAACCTTGAGCTATAGTTTAAACAAATTAAGTACAAACTAGTTATCAGGCTGTTATGTGAATGCTAAACTACTAGAGGAGGATCACGGCAGCCTTGATCCAATAAAAGTTTTAAACTAAGCCTCTAAATACTTAATTAGTTTATGATATAAAAGTTTATCTATTTATTTAATATTCAATTGATTCTCTCCCCCCTTTACTTTTTATTTCGTTTGACTAGTTGGCATGTTCAAAAAACTGCAGAGGAAAAAACATTACTGTATTCAAGACAGTGTTATGAAAAGAAAACAAGACATACATTTTTGCAGACGACATTTGACGTTTGCATTTTTATGTGTACTTGATTTTAAGATTGCCTCATGCGGACCTTAGGCATTTCTGAACTATTATCATATCAGCTGATTGTTAGAAAATGATGCTTCATATCTCTCTACATTTTGTTAATTTACATCATCTGATGATAACATTAACATAAATTCCATGTCAATCCACATGTGAAGGTTCCATAAAGGCAATTTTTATCTTTTGATCGCTTTAAAATTAGAATACTGATGTATCTTTGGAGTAGGAGCAGAACTATGCATCTCTATTCTCTTCAAGTAAATCTGGTATCTCTCATTTAAAAAAAGCAGGAAAAATAAAGGAGACCTTAAACCACTTCAATTCGATGAAGACGACTTATAATTTAAGGGACACTCTTCAATTTCCAAGACAGCAGCAAGATCCATCTAATCTTCCTATATTTGATTTTTCATAGAATTTTAGTTGCTACAAACCGCTTCAGTCTAATGAACAAACTTGGGCAAGGATGATTTGGTCCAGTTTATAAGGTAATTAATGTATTCTTCATTTTAGCAATTAAATGATGCAAGCATGTGGAGCATTGAAAATTTTGCTGATAATTCACAGGGATAATTACATGATGGGAAGGAAATCGCGGTTAAAAGACTCTCTAGTATCTCAGGACAAGGCATAGAAGAGTTCAAGAATGAGATGATTTTGATATCCAAACTCAAACATAGAAATCTTGTGAGGCTCTTGGGTTGTTGCATTGAGAAAGAAGAGAGGTTACTAGTATACGAGTTCATGCCCAACAAAAGCTTAGATAATTTCATCTTTGGTTGGTTGATATTTAGAAGGCCCACACTATTTTTCCATCTAATATTTGACTACATATTGCATTTAGTACTGCTTGTTTCTCTCATTGTTTAGGGTGTTTTTTTTTTTTTTTTGGGATTAGATAGAAGAAGAAGAGAAAAGATGACTTGGGCAACACGCTTTAACATTATTCACGGTATTGCTAGAGGTCTTCTATATCTCCATCGTGATTCCTACTTAAGGGTCATACAAAGAGATTTGAAGGCCAACAATATTCTCTTGGATGAGAAGATGAATCCCAAAATATCAGATTTTGGATTGGCACGCATTTTTCAAGGGACAATAGACCTAGCAAATACTCGTAGGATTGTGGGAACACTGTAAGCTTCCTTTCAATTCTAATCACCCAAAGAGGACTGTGTTTTTGGAATAAGTTTCGTATTAAATTCAAAGGGTTTCTTTGATAGAAAGACCATTTTTAAAGTGAGCTTTTGTAAAATAATTATGTTTTTAATTTCTTTATGAAGTAATCTTTCTCGATAATGTGCAATCACGCTCAATGTTATACTCTATCAATCATGCAAATGTATTTCTGTGCAAAAAAATTTTAAAACATATACCTTTATTGAAAATTATTTTCAAAAGGTCTATCTGGTCTAATTTTTTGGTTAGTAATATTAAAGCTTTAGTAAATTATATTTTTTGTTTTGTTACTTCAATTTGTTAAGAATAAACAGAAACTCATCACAACCATATGAGTGAGAGTTACACAGCTGCAGGACAATTTCAGACTGCTTTCTTTTGCATCTGTTTTTCATTTTTTTTTTTTTTTTCCTTCTAAAGGAACTGAAGAAATGTATAAACCGGATCTAGTTTTTCTTTTCTTTTTTTTTTCACTATTGTTTTTTGTAATAGTACTCCAACAAATTTCACTTGTTAACATCAATCTCCTTATGTTTCAATCAAGTGCAGTGGTTATATGTCTCCAGAATATGCAATGGGTGGAAACTTTTCGGAAAAATCCGACGTCTTCAGCTTTGGTGTGTTGATACTAGAAATAGTAGGTGTTAGGAAGAACACAAGCTTCAACCATTCTGACGAACACCTGAGCCTCATTGCTTATGTAGGTTCATAATAATTCTCTTAATTTTGCTAAATGGGAGCAACTTAAACTTTAAAGGGATTTTTTTTCGGCAAAATATATGCATCCTTTTAATATGGTATTTTGGAAAATAAACTCCTTTTATAATTCAACGATACTCAATATACTCACCAGATTACTCTCGACATACTTGCCAGACTAGGGTTAATCATCAGTCAGATTGGGCGGGTTATACGCCTCGTCCAACCCACTCAATCAATTTATATTTTTATTTTTTCAAAGCTCATATAATAGATATGTAATTTTTTTATGCAAGTTATAATAAGTTAATGTCCATTTTAATTTTATAATTGGCCAATATTTTGATTTGTCTTTCTTTTTAATTACACATACATGAGTCAAATTAAAAATAGTCAGATTATGATAATAGACTTACTTCTTCCCTCGAATGGAAACTAAAAATTGGACACTTGGTCTTGACCATATCCTGCTAATACAAAAAAGAGTATACATTATACAACACATATTATATATATATATATATATGTATATATTGAAATTACCTTACTACATTTAAAAAAAAAAAAACCATAAGTCTGAAATGACAAAACCATTGTCCCTACTCCCTAGTCCAAAATCTAAACTTACACAAACTATATAAAGATAACTTAAACAATAAAAGTATAGTACATAGTCCATAGTCCAAAGTTCATAATGATACAACAACCATAAATGTTAAATGGTAAAGGCTAAAAGTAAAAATCTCACACACTAAAACATAACTAAAAGTCTTAAGTTCAGATTCACACAACAATAAACACTGAACATGATTTAAACAAAGTCTATAGCTTGAACACATATGAAAAAACTAATGTCCAATGACAAAAGAAAAAACAAAAGAAAGAAATCACACAAGTTAAAGTTATCATAGATTACAATACATCCAAAGTGACGATGTCCAATTCTCCAAGCTTCATTTCTCCACCAAGAATATCAATCAATAGACTCAATATTCATAATGCATGATCCATCAGCTTAAAAAAAACAAGAAGAAATGTTAGAAAACTAAATTTTATTAAGCCAAAAACATTAATGCTAACACATTTAATTTGTGAAACTAATGCAACAGATTACCTGGAGCAACTTTCTCAGAGGTCTCCAAAGCCTTAATCTCATCCATATATTATCTCAATACTATAGGCTCATCAGACTCGCAAGTTAACCAGTTCTTTGAGCAAATTAAAGCCTCCACCATCCTTGGGGACAAAGAACTCCTAAATGGATCAAGAATTCTTCCTCCAGTGGAAAATGCAGACTCAGAAGCAACAGTAGACACTTGAACAACTAATACATCTTTTGTCATATGCGAGACAATGGTGTACTTACAACTAGTTATTCTCCACCATTCAAGGATGTCAAATCTCTCATCCTCTATCAATTGCTCCTTTCGATCATTAAGATAACATCTAGATCATTCTAATTTAGCTCTGCATTTACGAATCTTCATTTGATGAGAAATGGAGTGGAACTTGAACTTGCAATTGTAGTACCACTACTGCTTGGATTTGGACTTAGAGGTGGACGAGATGTTCGAAGGGGAGTTAGATTGTCATTGTAGAATGCATACATTCTTTTCAACAAATTCTCAACTAATTTTATCATCTTTTCAGCTGTAATTGAATCATAGAGATAATGAATCCATTAATCACAACATCAAATTCAATATCGCCCTAGTACTTGTTATACTTAAGCTGCATTTTTCCTGCCATTTTCCCCAACAAAATATCTGTTCTATCCTTCATATCATTTAGCTCAACTTGAACTTGAAGAACTTCTTGGAAATAGAGATTTGATGTCACATATAAAGATCCACTAAACTTCAAAGTAAGCTCGTAAAAAGTTTTNTAAAGGAACTGAAGAAATGTATAAACCGGATCTAGTTTTTCTTTTCTTTTTTTTTTTTCACGATTGTTTTTTGTAATAGTACTCCAACAAATTTCACTTGTTAACATTAATCTCCTTATGTTTCAATCAAGTGCAGTGGTTATATGTCTCCAGAATATGCAATGGGTGGAAACTTTTCGGAAAAATCCGATGTCTTCAGCTTTGGTGTGTTGATACTAGAAATAGTATGTGGTAGGAAGAACACAAGCTTCAACCATTCTGACGAACACCTGAGCCTCATTGCTTATGTAAGTTCATAATAATTCTCTTAATTTTGCTAAATGGGAGCAACTTAAACTTTAAAGGGATTTTTTTTCAGCAAAATAGATGCATCCTTTTAATATGGTATTTTGGAAAATAAACTCCTTTTATAATTCAACGATACTCAATATACTCACCAGATTACTCTCAACATACTTGCCAGACTAGGGTTGATCATCGGTCGAATTGGGCGGGTTATACGTCTCGTCCAATCCACCCAATTAATTTCAGATTACAAAAAAACAACCTGAAACCTACCCATTCAAAAGAAATGTATGCTGCAACCCGACCAATAAATTAGTCAGGATGGTCGAGTTGAACCGATACTGTTTTTTTTATATATGTATGTTTATAAAGAATCATTCAATTTCAGGCCAAAATTTCATTAGATTCATAAAAAATAAATAAAAATAAATAAAAACCTTGAACAGATAGATATATTTTTATTTTTTCAAAGCTCATATAATATATATGTAATTTTTTTATGCAAGTTATAATAAGTTAATGTCCATTTTAATTTTATAATTGGCTAATATTTTAATTTGTTTTTCTTTTTAATTACACATACATGAGTCAAATTAAAAATAGTCAGATTATGATAATAGAATTACTTCTTCCCTCAAATGGAAACTAAAAATTGGACATTTGGTCTTGGCCATATCCTGCTAACACAAAAAAGAGTATATACATTATACAATACATATTACATATATATGTATATATTGAAATTACCTTATTACATTTAAAAAAAAACCCGTAAGTTTGAAATGACAAAACCATAGTCCCTACTCCCTAGTCCAAAATCTAAACTTATACAAACTACATAAAGATAACTTAAATAATAAAAGCATAGTACATAGTCCATAGTCCAAAGTTCATATTGATACAACAACTATAAATGTTAAATGGTAAAAACTAAAAGTAAATATCTCACACACTAAAACATAACTAAAAGTCTAAAGTTCAGATTCACACAACAATAAACACTGAACATGATTTAAACAAAATCCATAACTTGAACACATATGAAAAAACTAATGTCCAATGACAAAAGAAAAAACAAAAGAAAGAAATTACACAAGTTAAAGTTATCATAGATTACAATACATCCAAAGTGACGATGTCCAATTCTCCAAGCTCTATTTCTCCACCAAGAATATCAATCGATAGACTTAATATTCGTAATGCATGATCCATCAGCTTAAAAAAAACAAAAAAAAATGTTAGAAAACTAAAATTTATTAAGCCAAAAATATTAATGCTAACACATTTAATTTGTGAAACTAATGCAACAGATTACCTGGAACAACTTTCTCAGAAGTCTCTAAAGCCTTAATCTCATCCATATATTGTCTCAATACTATAGGCTCATCAGACTCGCAAGTTAACCAGTTCTTTGAGCAAATTAAAGCCTCCACTATACTTGTGGACAAAGAACTCCTAAACGGATTAAGAATTCTTCCTCCAGTGGAAAATGCAGACTCAGAAGCAACAGTAAATACCTGAACAGCCAATACATCTTTTGCCATATGCAAGACAATGGTGTACTTACAACCAGTTATTCTCCACCATTCAAGGATGTCAAATCTCTCATCCTCTATCAATTGCTCCTTTCGATCATTAAGATAATCATCTAGATCATTCCTATTTGGCTCTGCATTTACGAATCTTCGTTTGATGAGAAATGGAGTGGAACTTGAACTTGCACTTGTAGTACCACTACTGCTTGGATTTGGACTTAGAAGCGGACGAGATGTTCGAGGGGGAGTTAGATTGTCATTGTAGAATGCATACATTCTTTTCGACAAATTCTCAACTAATTTTATCATCTTTTCAGCTGTAACTGAATCATAGAAATAATTGAATCCATTAACTACAACATCAAATTTGAACCTCGGATCAAGAATAGTAGCAACAAGTTAATTTTTTCAATATCGTCCTAATACTTGTTATACTTAAGCTGAATTTTCCTTGCCATTTTCTCCAACAAAATATCTGTTCTATCCTTCATATCATTTAGCTCAACTTGAACTTGAAGAACTTCTTGGAAATAGAGATTTGATGTCACATATAAAGATCCACTAAACTTCAAAGTAAGCTCGTAAAAAGTTTTCAAAAACTTGACAAACACTTCGGCATTGTCCCAATCGCAACTTAATGGAGGGCCATCTATACTTTGCCCGTTGATTTTTTCTTCCTCAAAATGCCTTGTGTAGTTTGCATCTCCTAACAAATACTCAAACACCTTCTTGAACTTTAAGGCAGCATCTACCATCATGTAGGTGGAATTCCACCTAGTAGCCATATCTAAGCACAACAATGCTTTGGATTGAATGTTTGTATCTTTGCAAGCTTCCTTGAACATTTTTTAACCTAGCTGGGGAGGACCTCACATATCTCACGGCATTCCAAATACTTGAAATAGCTATATTTAATTCTGTCAAACCATTTCTCACAACCAAGTTCAAAATATGAGAGCAACACCTCATGTGAAACATTTCTCCTTTCAACACAATGGCATTTGGCTTTTCCAAAAGATACTCTTTGAGCTTTTTCACAGAAACATCATTTGAGGCTGTATTGTCGACAGTTAATGCAAAAACTTTAGTGATTACCCAATCATTTAGGCAATTAATTAGTTCTATTGCCACTATTTCACCCTTGTGGCTAGAAACTTGAATAAAATTGATGATCCTCTTCTGCATTCTCCAATTGTCATTAATCCAATGAGCAGTCAAACATAAATAACTAATATTCTATATAGATGACCAACAATTAGTGGTTAGAGACAATCTACAATTGGCAAAGATCTTTTTCAACTTCTTTTTCTCATCCAAGAACAATTGATAAATATCCCTTTCAACTGTAAACCTTGAAGGGAATTCAAATTTGGGGAAGAAGTATCTAATAAGCCTCTGAAATCCTTTCCCATCAACATGCCTAAAAGGTAGCTCGTCTAAAATAAAATATATACTTATTTCTTCTCTGACTAAACTTTACTAATTGTCCACTCGAAGCAACTTCATAATCAGTAGTCTTCTTAGTAAATTGGAGCATTGACATCTGTTGTTTCTTATTTTGCTCCACCCAATCACTAAATGGACATTTTCTACATTTACGTTCTACATAACTCCATAATGTACTAGTTCCACAAAGCTTAGTGTCAGCGGCATAATCAAGATTACAATAGTTGCAAGTAGCTCTATCTTTGCCATCAATCATTGTAAAATGTTCCCATATACTTGATGTTTTTTTACCTGCCTTTTTTCTTTTTTGAGGTTGTTCAACATCAGCTGCGTTGTTATTATCTTCATCCTTGTCATTTGAGCATGAAACTTCTGTTTCTACTCTTTCTGTCTCTTTTATCCAATCATCTACCTGTGCATCCACATTTTCTACTTCTTGTTCCACATTCCTAGAGACATTTATACTATCACATAATCATATATTTCAACCATACCACAAAGTACAAACATATTTGAAAACGAAAATAAATAGAAAAATATAAATAGAGCAATAAGTCACTAAGCCTTATTAAAATAGTATGTCACATAGTAAATTGGGAGCTACTAAAATATTATCCAAAATCAATTAATTTATTTAGGAGCTACTATAATATTACACAAAATCTGAAATCAGGTTATTAGCTAATCATAAATAATTAAACATTATATATGAAATGTTTGTACACAACTTTCAAAATGGCAGCACTAACTCTAAGTGCACAAAATCGATTCAAACAATAACTAGTAAATAGTACTAGTCAAATCCAATAATTGTGAATTGTGATTTCTTTTTTCCTTGATATATATAATACAAAGTACAAACCCAATTCAATTAAACACTATTAACGAGTATATATCTCACAAACACAATAAAGACTTAATCGCATAGTGACACTGACACAGGCAATAATATTAGATAAACGAAATACCGAAAATTCGAGAGGAACTGAGGAAGACGATGCCGATTTGTGTATAGTTGATGGACGGTCAAAAAAAGAGAGGCGATGAGGCAAGTGGGTGAGTCAAGCTGAGGGTAGACGACACTGTCTTACAGTGAGAGTTAATGGCTGCAGATGGGAACTAGAAGGAGTGATTCAGTGAGTGAGTAAGTCAATGCGGCGATAGCTAGGAGTTGAGAGAAAGAAAGACTGAGTCTGAGAGAGTCGGGCTAGGGTGAGCGTAAGAGAGAATATTTAATATAATAGAAATAGGGTTTGATTTTTTAAATATTAAATTTGTATATATAATATGAAATACATAAATTGAAATATATATATATATATATATATATATATGTAAATATAAAATAATAATCATAATACTTATATTGGACAGGTCGGGTTATATTGGGCGGGTTACTACCCGTCCTCCAACCCGACCTATCTTTTATTGGGCGGGTTACTTATAACCCGAGTTTTTTTTAGGTTGCATTTTTCCAGATTATTCGAGTTTCAATTGGGCAGATTATTCGGGTTATTCGGATTTTCAGGTTTTTTGCACACCTCTATGCCAGACCATTGAAAGGTCCATTTTTCAAATAATTTTTTAAAATAGGTTTATTTTCTAAAATACACTCTTAAAATGGTCGAATCTTTTCATAATTTGACCAATTCAAAACTCATTCGAGCTAATTGAAAACATATCAGGCATGGAAACTATGGAGTGAAGGTAGGGGAATAGACTTGGTGGACAAAGCATTGTCTAACTCATATTTATTCATCAGAAGCAATGACATCCATACATATCGCACTACTATGTGTGCAAGATCATCCTATTGATAGGCCATCAATGTCCGATGTGGTTTTGATGCTAAGTAATGGAATATGTCATCCTCAACCCAAACAACCTATTTTTATTTTTCACAGATCTCCAAGATCTGGTGATGTTCAACTACAAAATGCTAGCAAATGCTCCGTGGATGGAAACACCATATCTTTGGTTGAAGGGCGATGAGTAACTAAAAACTCATATTTTATCATTAAAATATTTTTGGTTATTCTAAAGAACTTAATTCTTGCGCACAATATACTTCGTGTGAAAATGACCTTTTGATTTTTCTTGTTTTAATAATGATAACAAGCTAGGTTTTAAATA
>JXTB01000025.1:268884-291685 GCA_002914805.1 Parasponia andersonii
TATCATTCATTTGGCTTATCCTTTTTGGTCTTTTTTCATTGGTGGCTTTATTATCGCCCCTTTGTTTAATCTTTCTATTCTTTTTAATGAAGCTAGATTTACATCTTGCAGTGGCATAAAAAAGTCCCTCATTTGTCGGACTATTTTTTGACGCATAATTCTAACCTTTTACATTTTAACACTATGAAATAGAGCTTGAATTAAGGCAACCATCCCAAGATTCCATATATATATATATATATATATATATATATATATAAACAATAATTAAGGATCTTGTACAAAATACTGGAGAAAGGTTTTCTTCTTCTTCTTCTTTTTCCCTAAAGCCAACGTAGAATAATTTTTCATTTATTAATGATGGCTATTGAGTACACAACGTAAAATATGGCCAAAAAAAAAAACGCACATTAGAACAAAAAGGAAAAAGGAGGAAAAAAAAAAAAAAGCAGGCGAAAAAGATAAATATTAAAATGTAAAAATTACTCCCATACCACTTAATAGCCAAAAATAAAAAATAAAAAGCACCAGCCCAAAAAAGTATTAATAGCAAAGAATTCTCCTGGTATTCCTTCAACTTGCAGAGAAAAGAAAAGCAAAAGAAAGGGAAAACAAAAAACACGAACAGAAGTTTAAGAGGAATAAAGATGTGATCAGGTAATTCGTGGATTAATATTAGAAGATATCGGGGAGAGAGGTGGAGTTTACAGAAGAGAAAAGAATTTTTTAAAAAATAAAAATAAATATTAAAAAAAAAGCTTGAAGATTGTGTAAGTAGATTTGTGCAAAATATTTAAAAAATTGACCAAACGGACCTATGTCCTAAAAATCGACCACTGAGAATTAGTATCCAGTTTTTATTAAATTAGATTGGATCTAGTTTCATCATAACCAAATTGGATTATTAGTTGCGGATTCAAAGCATAAACATCCAAAGACAACCGACCTACCAATATATACATAGACATATGATTATTTTTTAAATTTTTTTGTATTTATTGTTGTTTTCTAGTTAATAGTGCATGCCATTCCATACTTGACCACATCCCTTTTACTTTTATTTTCATTAAGGTTTTTCTATTGATAGTCTCCAGTGAGACTTCTGAATTCATAGGTTAATTTGTGTATTCGGACTTAGGACTTGAATTTTTATATTAGTATTTAGAACTTTAAGTCTTATATTTTGGTATATTTCATTTTATAGAGATAGATTTCAAATAATGTTATACTTTGAACTATCTTATCATACAAAGTCTGAGATTAGGTACATGCATAGACATTTTGGGCCAAAATTGAATCCTAGGCCTAAAACAGACCAGTTTAGTTCAATTGGATATTGAGTTAGATTGGTCGGTTCCTTATGTATTATTATTGGATCGGATCGATTCTCAAAATGCACATCTAATCTTATATCGGATAGGACGATGAATGTACAAAAATATATTGGATATGGACCGATTTACAACCCTAGTATTAAGAAAAGGGGTGTAACGAGTGTTTTTTTTTGGGTTTTTTTTTTTTTTTGCAAATGGATTACTTTCATTAATAATAGAGAGATAGTACAATACTCATTAAAGGGTTTCGATTGCAAAAGACACCTATAATAAACTAATTAACCGTTTTCAGAGAAATTTTGCGTACTAGGATTCTCAAAAATCGGCCCAGAATAAGAAGGCTTTTATAGATCACCGTTATCACATGCTTCAATAAAGTTTTACATACCATCTATTAGTTTTTTACTACCGTTCACTTAACATCTATTGTTGATGTCTTCCGCTTTAAATCAAAAAATTATATGAGGGACAATATCACTATGGAAACTATCCAGATCTAGATGAAATTCTACTAATATGAACCACAATATGAGATCAATATGAGATCGACAAAAACCACCATAGACCTAAGTAGACTAAAATAATAAAAATATACAATAAAACTGAAACCGTCATAGCTCTATATCTAGGTGGAGTTATACCTTCCTGAATGGAAGGATTATTGAAAAACATAATAAAACTACTAAGAAAATAGATATCCCCACTAGAGAGAGAGATCAAAAGACCTCCCTCTCTAGCAGCGGAAGAAAATGGCAGGGAGAAGAAAATAAGAAAAGGCAAGGGAAGAAGATGGCAAGGAGAAGAAAATAAGAAGAAGAAGAGAGAAAGAGAGAGAAGATAGTGAGAAGAGAATTCTTATCAAAATATTTAACCGAAGATTTTTCATAATAACTTAGAAAAAAAAAAGGTATATTTGAGTGTTTAGTGCACTAGACAGAGTATCAAGCTGCACCAGACAAGGGTGTCAAGTGCTAGACTAAGTGTCTAGAAACTTGACAGGAAAAAAATGTGCATTTGAATGTTTAGTACCAGATATGACTAGACAAGTTGTCAAACCGCACTAGACAAAGTATGGAGCCGCGTTAGATAAAGTGTCGAGTCGTACTAGATAAAGTGTCTAACAACTCAATCTCCCTTGTCTAGACAGAGTATTGTGTTGTGTTTGGATCTACATATTTATGACACGACATAATAATACCTTAACCCAAATACGACACGATTAATATACGTATAACACGATACGACACATGTAACCCATTTAATAAATGTATTATGTATCATATTATGACATGCTTGATATGATTATTCAAAATTGGTACGATTACTCTAATTTAAAATAATTATACACTAATTAATTCAATTTTACACGTATCAATATGTTTATAATTAATCAAAATCACATTTAAAATATTAATAAATGTTTCGTATTATTGTTGTGTTGGCACGACACGAAAACGATTCGTTCAATTCAATGAGTTACACGTGTTATTTTTGGGTTAAGTGGGTTGATCTGAAACCCAATCATTTATTATACGTGTTATACGTGTCAACCTAAAATTGATACGAAAATTAAATAGGTCTCCTAAAATCATTTATTTTATGTCGTTTTTTGAGTTATATTGTTGTGTCGTATAAAAAAATTATCAGTCCTGGCATTTTTTGTATTTAAAATAATTTAAAACTTAAAAAAATGTACTTACCAAAAATAATCAAGAGGGATGTGCCAAATGTATATTTTGCAAAGAACCCCAAATAACTCATTTAATAATTTTTGAGAGGTGAAGAAGAAAAGGTAATAAAAATTTGGTGCTCAATCGCACGTTTGAAGAGATAATACAAATTTTGGTGCTCAATGCATATTTGAAGTTTTCTAGAAGCAAATTGACTAATTCATGAACAAATATGTTTTGATATGTTCTCCGTTGTTGATATGTATAATACATTAGGATTTTAGAGACCTTGTATTTTAAATTATAAAATAACTAATGATATGACTATGTGCAATTACCTTATTACCTTCTAATTCAACGTGTTGAGTAGCTCGACATACTCATCGAGTCACGAAACCTTGACTCCATAAAACATTGAGTATTGTCAAACTATGTCGAATTGTACTCGACAATAGTATTTAATTATGCTCTACAAAATCATTCTAATTTTTAAAATAACTTTATAACTTAAAGAGGCTAGTTTCAAAATAATAGTATATTGAAAAAGTCTAATTACTAAAAAAGCTATTAAAAGTAAACTCTTTTGCAAAGATGCCCAATTTTATATACTATTTAATCAAAATTGATTAAACATTATATTATTCAAAATAAAATCGATACCATGTGGTAAATAATGACCAAAAAAATTTTATTGGGATAAAAATAAATTAAACTTCATTTTGGAGTTTTCCTTATTTTTAGAATTAACTCTAAAAAGTATAGATTATTACTAATTAAGCTCAAAACTAGCAAGACTTAAAACTATCATAACAAAGCTACACATATTGTGGGAAAATGACACAAACACAAGAAGAACAACATTATTATGCCTTGAGCTACATGTTATTTGGAGCTAACTCAAGCCATATATCGCCTGAGGTACGTGCCATTTGAATTAGGCTACAAGCTGTTTGGCCCATGTAACATAACATTTTTTGAGGCACTTATTTTTGTATGCAAGCTGCCAGCTTCGAGCACAGACACTCATGACTCTAGAGACTTCTAGAAGCCTCTAACTTATGCCCTAAGATCTTGCAGCTCAAGTAACTTATGCCCTAAGAACTTGCAGCTCAAGTAATTGCAAGAGGAAGTTGCCCGAGTTTTTTAAAAGCCTTTGAATGCTTCTAACTTGCACACTAAGTCCTTGTATCACAAGTCTTTGTTAGCTTGGCCAATATAGGGCTACCACCTAGTCCCCTTCTAGCTTAAGGCAAGGTATATCTTGCCTATAAATAGGGGTCACCCCTTATTTGTATCATTATTCAAGATATATTCACTCAATACAATTACTTTTCCTTCCATGCTCTTTGTTCTTTCGCAACTCTCCAGTTCCTTTCTCTCTTCAGTGATCTTGTTATTCACTCAATTGATATATTGAAATTTATCACAAATAAATTTAATACTATTCAGTAATTAAATAGTAATAATTTTTGTGTTGGTATTAAAAATTTGAGTAATGGTATGGGGCAATATAAGATGCCAAACACTATAGTATGTGTCAATTTTTTACTATAAGATGAAATTGATATATTGGATCTCACCTGAAATGTCATTCCAACTTCTAGTAAAAAATTGAAATCTCCTGTAGCTTGATACCTTAAAGTGCCCTTTATCATTACTATAAAAATTTAGTAAATTATTTGGGATATCTAGTATTATCCATATTTAAATTTTAACATTTACATCACGTGTGGTTTTTAGAAAATGCGTAAAATCAGCGAACGAATGGGTGGCAATAAACCTCTCCCACGTTGGAATTAACTTCGGCCCATTTTCTCCCAAAATTAGGGAAAGTCGTCTACACACCAAGAAAAGCACGAAAGCCTACAAAAGCATTAATTATTCTTGAATTTAACAAAGCAAGTTATCATATCAAAGAACTAAGAAGATGCATACAAATTTTTTTTTTTTTTTAAAAAAAAATCAAAATTAATTTAGGTGCAAGGGAGATTAATTTCACCACTTTGGGGACAAAATGTGCAAAATTAATTATCTCGAGGTGAAGTGTAACACTTGATAAAAGTTATTTGTCCTTTAAAAAAGAAGGCATAAAAAGTCATTTTGAAACAAAACACTCTAATTTAGATCCCCAGTAACATTGCAAATTATCAATTTTTCCCTCATAAGTGAAACACTTTGTCTAGACATAACTAATTGTAATCCATTTGACCCAAAATTTGACAAAATTACGTGGCGTTACCCAAAAGTCAAATTGTGCTAATAAGAGGTTAATTTCATGTCACTTATATTTAGTGCCCCTCAACCATCCTTGTTACACAAGCTGATATCACGTCATTTTCCTCTTAATGCCCCTCAACTAGCCTTACATTAAGATTGGTGTCACCGTTTTTCATTTTCCTTAGTATGAACGTTAAATCGAAATGGGGTTGCTTAGTTTGAGATTGAAAACGATAAAGGGAAATTGGTGAGTTGAGCCAATGAACTCAATGGTTAAAGCATGGACAAGATACGACTATGTCATAGCTATCGGGAAAGCGATTCCGAAAAGGTGGTGGTTGGGTGTGGATTTGAGATTGAAGTGGTTGGATTGGGTGTTCGACAGTAGTGTGCCAATGGCGGAGGAAGAAGTTGGTAACACTGACCAAGTCCATTAGAATACACATTTTGCCCCTAGTTTCAAAATTTTGGTTAAAATCAAAGTTTAAAATATCCAATTTTTTGTGCATTCCACATATTTGCATCTACGGCTTTGATTACACTCAAGTTGTTACTTTCTCTTTTGTCAAATTATATGCAATAACTAAAATTCCCTGACCTGTCTAATTGGCCTTTGGGGTTAAATGACACAATTATTATTTTTTTTTTTCTAAATTTAGAGTAAAATCCACCAAAGTTAATTACATCAAGGCAAAGTATTATACTTAGCAAAAGTTGAGGGAAAAATGTGGAATTTGTACACAGTAATATACATTGTGTGCATACGTATATGTTATATACATAGGACTTGGCTAAAATGCCCTGCCCAAATAATGTGGTATCAGTGCTCAAAGTGAAAATGTAACACGCCTCAAGTAGAATATTACACGTCTAAGTATAAATGTTAGAAAACAAATTTTTAGAAACGGGAAGTATATTTACAGAATGTGAGCACTGAAAGGCATGCATGCCTCTTTTTTTACTCGTACCAAATTTGCGCTTATGAGATTATAAACTGTCCCTATATATAGATATATATATATATATATATATATTCTCAATTAAATTGGTTTTTTTTTAACTGATTCATGAGAATTTATATTAGATCATTATCTACCTGTTATCATAATTTAGATAATTAAAAAAACAAAAATACAATTCATTATTTAATATTTTTTTATTTTTATCATGAAAAGATGTACGTAATTAATTTAAATTGAATAAAATAATACATATGCATAAATTAAAAAAAAATACTTACTGAATTAGTGCCTATATATATATAAATATGATAATTACATTTTTATATACTATATTTTTTACTATTTTTTCGTTCTATATATTTATCCTTTTTTGTTACTATTAATATTGATATTCAAATTTAAACAAATGTATACACTCTCTTAAAATTAATTAGAATTAATAATTAAATGGCAAATGTTAACAAGGTTAAAAAAATATTTTAATAAACTTAATAGTCAGAATAGGCGTTTAACTAAAAAATATTTATAATTTTGTAAAAAATATTTATAATTTTGTCTCAAAATTTTAAATTTGGAAGATAATATTAATAATAATAATAAAAACAGGATATAAAATTAACAAACACTCGGAATATAAGGCATGAAAATATAAATAACCCATGAAAATATACTATTAAAAAAAAAATGGCGGGTATGCTGCGGGCAATGTGCAATAAAATTTAGAAAGCGGGGGAAAAAAAAAAAGGCGAAAGCAAAGTGAAGTCAGGTGAGACTGAGAGAGCATCACAGAGAGAGGCAATGGCATCTCTGTTACAGAAGATCGAAGGAGACGACTCGGTCCTCCTACGCGTTACTCATTCAAACCTCAAGAGCTTCAACGCCGATGTTCGTTTCTCTCTTCAGGTATTTATTTTAATTTTGCTCCCATTTTTGTTCAAATATCATTTATATTTTCAATTTTTTTAATTATTCTTTTGGTTACTAATTTTCATGTAATCAAAGACGACGGTGGAGGGTGTGAAAGAGAAGCTATGGCGTAAATGTGGGACTTCTTTGAATTCAATGGCGTTGGAGCTTTATGACGATACCAACTCCAAAATTTCTGATTTATCCGATAACTCTACGCCCCTCGGATACTATTCCCCTCTTGATGGGTTAGTCTTTTTCTTTTCTCTCTTTTTTTTTTTTTTTAATTTTTGGATAATTTGTATATATACATGTGTATATCTATGTGAATTTGGATAATTTTTGAAAATGGTTTTTGGGTTTTGTGGTGAAAGGTATCGAATTCATGTGATAGATCTGGACCCTTCATCGGTGACATCTGGTGGGTGGCTTGAGGACACTTCACTAGTTGAGAAGTACACTATTTCAGATGAAGCTTACCAGAAACGCGACGGTAAATTTTCCCAGCCAAAAAAAAATGAAGTTGTTTTACATTATGGGTTTAATAGATTTTGAATGGATGTTATCTTTCAACTTTGGAATTTTAATTTTGAGTCATTAGTATGATATTGATTGTCTTAAGAGAGAGAATAAAGATAAAGTTCTTGTTGGATTGATAGAATATCTAAGAAGGAAAAATCAGCTCCGCTTAGAATGTATGGAGTTTTATTTTCACTAAGATTTTGTGTATTCAAGCATTGACTTAAATGGTTTTTGTTCATGTATTTTAAAAAAAAAATTGTAATTTGCTTATTATTGTTTTTTTGTTTTGTATATTTCAGGCACTTTCAGAAAATTCAAGGAAAAGATTGCGTCTCAAAACCCATCAGAATTTGAAGCTAAAGTAAGCCTTTTTTATGTACTAAATTTTGTGCTAGCAAGCTGTTCTTAATACTTTAATATCAGTAGCTGATGTCACAATTTGTAAGTTGAGGGTCTTGCTAATTGTAGTAAAACGGAATAAAATGCCTCGTTGGTACTGTTCTACTTGAACTGAATCTAGCTTGATAATGCAATATCCAGTATGTCCCCTCAAAAATATATATATGTGTATATATATATATATCCAGTATGTCAAACGTTTGTTTTCCAGCAACAGTCCTGTGTGGATGAATGGTTATTGTCTTTTTCTTCTGTAATTTTATTTACAGATATCAGACAGTTACATGGAAGAGCTCTGTGCAAATATCAAGGTTAGTTTCTCCATTTCACTTTTCCTGGTTTATAATAGCAACCAAAATTAGCCAAAACTGCCAAATGCATGGCTCCGTACTCCTTTTATGACCTACACCACAAAAATCCACACCGAATAATTCAGTACAAGACCTCAGAGTAATCCATTTAACCTGAAAAAACTGCTAGCAGCCTAACGAGTAAATGATCCTCTGTTTTGCAGCAACTTTTCCATAAGACCCACTAATTAGGAGACAAGTTGTTGTATGGTCTTTTCCTCTGCAAAACCTTGCAATTGTTTAATTTCTACTAGCAAAAAGCCTAATGAAAACTTTCACCATAGAAGTACTGGAGGGCCTTCACAAAATGAGTTTAAGAGAAACATTTATATTTGTGTCAAAATATATATATATATATATATATATATATATAAATATATATATTTGCAAAATGACTTCCGAGCAACCAACTTTTAAACCAAGTGACCCACTTGGTCGCGCTGTCTAAAAATGAGGTCATTTTGCTACTTTCACTTTTCAACGTTGTTATTTTGGCAAAGTCCTTGAAGTACTGTTTGATTTCCAGCTAAAGTTTTGCAGCCAAAAGTTCTGAAATCTGCCATCTAATTAAATGACGCATAATAGACTTACAGTGAACATTTCTACACTATCCTGCTTCCAAACTCTTCTGTCCTCCAAGCATACGCAAATTCTCACGGATCCCAGTAGAGTAATCAAATCAGTAATCTGTCCCATCTCCCTTTCATTCGGATTTCTAAAGAGATGTAAATCTCAGCGTTTCCATTTCCTGCAATCTTTCCTTTTGTCATATATATTGCCATTCCTGTCATCTTTTATTTTAAACAATAATTGTGAGATATGCAGTTATTTGTTATTGTTATTTAACTACATAAGGTTGGAGATAGATGTGAAGTTGAACCAGGGTCAAAAAGAGGCGTTGTTAAATTTGTGGGTCGAGCAGAATCTCTGCCACCTGGTTTCTGGGTTGGAATCCAATACGATGAACCATTAGGAAAACATGATGGCATGTGAGTAAGCTCTTAAATCTCAGTTTATTTTATTTCTTGGAATTACACGATGTTCAGTACTTGCAGTTATAAATTGCCGTCTTTTCTAGTGCTTGAGTAGACTGTGCTGTATATGCAGTGTTCCAGCGCAGATATCAGTCTCCATTATCAGTCATTAGAGGAAATTATTTTTACTGTGTTTTGCCATGAGAACATGATTAATTTTCATGATAAGAAAATATAAGGCTCAGGAATTACGGTTTATATTGACCACGAATCTTCTAAAGCCTTGATCTGTTTTTGGCTGGCTAAAGAATAGTATTGAACTGAAGTTAGATCATTTTGAGGTTCCTTCATTTTTATAAACCTGTAAAGCTAAAATGTACAGCTCAAATTAGGTCTCTGCTACTTTTTATATTATCAATATTCTGTAAATTCGATATTATTTTCAAGTCATTGAGCCAAATACATGTGCTTGGGTTTTGCCATATTTGTGATTTATAACTACCACTTTCTTGAGACGTTTAAAATTACCTCCCTTTTCTTTATAGATTGTTATGCTTCTTGTGGATGTTAATTAATTGAGACTTCTTTTGTTCATGTACTAGGGTAAAAGGAACACGTTACTTTCAATGCCCCCCACTTCATGGTGCAATGGTTAGGCCAGACAAAGTGAAGGTTTGTAAAACAACTTTCGTTTGATGATGCTTCAATATTGAAATTTTAAAGAGCTGATGTTGCTGATTGTCTATATTATTTGAAGCATTTTGTCTTCGGTTCCTTTGAATGTCAGCATATTTCCCTGTTATTGTAGTTTTCTATTGGTTTTTGGGAATCTTTTACTTTCAATGTTCTCCTTTCCCCTATCAGCTGTACTTTGCGTCCTGAGGAAAATAGACCAATTACTTTGATTGAGGAACCCCTTCTTTTCAGCAACGATTGGAAAAGGAAGTTCTTGCCTAGTGGCATGATAAGTTGATAAGATCACATTCTGTTCTAAATCGAACTAATCCATCTTTTTGTTTGGTGTAACTATAGTTTTTCTATATAATTGCCTGACCATCTGAATTACACTTTCTGACAAATGTAACCTTTTCTTGCAATTTATTTTATTTACTCATTTCATTTATTGCACTTGAGTATTCAAACCTTCTCATTTGCATGATTACACGTTTGCAATTGCCTCCATCATTTGCATATTTTCCATAATTTCTCTTTTCCACTTTGGTTTCGGGTTACTGCCAGTCAAGTATTCTCTTCATATTATACTCTTTTTCATTATTGATTTGAATGATGATTGCATCTATTATATTTTAGGTTGGTGACTTCCCTGAACGAGATCCTTTTGAGGAGGACGAGATCTGAGCAGGTCATTTCTATGTAACCTTCTGGGAGTAGTGGTACTAATGTTTCTTCTAGTACTTATACAGCTGATAAACTCTTGGGAGAGTGATTGATACTTATTTCTTTTATCTGGTTTCGGGGTGTTGGATTGGATGATTATTGACGAGTTTTTTAATTAAGGGATTAATATTGGGAATCTGGGTTTTAGTCTGCCATCTGTGATTGGTTATGTATGCTTTTTTTGGAAAGGAAACAAGAGAAGAGTAAAGAAGCAAAGACCTGAAAATGTCTGCTGAAAAACTTGGTAGCGGAAGTTACAAGAAATGTACTAAAAACCCAAATGTAACTTTTTGCCATAAGTTTTGACTCAACTTCCATCTTACCGCAGTACTTATTTGCTTGAATTATAAGGCTATTTCAAGAACACGAGTGACTTCTGTAAACATCTCAAGTAAACTTTTTTTTTACTGTTTTTGTGAAGTCTATGAAGTAGATATTATACTGTACTTCTACAAGTTTGTTAAGAAGCAATTTTTTGTTATCTTAAATGAACCATAAGTCTCTTCGGTATTTCATCCCATTAGATCTTTGAACTCTACTAGTCATTCTATGATATTGCAGGAGTTTCGTGCTGTCACATTACAGTGTGACTTTCAGTAATTAAGTCACACTATTACTTTTAATGATGAATGAAACTAGTAGGATAGTGACTGATAATGCATAGAATTGATATACTTCTCTGTACCAAGTCAAATGAAACTATAACAACACACAAAATTACACTGTATACCATTATTTGAGCTCAAGAAACCTCATTGTCTCAACTAGTAATACGGGTTGGTAATACCATGCAAAATCCAGGCCAAACTTATTACTGGACAACTTAAGGTAGAATTAAAATTGATATGGAGGCTTAGCCTTCAAATTCAACCATCTTCACCACTGAAGAGTCACCCATCTTTTGGAAGACCACCACCCGGTCATTGGGTTTGAGTATCCCCAGAGATTTACCATGACGAAAGGCCAGTTTCAAGCCGAATTCTTCACTAGATTCACCAGAAGTAGCCTGCTAATTAGCAAGGAAAAGGTATAGCAGCAGATACTAAAATTTGTCTCACCAAGGTAACCAAAGCAACCAAACTAAATGAAGTATAAGAGCTGGAAATATACAAATAGATGAGGAAGGCGAGTAAGGATGATTTTCTTTGGAATTGGGATAGCATGCTGAATTCTATTACGCCAAAATGGCGTCAAATAAACCCCTTTGGTAACAAGACACGTGGAAATTCGCTAAAAGAAAATTTTGACCAGAGATAACAAGTGAGTGCAATCGGCTGAAAAAAGTCTTCTTGTTCTTAGCTTTATTTGTAGTCTAAATTTGTGACTTCTCCAAGCCTTTTTTATTGTAAAAACTCCAAGCTTAAAAGCATATGCCAAATATATTGAAAATATACGCTATCTTTCATGTGTGCATACCTAACATTCATCAAACTAAAATCCAGAACCAATAAGCACACAATGAACCAAAGCATATTACTTCATTACATACCACAATAGGTTTGGCTAAAATTGGATAGACTCCTCTTAAACCAAGCAACTGCCTAACCTGCACCATTAGAAGAAATCGCTAAAAATTGGGTTAAAGAATTCCTGTTGTTTCCCACGCTTTATACTGTCAAAGATCTGAGTAATGACATACCTTTGATGAACTAGTAAAAGTCCATCTCAATGAATTTGTCCAGAGACGAGGGATGACAACAGCCAAAACAGGCATTGTTGGCCTGTATTTTGCAATCAACCTATAGATCAAACTCATCAGATTTAGTCTGCAAGTTCCTAGTTCTGTAATTCATCTTCTATTTCTTTTATTCATTCATCTTTTTTCGGGGTATGTGTTTGATTACAAAGATGTAGAAAAGCACCTTACTGCAAGACCAGAGGAAGTGAACACTACAATGACTGCAGCCTTGACCTTAATAGCAGCACGAACCTTTGAAAAACATAGAGAACTCGTTATGGCAGCGTTATTTTGGAAAGAAAGAATCAAGGAGAAAACATGACAGAAAACTCTCTCATACCGCTGATGAAGCAACGGATTCGGCATGAGACATAGGTTCTCCGAGGAATTTTAATGCTTTCTTGAAGTGAAGGGGTTGATTATAAACACTTTCAGCCTACAACATGAGAACAATACAAAAACATGGTTAAATCCTATTAACATAATGCTTATGCTTAACAAATATTTGTTACTTAAACATTTTGTGCTTCGCCAATTAGGAATATTAAACGACAATGTTTCTACGAGACTTAGAGAGCTAATTCTTGAAGTTGGAAACTTAAGTACTTCAGCACAAATTCTCCCAATAGTTTTGATTGCCTCAACAGGATATAAGCCTCTAAGTGTCTCTGCTCCTAAGAGGATGCCATCACTACCTGATTAACAAAACAAAAGAACCGTCAATAGTGGTCATCAGACTGGCAAAGAAACAGTCAGTAGGGGAAAATTTTACATACCATCAAGAACAGCATTAGCAACATCAGTTGCTTCTGCACGAGTTGGCCGGAGATTTTCAGTCATACTGTCAACCACCCGAGTGAGTATGGCAGGTTTTCCAACCATGTTGCACTTGTGTAGAGCAGACTTCTGGAATAAGAAAACCTACAAGATAGATATACCAAATGAAGATTGTTAATTTAAGAGGGAAAATTTTTAATCAAGAATAAGATTTTTGACAACTTTATGTTGTTTATGACTTGATCAAGAAAACACTCTGCATCAAATATAGTGCAACCCTGTTGAAGGAAATTTGATTGGTATACAGCATTTTTTTTTTTTTTGGTCCATCTCCAAGTTTGATATCCTCCTACAAGACTTCCTCCACTCAACTAATTAGACTTTTCCAATATAAACAAACAAGAGTTCATGAGAAAATTTATCCCCATAATTGACAAAGGGGTTTAGTTAAGAGAGATTAATACTTGTAAATCATAGGCTCAACTGACC
Organism: Parasponia andersonii; assembly: GCA_002914805.1. Classification (NCBI taxonomy): domain Eukaryota; kingdom Viridiplantae; phylum Streptophyta; class Magnoliopsida; order Rosales; family Cannabaceae; genus Trema; species Trema andersonii. The sequence goes on from JXTB01000025.1 coordinate 282,561, forward strand.
TTTTCAGGTGGTAGATCGATTCCCAAATTCCCGCGAGAAAGGATGATACCATCTGCTTCTTTAAGAATCTCATCAAAATGTTTGAAGCCCTGTAAAGTACCAGATTGAGAAACAAAAATGATAAGTTAATAGCATTATTTGATATTTTCATACAAGAAAGGAACCAAAAAGTAATATTGAACAATAATAGAGTTTAACCGAATCAATGAAGATAAGAGGCAATAAATATTTATGTGGTAAGTTCCATGAATTGTGTATGTCTAGGCAATAGCTCACCTCTACAGTTTCAATTTTTGCAAATATTTGAGTTTCATGCAGGTTCTGTGCTATAAGGAAGGCCCTAAGCTGCATAAGACAGTAAGGAGTCAAAATTGAGCGTCAATTTTGCTTCCGAATTGACTTAATGTTATTATCCTACTTATTATCACGGGCTTACAGCTATATACTATTAGAGGCTACATGAGCTCAAAATCAAACTCGCACTAATACTATAATACTAGCTAATAGTCATAGTGGTTATTAGGCTACAAGTAACAAAGAGTACATTGAAATAAAAGACAATGATCCCTTGTTCGAAATGGCAACATCAACTTTAAAAAGTGAAAAAAAAAAAAAAAATTAAGAAAATAACTGACCTCTTGGACATCTTTGACGTGGCGGGTAAACGAAAGAGCGACGAAGTCAATATTGTAGTGAGAACCCCAGCTTGAAATTACCTATCACGAGTTGGGATAGGAGGAAGAAGTTAAATGCATATGGCAACTCAGTACGAGCTCTATCGTCATGACCTGATGCTTGTGTAGATATTGTCTATTTTGACTATAGTAATTCACGATTTTTCAACATACGTCATACAGTAAATGTCATCAGTATTATAAGATCCAAAGACCTTTCATTCCCAAACAATGTAGGATGCTACATAGGGCAGTAAAACAAAGTGCAACCAATTAGGACACTTCAGACAACAGAGTCAATTATGCCTATAAAAGAGATTTGTTTTAACAAAACTTTAGTGGAATATTGTTAATGAACTAGTTTCTCACTGCACTAAGGGTAAGAAGGTGATAAAGAATTGTAAGTGCTACCTTCTTATCATAGTCGGTTAAAGTGGGCAAATCAATATGGACTTGAGGAACATACACCGTGAATATAAAGCCCACAAGAGTGGCAGTGTTTTTCACTAGACAAATAACATCTTCACCTTTTGTCTCCAAAACCTACATATTAAAATCAGAATCAGATTACGATTATAATATACTCCATATTGTATCGAATTAAGTACTAATAAAACTGTTAAAAAAGAGTACATGTGGTTAGCACGATATTCCAATAGAAGCCAGTATGGATCCTACTTATAAACTTACATGTGGAGAGCTCAGGCGTCTATTAGTGTATAATGTTAAGCACAATTAATGGTATACAATAATTTATCCTTAAACATTTTTTATAAATTGATAAGAACAACAATAGTACAGTACTTAATTAAAGTGTACCTCAAGCCACACAGAGGTGGTTTCACTCCCTGTGAAGAGGTACTGCCCAAGAAAAATGGTGTCTCCCTTTTTCACGATCTTCAATTGATTGAGATAAAACAGTCATTATTTAGTTAGAAAGTAAAACAAGGGCAAAAAAGAAAAGATGCATATATGTAATTTTGAAAAGGAAATTTAACAATAAAAGGAATTGTCACCATCCTTTTTATTTCACCCCTGTAACATCTTTATGAGTATGTTAGTTTTACATGTACATACACATACTTGTCCTCATAAATTATATGCATGTGAAAACATTCATTTACATTAGGAGTGTTTCTACTTGTATTGGTTATCCCCGTTTTGCGGATTCGAACTTGGATTGGTTTGGTCAATTTTTTTTTTTAATAAAAATTTTGAGCACCCTTTATTTTCATACGAAGTAGTAAGTATACTAGTATGTATTTGAGTTTGTATAAAAACATGTTCATGACTAATATAAATTCCAGATATTTTATGCGAAATTTCCACCTGAGCAAGTCTATTATAATTAACAGCCAAGACGTCTGCCGATGGTTCTATACCAACATCTGAAGTAATAGTCAGTCGGTCATCAGCCTTCAGCTCTATTGGTTTCCCACTCCTGTTATTAACTTGAACTTCTGGGCCAACAGTGTCTAGCATAACCTGAAAATCAACAGTTGGAAGTGAAGATGATCATTGGGAATTGCTAGCTACGGACTCTGCGTTTGAAGAGTCCGTAGCATATAGGCCATCCATCATGGTGGGCTGTATTTTCGTGGACAGTCTTGATTGCACTGACGCCTCTGTACATAGTATACCTTTTTTATAAATTTTACGAAACTATTACCAAATAACCATTGAAAAATAATAAAAGAGAAATTAGAAGTTATAGATTTGAACCATTAATACATAGAGACAAAGAAAACCTATACCTCAGTAAATAATAGTGGGAAACTCACTCATAACATATGCTTAGTTGCCAAAGGGTCAATAGTAATCCATTTAGTGCTATGTATATTATTTCATCAAGATTCTTAAATACTTACAGCGCAAAGCTTCTTAGTATTCTTGACAGCTATCTTCAAATTCTCGATTGTTTCTTTGTGGTAGTCTCCATCGAAAGCCGAAAAATCGAACCGGGCCACTGGAAAAAGTGGACAAAAGAAAAAGATGGATTAAATAAAAAGAGCTTCACCAAAATAATAATAAAAGAAAGAAATAGAAAAGTTAGGATTATAGAGATTTATTACCTGACATTCCTGCATTTAGACATGCCTCAATTACCCCAATAGAGCGTGATTTTGGTCCAAGTGTACCAACTATTTTGGTCAGTGATGGTATAAGACTCTACATAAAAAGAGAATTGTGTTAAAAAAGACACTACCTTTTTAAAGTCTTTTTGGTCACTGTTTAAAACTGATAACAGGGTAGAGTAGATAAAATGAAAAATCATAAAAATTGTGAACTATTTCATTGAAACAAATTCTGTTTTTATGTTTGGCTGAAAAGAAAACTGAGGGAAAAAAGATAAATTTACAGAGAAATACTAAGGACTCCCGGTAAACAAAACAAGTATTCAACGTCTTGTCATGATTAAAAAATATAAATACATACATATCCCAAGTTTGAGAAAAATAAATATAATGAAAAATATTTACAATCTTATGTGATTTAAGACACAAAATTGAAACTCATAAAGGAAAAATTGAACCCCCCCCCCCCCCAAAAAAAAAAAAGAAAAAAAAAAAAGAGTAAAGATTGTGTAAGAGAAAAGAAGGTACTTACTAGTTTAGAGGAGGTTAGAACCGAAGATAGCGTAAAAGGCTCTTCAACAAACATCTGACCTCCTTGCATGGTCAGAAGAAAATGGTTAGTTGGAAACTAAAGTTTTGGCGGGTAAGTGAATATTGCCCAAGTAAGCCAACTTATTATAGGAAGAAGTTAGGTAATGGAATTACATAAAAGCCCATCTTTTTGTCGGACTTGAGTTTCATCATCTAATCTTTATTTGTTTTGAGGTTATTAACTTTTGGCCCTTGAGTCCCTGAACTTTGAAATATGTCAGTTTGGCCTTTGGACTTTCATATCTCCAATTTTGGTCCTTGGTCACTATGTTTTTTGTCTCAATATTTGGCCTCTGAACAATATTTTTGTTGCTGTTTTGACCCCAAAACAAGTTCATGTTAGAGCCAAAACTAAGACAAAAACTTAGTCAAAGATTAGAACTGAAGATTCCGAAGTTAAGAGGTCATAACTGAGATAAAAATATAATTTGAGAGCCAAAATGACGCATTTAAAAGTCCAGTGGCCAAATTAAGACTCAACCTATAATGTGAGGGCCAAATATGAAACTGCTCTTTATTCCCTGTTTACTTGACCAGTTTGTAAAGTGGCTTTTCATCGACTTGTGTAATGGTTAGAAATTATAATATAATTGTTAGCTATTTGTGGGATGGAAGACATAAAAGTTTTGTTGATATATTTCTTCTTACTCTTTTTTACATATATTTATTTATTTATGTTTGATTAGTACAACATATGGTCACATAGCTTAAGTTAATTTCTTAATTATGTGAAAGGGCAAAGAGGGCTTTCAGTGGTGGAAAATAGCATCACATAATTATGCTAGCAACTTCTTTTGTTCTTTTTACTTTTTTTTTTTTCTTGGGAGGGAATTTAGGCATGCAATTTGACGCGGAAAATATTTTGCATGAAAAGGATTTGCCCCGTCAATTGAAGATCCATGGATCGAAAATCTTGAATCTTGAATTTTGATTATTAGTTTTTAGTTAATTCAAAGAGAAACAACAGTGACGTCGAAATGTTTTTAAAACATATAGTGCTACTCATACGATTGTATATGAGCTTTTGAGAATATATAGAACTTTGGGATTTATGAATCAAGTAATACAAAGACCAAATTAAATAAGGAAAAAAAAGTCGTGGTGGTAGGTTTCATTCACATAATGAAGTTGTTGTACGATCTGAAAAACACGTACAAATCTACAATCAATATCAAATACAGCTAGTGTCGCCTGTTTAATGTATGTATTACCTGAAACTGTGAACAAAAAGACAGCCAGTATATGCGATCAGATGACCAAATTCCTCAACTCGTCAAAATATGCCAAAATGCGACCTCATCTGCATATAACAAGTTCGAGGATTCACACTCCAGATGACATGCTGGAGCGGATTAACTACTACTCAAAAATTATGGAATATAAGTGGAAAAAGCAAAGTCAATCGTAATTGTAAGATTAGGTGTATTTTAAGAAGCTCAATTTTACTTCAAAAATCCCATTTGGTGTAAGTAACCCACCTTCCAAAAGGGACACTAAATATACTAATAATACTCTATTTTTCTCTTTAGTGAATGTATATCAAATTATACTTGGTTGAAGTTGAACTACTTTAAATCTGAATGTTGTTTACCTTAATTCTTATGATCCATCTGTTGGAACGGTTTCTCACCAGTAGTCCATGTGTTCTTACTATTTCAAAGTTCCCTGAACTCCAAACAAGGTCGGAGAGGCGGAGGTGGCTACCTGCAAAGACTCTCCGATGCTTAAGTCAGTAGTTTTTCTTTGTGTTGGGTAGCAAGGAAAATATATTTTTGTATGAATATCTCTCTATTTTCTTTTTGTTTCACAGACTGTTTTATATATATCAGTTNCCCTTGGGGCCTCTGACCCCCAGCTGTCGTGGTTGGGGTCTGACTGGCTGGACCGTCTGGGATCAGTGATGGGTTCGGCCCTAACCTTGGACGGCCCAAAGGCCGATGGTGAGATCACGTGCGATCCGCGTGGCCTTCCTCGTGGCATAAGGTTCGGGAATGGGTCCCACAACTGCCCCCATTTCCCTACTTGATGGATTCGTGTCTATCAAGTGGGGAAACCATCTCTTCGCTTCTCTACCCTGAGGGACGCACGTGGCTCCCTTTTCCCGATGCGGTGATACGCCATCTCTCATCACGAGATCTGTTTGAATTTTGAAATTCTGACTGCTCGGTTTCTTTTATTCTTTCCTCTTCCAGAAAAACTTTTCGGCTTCTCCCCTTTAAAAACCGCAACTGTGTTTATTCGCCATTTTACCAAAATTTTCAATCACCCCAATCTCACAACACCCCAAGGTTTCTGCTTCCTTCTCTTCCAAAGACTCTCACTCTCCCAATCGTTTCTCGGAACAATGGCTTCGAATCAAAGTCAGGAATTGCAATCTGTTACGGATTCAGAGTTAGACTCATTGAGGAGGCAGCTCTGCCTCCCCGGAAGAGTGACGCTTCAACGAGTCAAAGGTCTCACAGACTGGTACATTCGGACCTGCGCCCCCGAGGGTTCCACCGTCTTGGGCAGGAAGCATCTAGACTGCCTGCGATTCCCTCTTCCCCCTCTAATCCATCAATTTTTTGCCCTGAAGGGGATCCACCCGATGCAACTGAATGCAAACGGGATTATGATTCTGATGGGACTTTCTGCCCTGTCAGTTATCTATAACACGCATATCGACCTGGAGGTGGTCTTCTATGCTTATAAACTCGTTCTCATTCCCAAGAAGGGCTCCTACCCTACCTTCTATCTCCAGCCGCTGCCTGGGCGCTACATCTTTTGGGGGCTGCCGCAGTCAGACAAACAATGGGACTCTCACGCCAGGCTTTATGCCGTTGGAGGGGCGTGGTGCTCCCCCTGGGTGAACGGAGAGCATTTCTAAGTCCCCTCAGTCTTCCTGCAGAGTAAGTATCAGACTATGATCTTTGGGTCTGAGTTCTCCCATGATTTTATTGCTCATGTTACTTTGCCCTGTGCAGCTTCAGCAGAAGAAAGCAGGTTTGAGCCGCACCTGTCGGCGGGGCGGCTCAAAAGCCTGGAGGGGATCATAATCTTCAGCTCTCCGGGGGAATGCCGGCACATTCAAGCCGTCCTCAACCCCCTGACGATGAACCTGATGCCCAGGATGGTCTCGTACCTTCCCTTTCCTTTGGATACCTGGGTCATCACCAAGCACCTGAGGAGTCAACTCGACGCCTCTGCCCTGAACCGATTTCGCCGGGACGAAAGCGACCGGATCACCATGGTGAGTCGGCAGGTTGCGGCTTCAAGCCAGCTGGCGGGCACCAATGACCTGGTAGCGCTGACCAATCATGAACTCGAGGAGGCCGTGAGGCTTGTGGCCGCGGAGTGCGTCAGGCTCCGCCAGGAGGAAAACGCCGCCCCCAAAAGGGTTAGGGGTAAGTCTATTTTTAAATCTTTGCATCTTTGTGAGTCGGGCCGCGACCGCAGACTAATCTCGTTGTCTATTTTTCACAGNATGATTTTGATGGGGCTCTCTGCCCTGTCAGTCATCTATAACACGCATATCGACCTGGAGGTGGTCTTTTATGCTTATAAACTTGTTCTCATTCCCAAGAAGAGCTCTTACCCCACCTTCTATCTCCAGCCACTGCCTGGGCGCCACATCTTTTGGGGATTGCCATGGTCAGACAAACAATGGGACTCTCACGCCAGGCTTTATACCGTTGGAGGGGCGTGGTGCTCCCCTTGGGTGAACGGAGAACATTTCCAAGTCCCCTTAGTCTTCTTGCAGAGTAAGCATCGGACTATGACCTTTGGGTCTGATTTCTCTCATGGTTTCATTGCTCATGTTACTTTACCCTGTGCAGCCTCAGCAGAAGAAAATAGGTTCGAGCCGCACCTGTCAGCTGGGCGGCTCAAAAGTCTGGAGGGGATCATTATCTTCAGCTCCCCGGGGGAATGCCGGCACATTCAAGTCGTCCTCAGTCGGTTCGTATCCAAGATGTCTGACCGATGCAAGCCCTTTTTCCAATGCCTGAGGAGAAACTCTACGGCCGTTTGGGGGGAAGAACAGGACAAAGCGTTGGCGGACCTCAAGCTGTATCTAAGCCACCCACCTATCCTGGCTTCCCCGTCGGAAGGGGAGCATCTGTACACCTACTTGGCTGTGTCTGGAGTAGTGATCAGCGCCGTACTACCCCCTGACGATGAACCTGATGCCCCGGATGGTCTCATACCTCCCTTTTCCTTTAGATACCTGGGTCATCACCAAGCATCTGAGGAGTCGACTCGACGCCTCCGCCCTAAACCGATTTCGCCGGGACGAAAGTGACCAGATCACTATGGTGAGTCGGCAGGTTGCGGCCTCAAGCCAGCTGGCGGGCACCAACGATCTGGTAGCACCATCAAACCACGAACTCGAGGAGGCCGTGAGGCTGGTGGCTGCGGAGTGCGTCAGGTTCCGTGAGGAAGAAAACGCCGCCCCCAAAAGGGTTAGGGGTAAGTTTATTTTTAAGTCTTTGAATCTTCGTGGGTCGGGTCGTAACTGCAGACTAACTTCGTCATTTATTTTCCACAGGCTCTGAGACAGGCCCATCTGCTGGCCCATCTCCCATCAAAGGGAAAGTTGCGGCGTCAAAAGCTCAAGTTAAAACGTCCGCTGGCCGGCGCCTCGTGGTGCATATGAGGGGAGCTGGATCAGCGGTTCCTCGTCTCGACGCCGGCGGGTCTCTAGCCGGGGGGTCGCCTGCCCTTCTGACCGTGCGCGGGGAAGCGACGGCGATGCCTGGTCCGACCAAGAGGTCTGCAGCAGTGATCTCTTCCACTCCTGACTCCGGCTCGAAATCGAGTGCCGCTAGCCTTGATAGAGAGATCACTGATCTCAGTGGGGGAGCTCCGAGACTGAAATCCAGACTCTCCTCTCCTCTTCTGGTCCCCGCAAAATGGCAACGCGAGGTCAGTTCATCAAATGAGGAAGAGGGCAGGGTGGAGAAGAGGGGAAGGGTCATCCTTTCGTCCGATAGTGACGACGATGGGGCGACGCTGACCCTTATAATGAGGAAACGGTCAGCACATGGCAGCCAGTCCGGAGGAGGTGTGCTGCCTCTCTCCGTCCTCGACGGCGCTCCTGACGGCTCCGGGCCTTCCTCTGTCCTAATTGCCCCTGCTCCGGAGGCGTGCCTGGCGGATGGAAGGGATACTCCAATGACCGTCGAGGAGGGGCCGCACTCCCCAGGCGTGAATAATGCACAAAGGGGTGATCCAGCCATGGAGCCAGAGCTGGAGGCCCTTACTCCAGAGAATGTCGAGCTTCTCACCACCCGCACTCTCGCGCAGGTTTCTCATACTTGGGTGTTTTTATGTTTTTTCCATGTCTTTGACTAATGCCGACCCCCTCCTTTGTTGCTTAACTTGCAGCTGTCCGCCATCCAGTCTTTCTACTCTGATCGTGTCAAGGGTCTGACCGAAGAGCTGAGCTCCCGTTCCGCACTGGCCGAGCGTAGCGAGGCCGCCCTCGCCGAATTGAGGTCTGATTTTGACATATATCGGGGCCTCGAAGAAGCGAGGGTTAGCAGCGCGGTGGCGCACGCCATGAGTGTTGAGAAAGCCAGGAGCGAGAAGCTAGCGGCGAGATTAGCTCAAGCGGAGGCGGACAAGCTTGCTCAGTCCAAAGCCGCCAGGTTGGCTCAGGGCGAGCTGAGGATCAAAGAGCAAGAGCTTCAGAGTGCGGGGGCAGAGATGGGACTGGCCTTCATCGCTCGAGACCAGGCTGTCGAGGACGCCAAGGAAGCGAGGAAAGCTGAGGCAGCGGCCAAGCTAGAAGCCCATACTCTGCAAC
>JXTB01000025.1:325090-335304 GCA_002914805.1 Parasponia andersonii
ATATATATATATATATATATATATATATGTAAAAATCCAGAATTTTTGAAGATAATTTGGACATTTTATCAATTTTTCGAATATAACAATAGACAGATTAATTTGTAAAAATTTTGTGCTTAAGGATCAAATTGTAATTTTTAGGAGACTAATTTGAAAGAGATTTGAAATTTTAGGGACCGTTGTACAATTTTACAGTTCTCATTAAAAAAAGGGTCACGTGACCCTGTCATTTTCTCTCTCTCTCTGCTCACTCTCGGCTATGGACTAAAGGGAGTCGCTGCCTCGTCTGGCGAAGCGAACCATCGATGAGTCTTCTCTAGGCCACTGCGAGCCCGTTGTCGACCTCTAGGAGCCGCTGGAGAAGTCGTAGTTGCCAAATAAGGAGGAGGAGATGTTTCGGAGCTTTACATCACCGGCGGCAAATCTGACCACTATTTGACCTTTAACCAGGCTCGTTGGATTCGTCTCGTCGTAAGAATCGTCAAGGTATATATATCTTAACTTCATACTGCCCAAATCAAAAGTTGCCATTTTTGGAAGTTTTGAACTTAAATTTGATTTTTTAATCCGACAGTTGGATTATGTTTTTGTTATTATTTTTGGATTGTATTCGGAAAATGGAGAAATTTGATATATAATGTCTATGTTTAGTAATCGATACAGAAATCAATTTGCCTCAATTTACGTGTTGTCGGTCCGGTATGGGCCCGAACCTAAATTGGACAAGTTATATATCTAACCTATCTATTTTAGGTGCTAGAAATACTGTGAAAAGGTTCATTTAAGGATTCGACACTCCATTAAGAAGTTAGTTTTTCGCAAGAGGACGATCGAGGGATTAGAATTAGTTCCCAAGCTTCCGGGCAATCATCAATGACACTTTGAAGATTTAATAGTATGGTATCGCTATTCTTGTGAGGTAGGGACTCAATTACTTTTGTTTTATACCATTTTCGAATAAAACTGATTTTCTGTAATATATGATAACAAACGTGGTTTTTGAGTTATTTGAATATATGTGGTAAAATATGATTATATGATATATACTGTATTATTCTGTAATTTTTTTGAGTGCAAGTTATTTTTTTGGTATATCAAAAATAGGGTCATTATGCTGCCGGTTTTTCTATAAAACCTGGTATACTTATTTTATTGAAAAATCAATGTACAATTATTTTCATACTTTAGTTCTATATTGCATGCGTCATAGGATCATACATGAGTACCGTGTTAGCATCGTAGATTTACAGTATAGCACTGCATGCCTCACTGTCGGTGTAGAGTCTGTAAACCTGCGAGGAGTTTATTATTTCTGATTACCTCCCCATTTGGTAGGCGTAAGTAATTTAGTTGCCCCTCCAGGTTTGGTAGGCGACACATGGGTGTCCCCTTCGGGTATGGGCTTAGGTGTCAGGCATACTATTAGGTACACTTAGTGCCATCATCCTGGATTTCCACAGATGAGAGGAGGTGAACTCATGGGTATGTGTTGATTTGTGTCATATGTATCTAAATTGAATGATTTTAATTATACTGATTTATTTATACATATACATATGAGTTTTTGATTTTTGTTCATTATATATGTATGTATTGAATTTAAACTAATTATGCAGGAGCTTTCTAGCACTAAAATATTCTCAATCGAGGTAACTATTTTTCCTAATGAGCATTGTATGCTTACTACTTTCCTCCATTCCTCAAGTGGTGTCTAATATAATTTTAGTGATTAAGAGAAGTAAGAAACCATCTTGATTGTAGTTCATTATTGTAATGCTTGAATCGTGTTATTGTAATATTTGGACTATTTGGGTTTTATTTTAATATTGAACCAAGATTACTACATTCTATTTTTGTCTATGAACTCATGTATGCCATTCTGGTGTTTGATTTTGATGTGAATGATGATGATGCTTAGACTTATATTTGATTTTTATTTTTCTGTATTTATTCGATCTATGTTTAATGGTGTATACGAACTATGAAAAAAGTTCACAGGATGAAATTCCAAAAAGTTTATTTAAATAGACCGTTTTATAAAATGAGAACTTTTAAGACACTTTTAAATTAAGAAATTTCGTATCATTGTGAAATCCCCTTCTACCACTAGCTCGGGTTTTGGGTTGCGACAATATATGTACGAATCCATTTCCACCACATATTAAGTTTACTTGGTCATGTGTTTTTATTTTCTTTTCTTTTAGATAAATTATATTGGGCTTGTTGGGTTCAACCATTCTATTTCATTAGAATGAAAAATTCATTTGAACGTGTGTTTGTTTTAACAATTCTAATTTTTCCACTCAAATGGTCTTTTGGAATGAGTGTTTGTCTCAACAATTCAATTTTTCTATTCAAATGATTTATCAGTCACATCAATCATTATAATGAATTTTTTGTATCTTGGATGAGAATGTAAAGGAGGATGTGTTTTTGAATACTCCATTCCAATACTCCCATTCTAATTACAACTCATTCCATTATTTTTCTATTTAAATGTCTCTGATTTTAATTCTAATTCTATTTAAATTTCTATTTAAATACACTCATTCGAATAGGTAAACCAAACGGGGCCATTATGTTGTACCATTTTAGTCGTTGACGTTGATGAGATATCCTAAATAATATAATTATTTTAATAATATTTTCTTCAATTTGTCACAAAATATTAGGCATTTTAAGGAAAAATAATTATATATAAAATGAATGATTGGGCATTCTTTTAACTAATTCGTTTTAAGCTATAGTTACCAAATTATATATTTTACTAATTTATGTTAAAAATTTTAACAATTTATGAGGAAATGATTATTGCTAAATTATGTACTTTACCAATTTATGTTAAAAATTTTAACAATTTATGAGGAAATGGTTATTACTATAATAATTGTTTAATTCTTGTAGTTTACTTTATACTAAAGACGTTCTAGGTCGTAGTTACCAAATTATATACTCTGTAATTAACTCATTATATCTAATAAAATTTAAATTCTTATGATAAAAGGTCATTTTTGTAATATACTATTAGACATTTTATGGTAAGCTTACGTAAGTTAAAAATTCGAGGACTACATATTACAAGTATAATTGAATGGCTATTAGTGTAATTAACCTTATTTTCCCCTCCATCTACTTATTAGTTAATTTTATGCCCTCATATTCAATCACAAGGAATTCTGTAACCCATCAACATATATTTACTAAATTTATACTCGTTTTACTTAATAATCGTTTAATAAGATGATTGGAAAGATATAATTTAGTCAACGTGTAGCAATGCAGAGAAAATAAACAGAGGATATATTTACTTCTGCATATGACCCTTAATTTACCTACCTGTCAATCTACGCGCGAAGATCTAATTTTTCTAATAGATCGCAGATAATGTCTGAATTAGAAAATTTTGATGCAATTGAATGCGTTGATCTCCCCATACGTATTTGATATTGGCTATTGAGGGTACCATGTATAAAACCCATTCTTGATATTTTCAAACCTTCGCTAACCTCATATTTTTTGTTTTGTTTAGTCATGTTTAACTTTTCGATGCAATATATAATAAGATCAATCCACAGTTTACATATATATATATATATATATATATATATATATATTTTTTGATATACACAGTTTACATATTTGCACCTCGAAGAATTTTTACAGCTTTATGGAGAGCCAGTATATTTAAGTATGAACAAGATAAAATAGTAAGAAAATTTATCCAAACAAAAAACCGTACATATAAAATCTTGTCCACAAATGCATTTTCAATTCAATAGAACAAAAACGTGATAATATCTCCCACAAGCTACTAATCTATTATAAATACACCACCAAGTCTCATATTGGCTATAGACTAACCATAACCCACGTATTGATCAGCTTTCCCAAATGGAAATTTCATCTCTCAATATTCAATCAGCATTAGTTTTGGCTCTTTTAGGCCTCTTACTTCACCATGCTTCCTCCAAAATACTAGTTCAACGCAAAAAAAAGAGCAAGAACATTATCATTAATAGTGTCCCTGAACCATCAGGGTCGTTGCCAATCATAGGCCACCTCCATCTTCTCGGTGGTCAAGTCCCAGTGGCCAAAATCCTTGGAGCCATGGCTGATAAACACGGCCCAATCTACTCACTCAGACTCGGTCAACACAGAGCCCTGGTGCTAAGCAGTTGGGAGCTCGTCACGGAATGCTTCACCACAAACGACAGGCTTTTCGCCAACCGGCCAAGCATAGCGGTGGGGAAGTATTTGGGATACGACAGCGCCGCTTTTGCCGTTTCCCCTTACGGCCAGTATTGGCGCGAGGTTCGAAAGATGGCCACTCTTCAGCTACTATCGACTCACCGCCTCGAATCGCTTAGACACGTCCGAGTCTCGGAGGTTGACTCGTTCATCAAGGGGTTGGTCCCTTCTCCAACTCATGATGACGATCATGATCATCACGTGCCTCTAAGCGAGCTGTTGGAGCAACTGACGTTTAATATAAACGCCAGGCTGATTGTTGGCAAGCGTTTTTCGGCGAGCGCGATGTCGTTCGACGAGGAAGCCAGCGACGAGGCCTGTCGTTTCAAGAAAGCGATAAAAGAAGCTTTGTACCTGAGTGGGGTTTTCGTGGTGTCGGATGCGGTTCCGTGGCTTGAATTTTTGGACATTCATGGACACGTGAGTGCCATGAAGAGGACTTTCAAGGAGATTGATATAGTACTAGAGAACTGGCTCGAAGAACATCGTCGAGCTAGAGATCAATGTAACAACAGTACTGGTAATACTACTACTAGTACTATTGAAAGAGATCTCATGCATGTCATGCTATCGAGCATTGAAGAGGACGATCCTATGTTGTCTGGTTATAGTCGTGATACTGTGATTAAAGCGACGGCCATGGTACGTCGTTTGATTTACTCTCTCTTTAATTATTTACTTTCTAGAGCAATATACAGGGTTACTTGCAAAAAAATATCATTAAGTTATTGAATTTCTGGAGTAATACATACCTTATTTCTGAAAAAATAAGATGAAATTTGGATATTTTGTAATTTTAATTTTAGGATTTCGACTCTAAAAAATAATATAATATTTTGAATTAGACTTTTTGATAAGAAAAGACAATAATATTTTTTTATTAAAATTAGATTAGTATTTGTTTTCCTTAATTGGAAGTATATTATTATTATTATTACTTCTAAAATAATCGAAAAAGTCAACAAAGGGTCACAAATTCCTTAATACGAGGACATTATTTTCAGTCCAAACATGGGGATTAAAATTGTAAAATTTTGAAACCTACGGCGTTTTTTTGGCAATTTACATATACATAAGCGCTTTTTTTTTTTTTCCTAAAATTAAGAGAGTTTAAGGGATGAAAGGGCCAATTTTCCCTCGTTTCTTTCTTAATTGGCAGATTTTACTCCTTACCGGGACAGAAAGCACAGCTGTTACCTTGACATGGGCAGTCTCCTTACTATTGAACAACCCAAGCGTCCTAAAGGCTGCCCAAGAAGAGTTGGACAACCACGTAGGAAGAGATAGATGGGTTCAAGAATCGGATATCAACAACCTGAAATTTCTCCAAGCAATTGTCAAGGAAACGTTGCGGTTGTACCCACCAGCCCCAATAACAGGCCCACGTGAGGCCACGGAAGATTGTTACGTTGGGGGTCATCATGTTCCTAGGGGCACCCGTTTGATAGTCAACCTATGGAAGTTGCAGCGAGACCCACGGGTGTGGCCCGACCCGTTGGAGTTTCGACCGGGGAGGTTCATGACCACAAATGCGGATCTTGGTTTTAGAGGTAAAAATTTTGAGTACATTCCCTTTAGTTCTGGTAGAAGGTCATGCCCCGGGATGACACTTGGTTTGTTGGTGGTTCAATTGGTTCTGGCTCGTTTGGTTCAAGGGTTTGACATGAAAACCAAAGACAATAAGCCAGTGGATATGCGTGAAGGATTGGGCATTGCGTTACCAAAGCTCAATTCTCTTGAAGTTGTCCTGGCTCCTCGTCTTCCTCCACAGCTCTATTAAGGCCTTTCTATGAATCAATAAAAATAAACTCCAATTTCATGGTGTTAAAATCTATTTTAGTTCACCTTTTTAGTGTTGTGCCCCCCACCTAATTGAAGCCAAACATCACAAAACATGGAGCTAGCGTCATAAGCCCCGGACTACTCGTGGAGAACCCAATTCCTAATTTCGTGGTAGTTGAAGCGCTTACTACATTTTTCTTGTTTAGTATGTTATATGTTGGAAGTTGTATGTCTTATATACTTCTATTGGCAATAATGTATGGTGCTTTCTTTAATTATGTTGACTACGTGGGAACAATGCTTGACAAGGCTTTCAACTCGATTTAAAAATATTAAATACAAATTTCAGGCAAGTGCACCATATTATATTGTATTTTGATGTATTGTATTGGGGTATATTGTATTATATTATTCTATTATAGTACTATATTTGGTTTTGTATTAAGATGTTATATTAAAAAGTTAATTTTGGAATATACTATTTTAACAAATTTACTTAGAAAAATACAATTTTCAAAAAATATTTAGGAAAACACCATTTGTAAAATTACCACTTTTAAAAAATTTATTTCAAAAATCATTTTTAGATATAAATTTAGAAAAATACCATTTTAAAAATTTATTTAGAAAAATATCAATTTTAAAACGGATAAAGTGATATGAGAGAGAAAATGATGAGAGAGAAATTAAGAATATAAAAAATAATGAAAGTGAGTATTATACAATATTATGTTAAAATTAAAATTATGTAATATTATATAATACAATATTTTTATTCCGTATTAGATAATACTCTTCGTATTATATTAAAATTTGATGTCGTATTAAATAATATAATATAAAAATACAACTAAACATAGTATTATATTTAATTACCACAATAAAGAGTACTTATTTCCAAAAACGACCTTAGTGATATTGACATTATTAGGATAAAAGTAACCCTATATATCCTACCTAGTATTTCAAATTTTTTGTATTGGTATATAAATTATCATAATCTAATTGATATATTAAAATTTATTATAAATAAATTATATATTATCGTCAATGTCAATCGAATAATATCAAATCATGTATCAGATCTATTGATATTAAAAAATTAGTGCAATATTTGGTATGCAAGCTTTATTCATCAAGGTAAATGGCATATTTTGTCTCAATCTTGGAGCTATTTTATGAAAATTTTCTTGATGCCAATGTGTCATTCATTGTGCGGTTGCTGTGAGAATTAATTTTGCAATAACTGTTATATGACTTATGAGGACAGCAGCAGTCCTTATCAAAATAATAGAACTGTCCCCACTTCATATGAATTCCCCAATTTAATGCATTATCTTGAAATTATGAAAGTGGCTTGCTATCTTATCGTATAGTAAGTGGACCTCGACTGTACATATTGTTGGTGTTCATATGTTGCGCCATATGAAACGTCATTTTTTTAGAGATTTTTTTGTTAATCACGAGATTTTTCATTAATTGAAAGTCTACTTTGATCGAATCGATCCAGTATATCATTACAAACCAAACCGATCCTACCAAACATTCAATTAAATTCAATCGGTCGATTTTGATCCTTATGTTATAATTTCTAGTTTAGAATTCCTAGGCTAACGTAGAATTAAAATCTCATTTACCGATAGATGATCTAGCCAATCTATATAGTGAATAATGTAAAGTAAATATGCTAGTAATAGGAACTAAAGTTAATTTAAATTACATCAATATGGTAAATTTTGAGAATCTTGTATTTAAGCAAATAATATGTCGACGGGTTTAGAGAAATAAAAAAAAACATATTAATGAATGGTGAATCAATTAGTTAAAAGGATGATATTTATCACCAATATGTCAACCGAACTGTTGTAATTTTTTTTTTTCTGATAAATAAATCGCTCTAAATTGGATCGTTGAATTTGACATCGAATCAAATCTAATTATAATTGGATGTTCAATTCTTAATTGATGGTCAGTTTTTTTTTCGTATTTTGCACAGTGCTAGTGCTAATATTTGGTTAAATTTACGCACCTAGTCATATTAAAAATATGACAAATGGACAACTTTTTAAACCCAGTGAAAAAAATCATGCATATGCACCCTCTCTTAGTTCATTCCAATCATCTTTCTCGTGTCTTCCATGTATAATATAGATCGAACTTTAATTTGTCTATATCTACCTATAAGAAAATTCAAAAAAGAAGCTAAATGTTCTTGAAAACATCAATAAACCATTTTCTCATTATTTTTAAATTTAGATTCATCGTCAATAGAAGTTTTTTAGTTTTCTTTCTATCATATTTTTACTCAGTTTCAAAGTTTTTAGTCTTCTAGTCATATTATTATCTTTCTTAAAACTTGTTTTGAGTTTGATTTTGTATATGCCCATCCTGAATTTCATTCTTTAGTTCCATTAGTGAAAAGAAAAAAATCAAAACAGGAAAAAAAAGAATTATGATTCCAAGTTTAAGACTTGTACAAAATCATACGTAAAATATTTAGAGCAATCCATAATTTTTCACAAGTTCACAGTTCATTAAAATAATTATTCAAATAATTTAATTTAATAAAATTATGAAATTTTATTTTTCAAAATAAATTCTAATTTTAATGAAAAATAATAAAAAACAAGAAAATTGAATCTCCTACCTCGAAATAGTAATTATGCTGAGCTAATGACGCTAGAAAAGTCCCATGTTGATCAACTAGTTGTCCAGACAGTCATTTCCAAATCCCGACACATTTTCTTGAAAAGTGAATTTACAAACGGGATCTCAGATTGAGAAACGAATATCACCGTTGAATTCAGAACATCCTAAAACATTGGGTTAGACATAAAATTTATCGAAAACGAGTTCCGGTGCATAATTGACGACACACAAAACAGTGTATTTCACGAGCTATTTTCTCGTGCTACTTCAGAAAATAACGATATTTTATGTCACAATTCATGTTCCTACCTGACTAAGTCCAAATTTGAAATCAGAACTCGATTTCGAGGTCCTGAGCATTAAATAGGCTCAAAAATTCAGAAATTATAAAAATGTCATATTTTGAAAATATTTAGAAAAATACCCCTCTTTCAATTCGGAAATTAACGCACTTCCGTATATTGTTTCGACACTTTAAAATCATGATTACCCTTGTTTCAATCTCCTGTTCATGCTATAAAATTTTCTCGAGACAAATAATTCATTTCCGAAATAATTATAAAAATACCATAAAATTTAATATTAAAATAAATTTCTACAGAAACTAACTTCTCACCGGAGCCGAGTTAAAGGCCGCGAGTAGTTGGAAATGAAAGCTATGTCGAGACGAGATGAACGGTGCTGACGGTGGGTTGATCGTACGCCGGACGAAGAAACGGCGAGCAAAATTCTGATCGATAGGCAGAAGCTTCAAACGGCCAAATCTCGAGCTGTTGGCAGCGAAACAGTGCGGTGGTTATTGGCATCAGCTTGTCGGAGGCCGGGCAAGGACATGAGATAGGGCGTCGGCTGTTTAGAGTTCGAGTTGCTCGCTCGTGAATGGTGTAGTGGTGGAGAAATTTTCGAAAATAGCAAGGGGATCTCAGGGGAAAATGAGAGATTTTTTAGGGAATTAAATGCAATTTTTTGAAACTGTAGATAGTGAGATATGTGGCGTTATCTGATTTGACCAAATAATTTTTCAAAATTTAACTTTGGTCACGAATTTTTAAAAGATTCTTTCACTTACACCCTCTCTTATTTTTATTTTTGTCCTCAGTTTATATATATTTTTTCTCTTTTGTCTCAATGCACGTATACTCAAATGTGTCCACATTTATTTCAGATTTAATTAATTAAATACCTAAAAATTTAAAATTACAAATTTGCCATTTGACCAAAAATTACACTTTTACCCTTATAAAATTTAGGATTTTACAATATCACTACTCACTAATGCTGATGAGATTCATGGTGGAGTCATGATGGACTAGCTAGGGAGTCATCTGATTATAACCGGGGAAAAAAAAGAAAAATCTTAGTTTATGCTCGGAATCGGATACGTACCATAACAAAATATTGCAAGGCTGGAATAATGCCCAATAAGTTTATTGAGTATTGACCGATAGTACGTCTTACTTATATAAATATACAAGGCTTAAAATTATATTTAACAACTCATTTCAAATATATATATATATATATATATATAT
>JXTB01000025.1:335488-370303 GCA_002914805.1 Parasponia andersonii
TTTTACGCACAGCTGGTGCTGACAGCTAATATTAAATACCAACTAAGGAAAAATGAAACAAAAGTGGTCCTCACTTCATATTTGGCTAACACGTGTGTTAGGGTATCTTACCTACTCTGATATAAAAGGAAAATGTACTGTAGAGAAGAAGAGGAGGACGGCTGACCAGAGAGAAAAACAGAAAAGAGAAGAAAAGAGAAGAAGATAGTACAGAGAAGAGAGGACGAAGGAGAGGAAGTACTAGCAGCAGGGAGCTCGATTTACCATTATCCAGCTAGATTTTTCCTTACCTTCTTAAATCTTCTTTGTATTTAATTTTTTTTTCTTATCTTGAACTTTCTGTAATCTATGAATTACTTTGGGTTGCTGATTTTTGAGCCCCAGAACATGAGCTAAGTTTTTCTTAGATAGGATATTGATGAATCTAAGGTTGCAATGAAGGATTAAATGTTGTTTTAAGTGTTTATGGTAATTTCCTCTTATTCACTCAAGTGAGCTTCATTATTAATTCCTATTATTGTTTGGCCACCAATATTTAGGATAAATAAACTAGGATTAATTTTAGAAAGGTTAATTTTAGTTGGATCTAACTTGAATGATACATAGTAATGATCTAGGAATATGTCGTTACCATGTATAACCTATTGAAAATCGATGCTATAAGGGAAGTATTGAGAACTGGATCAGCATAGGAATATGTTAAATCTGGTTTAAAGAACTTTAAACATAATAAATTCGGAAGATTATTATGTACTGATGAAATTTTCTGTTACTGGAATGAATATTACCATAAGCATTGCTGCAGCAATTGTACCCAGATTTGCAACTGAGGAGGATTCAATCATCCCAGCTTAATATATCTATCTATTTACAATCTCTTGTTTAGGTCATATTATTTTATGTTTGGAATTTATATTTTTTTATTTTATTTTGCATCTGTCAATTCTTATAATTTCTTAATTCAGCTTATTTGACATTAGTTTTAACCAACTAATTTTGTTAATCAATCCCTATGGAGACGATACTCAACTCATTACTATATTACTTGTTCGGCACGTGCACTTGCGTAGCAATTATAAAATTATACCAACAAGTTTTTGGCGCCGTTACCGGGGATTGAGAGAACTAAAATTATTTGTAGAAAACTAATTTGTTTTTCTTGCCTGTGGTTGTGCTTGCAGAAACTTATACTCTTTATATGAATAATCAGTAAGAACAAGATCTGGTGCCCTTAGATCCTGAGATTGAAAGAACATTTCGAGCAAGGAGAAGGGAACAACAACAAGGTTTAGCTGGTTTAAGAGGAATGGCTGATGCTAATGATGCTGCAGCAATGGCAGATGACAGGGATAGAGCAATCAGAGAGTATGCTATTCCTATTCTCAATGGACTTAATCTTGGCATTGTTAGGCCCGAAATTCAAGCACCTCAGTTTGAATTGAAGCCGGTAGTGTTTCAAATGCTCCAAACTGTGGGGCAATTTAGTGGGGTACCAACAGAGGATTCACATCTTCACCTCCGATTGTTTATAGAAGTGTGTGATTCATTCAAATTGCAAGGAGTCATAGATGAAGCTTTAAGGCTGAAACTATTCCCATACTCTTTACAAGATAGAGCTAGAGCATGGTTGAACTCAATATGTCTAGATTCGGTGGCCACATGGAATAACTTAGCGGAGAAATTTTTGATGAAATATTTCCCACCAACTAAAAATGCTAAGCTCCGAAATGATATTACTTCTCTTCAACAGTTGGATAAGGAATCTTTATATGAGTCATGGGAGCACTTCAAGGAATTGCTAAGAAAATGCCCACACCATGGAATCCCTCATTGGATCCAAATGGAGACATTTTATAATGGCCTCAATGCTCATACTCGGTCAATGATGGATGCTTCGGCTAATAGTGCTCTTCTTGCAAAGTCCTATAATGATGCCTATGAGATTTTGGAGTGAATGGCCAATAATAACTATCAATAGCTGACTGAAAGAGTTGCTGCAGGAAGGCGTGTTGCTGGAATTCATGATGTTGATGCAGTTACAGCCTTGACAGCTCAAGTTTCATCGCTGTCTAATATCCTGAAATCTATGAATATGGCTGCTGGAGCAACTGCAGATCAATCTGCTGCAATTTCTTGTGTTTATTGTGGTGAGGGGTATTCATTTGATAGCTACCCATCTAATCCTGCTTCAGTATGCTACGTGGGGAACTATAACAAGAACAATAATCCGTTTTCAAACATGTACAACCAAGGATGGAGGCATCATCCTAATTTTTCATGGAGCAACCAAGGTGCTACTTCAGATACAACTCCAAATAGACCAACCTACCCACCTGGTTTCCAACATCATTTACTACAGCAACAACAATATCAGAAACAACAATATCCAGAGTGATCCAACTCTATGGAAGCTTTATTGAAGGAGTATATGGTGAAAAATGACAGTATAATTCAGAATCAGTCCACAATTATTCAAAACCAAGCAGCCTCACTTAGAAACTTGGAGAATCAAATGGGGCAGTTAGCTAATGCCTTGAATAGCAGGCCCCAAGGCATCATTTACTTTCTCTTGTCTTCCATGTATAATATTGATCAAAATTTAATTTGTCTATATCTACCTATAAGAAAATTCAAAAAAAAGCTAAATATTCTTGAAAACATCAATAAACCATTTTCTCATTATTTTTAAATTTAGATTCATTGTCAATAGAAGTTTTTAGTTTTCTTTCTATCAATTTTTTCCTCAGTTTTAAAGTTTTTAGTCTTCTAGTCATATTATTATCTTTCTTAAAACTTGTTTTGAGTTTGATTTTGCATATGCCCATCTTGAATTTCATTCTTTAGTAGTGAAAAGAAAAATCAAAATAGGAAAAAAAAGAATTATGATTCCAAGTTTAAAATTTGTACAAAATCATATGTAAAATATCTAGAGCAATTTACAACATTTCATAAATTCACAATTCATTAAAATATTTATTCAAATAATTTAATTTAATAAAATTATGAAATTTTATTTTTCAAAATAAATTATAATTTAATGAAAAATAATAGAAAACAAGAAAATTGAATCTCCTACCTCGAAATAATAATTATGCTGAGCTAACGACGCTAGAAAAGTCCCATGTTGATCAGTTAGTTATCCAGACGGTAGTTTCCAAATCCTGATACATTTACTTGAAAAGTGAATTTCCAAACAGAACCTCAGATTGAGAAACAAAGATCACCGTTGAATTTAAAATACTCAAAAATATTGAATTGGACATAAAATTTGTAGAAAACGAGTTCCGGTGCAGAACCGGCACGTGACACACAAAACAATGTAATTCATGTGCAATTTTCTCGTGTTACTTAAGAAAATAGTGATATTTTATATCTTAATTCATGTTCCTGCCTGACTGAGTCCAAAAGGGGGAGCCGCAGGACATAAGGCTCGCCCCAAGGCACCCACTGGCCGGCATCTCATGGTGCCTTCAGAAGATGAAGCACCCGCGGTCCCCTGCTCCCATGCAGACGGACCTCCATCCGGGGGGAACGTCTGCTGCAAGAGCCGTATACGGCGAGAGGATGCCCCTGGGTCTGCTTGGAGGGTTTGCTGCACCAACTTCATCCACCCCTGACTCCGGCTCGAAATCTGGTGCTACTTGCCTCGGTGGGGAGATCGCCGAGCTCAGTGGGAGGGCTCCGAGGTTGAAATCTCGGCTGTCTTTCCCTCCCTCGGTCCCAATAAAGTGGCACCACGAGGTTGGTTCATCCAGAGAAGAAGAGGGCCAGGCGGAGAAGAGGGGTAGGGTTGCCCCCTCGTCTGATAGTGATGACAACGGGGCCATGCTGACCCATCTGAGGAGAAGAAGGTCCATGCACAGTAGATCGTCAAGAGGAGACGCACCACCTCACACCGTAGCCGACGGCACTCTCGTCGGCATCCAGCTTTCCTCCGTCCCTACCACCGCTGCTTCGGGGGTGTGCCTGGCTAGGGGAGAGGGTGCTCTCACGGTTGGCGGGGTGGAGCTGCATTCCGCTGGCGCGGGCAATGCCCAAAGAGAAGGTCCAGCCACGGAGTCGGAGCTGGAGGTGCTCTCTTTGAAGAACATCGAGCTTGTCGCCAGTCGTATCTTCGCGCAGGTTTGGTCCATTTAGTTGCCTTTACACTTCTCAGCATCCTTGCTAGACACTGACCCCCCTTTTTTCATTTAACTTGTAGTTGGCCGCCATTCGGTCTTTCTACTCCTCCCACATCAGGGATTTGACCGAGGAGCTGAACTCCCTCTCTGCACTGACCCAGCGCAGTGAGGCCGTCCTTGCCGAGTTAAGGACTGATTTCGACTTATATCGGAGCCTCGATGAGGCGAGGGTCAGCAGCGCGGTGGCTCATACTCTGAGTGTCGAGAGGACCAGGCACGAGGAGCTGGCAGCGAGACTAGCCGAGGCAGAGGCCGACAAACTTGCTCAATCTGAGGCTACCAGACTGGCTCAAGACGAGCTCTGGGTCAAGGAGCAAGAACTACAGAGCGCAGGGACAGATATGTGACTAGTTTTCATCGCTCGCGATAGGGCTGTCAATGATGCCAAAGAAGCGAGGAAAGCCAAGGTAAAAGCTAAGCTTGAGGCCCACTCCCTGCAACGCAGGCTTGATCGGTCTAACGAGATAAATCGATATCTCTACTTGGATCACAAAAATCTAACGGGTGCTCATGTAGAGATGTCTCGCAAACATGGCGAGGACCTTGCCGACATTAATACTTTTTTGGTTGACTTATCGCAGCGACAAGTGGAGCTAAGGCTGGCGGCGCTGAGGGATAGGCTGGCGGATGTGGAGAAGCTGAAAACGAGGTACCAGAGGTAGGTGGATGTCCTTTCTGCGGAAAGTTACAGGTCTAGCTAGGAGAACAGAGAATTCGAAGGCCACGCTGAGATGGTAACGCCAGACCAGTTTGACGAGCAGAAAAGCGTCGAGTGAGACCGCTATTCCATCAAGTACTATATGCAGCAGCTTGGGGATTGGATCAGCATCACATACCCCACTGACGTGCTAGAGATGCTTGCTGCGGAAAAGGACGGGCCCTCTACATCCGCTTCTGTTGCCAAAGAGCCTATCCCTGCTTCCAGTTTGCCAGACCAAACCTCAAAAGCCTCTGGCAGTCAGCTTGTTCTTGGGGTCTCAACTGGTAAGGGGTCTAGTGCGGTCATTTTGTCCAGTGATGAATCCGACCTTGGTACGCCACTCTCCACCAGGACTGGTCCAAGTGCCGAGACTGGTTGCGCTCCTCTGGCTGGAGGTAATTAGGGTCCCTAATTTTGTACATTTTTAAACCTGACCCTCGTTGTAACCCTTCGTATAAATAATAAGAACAATGCAATTCTCTTTAGTCTATTTTCTTTTTCTTTGTTGGCCGCATCTGGGTAAAGTCAAACCTTGTTGTAGACTATAAGTGAATCCTCCTCGAGCTATGACTGACAAGATTAGTTCCGGAAATAGGGATTTGAGCTTTGGCTCATCCGGTTTTAAGGAGGTATAACATCTTTATGACTTACTTTGGCAGAGTTCGACCCGCGCGTGTGGCTGGACTTCTCCGACCCCAAATGGGACCGCATTCGGAACCAGCTCCAAGGGTTGGTCGACCATTGTTTGGACCCATCGCTGCAAAGGAGAAGGCCTGGGCTCAGCTCTTACCAGGAACAAACTGGTCACTATCACTCTGATGTCTCCCTGTGAGTCCGTTTGCGACCTGCCTCTCGTAACTAGGGCTCATGAATGCGCGCCACTATTGACCGTGTGCTTTGTATTTTTAGGACATAATAAATAGAATTTAATCTTAATTTTATCCTTACGTTTGGTCTGGTACTGGACTACTTCCAACGGGTAGAGTCTGCTTTCCTTTAAATCTTCATATAGCTAAAATGTTCTTTAGGGAGGGTCCACTTCCAACAGGTGGATCCCGACCCTGCTTTCCTTTATCTCTTCGTATAGCTAAAATGTTCCTTAAGGAGGGTCCACTTCCAACGGGTGGATCCCGACCTTGCTTTTGGGTTGCGCAGCCCTTTTCTTCTCGTATGTTTTCTCGGGTCATCGGCAAGTATTTCATTGCACGATGTGATCCCCATGGTACGATCATTTTGAGGACTATTGGCGAGTTTTTGGTTGCACAGTTCTTCCCTCTTCGTACATTTTCTCAGGCCCTCGGCAAACATTTTATTGCACGATGTGATTCCCATAGTACGATCGTTGATAGCACGAATAGTGCGTATGGTCTGCAACTGAGGCGTGGGGTCTGCCACTGTGGGCGGATCCTTTTCTGTAGCAGTCCGGTATGATATTTTGCCTATGCAAATAAAATATGGGGTCTACCACTGTGGGCAGACCCTTTTTCGTGCGGCAGAAGACCCGACCTATTTCGGAATTAAGTTTTTTTTAATAATATTAGCGTTCACATGGGTCTCACGCGTGAATAGTGTGTGGAGTCTGCCACTGCGGGCAGACCCCTTTTCCATAGCAATCCAAAAGATGAATCCATGCGGCAAAAAGGGAACTTGACCTGTTTTGGATTTAAGCTTTTCAATAATATAAGCATTCATATGGTCTTACATCATATGCATGTGCCTTACACATGATACTTTTTCAAGTGCTGAACATTCCATGTGTTCGGCAAATTTTTCCCGGTCTTGAGTTCTTTTAGGATATACGCACCATTGTCGAGCGCTTTGATCACCTCATAGGGTCCGATCCAATTGGAGTCCAGTTTTGAGGAATTCCCTATTCTAACTTTCAGAACCCAATCCTCAGCGTTAAATCGTCGGGCACTAACCTTTTTTGCGTAGTAGGACCTAGCCTGCTGGTGGTATGAAGCCAGGTGGACCAGGGCCATGTTTCTCGTTTCTTCCAGGAGGTCTGTGTTGCGGCTTAACTGACGTTAGTTTAAGGGGGCATCTTTTACCACTTCGGAGCGGAGGGTCCAGAGGCCGACCTCAGTCGGGATCACAGCCTCTGATCCGTAGACCATGGCAAATGGCGTTCTTCCCATTGACCTCCGCTCTGTGGTTCGATGGGCCCACACAACAGCCGACAGTTCTTCTAACCACTTTTCTTTAGCCTCCTGCAAGTTCTTTTTGATGTTGCTGAGCCTCTACTTGGCCGTTCTCCTGAGGGTAGCTCACGAAAGAGAAACTGAGCCTTATATCATACAGCTCGCACAACTCCTTGAGCTTAGCATTTTAGAACTGTGTGCCATGATCGGCGTGTATCTCTTTCGGAATCCCAAATCGACAGATTATGTTCTTCCAGATGAAGTTAATCGTGTCTGCCTTATTAACGGTCGCGTAGGCTTCAGTCTTTACCCATTTGGTGAAGTAATCCGTGGCCAGCAGGACGTACCTCCTTCCCCCTGGATTTCTGGGGAGCTCTCTAACGATGTCCAGACCCCATTTAGCAAACGGCCAAGGAGTTATGTTCGAATGAAGTACCTCTGCAGGCTGGTGTTTCATTGGGGCGAACCTCTGGCATTTATCACATTTCTTGACGAATCGGGCTGCCTCTGCCATCATGTATGGCCAAAAGTATCCGGCCGTTAGAGCCTTGTGGGCGAGGCTGCGTCCGCCAGAGTGGTTGCCACATACTCCCTCGTGGATTTCCTCCATCATTTTTTGCACTTCGACGGGACCTATACACCGCAGCATCAGACCCATTGTCAATCTCCTGTATAGTTGTTCACCCACCATCGAGTACCTGATAGTTTTCAATCTGACTGACCTTGCTTCTCGGGGGTCTGCGGACAAGTTTCCCAACGTCAAATACTGGGTGATGGGTTTCATCCACCCTTCGTCAGTGGCTCCGGTTGCAAACACATGGCGTGCAGGGGTCTGCAGGGGGTCCTCCATGTTCTCACCTTCTAGGAGAACTTCTGTGCTTCCAGCCATACCCCCGATTGACGTACTCTTAGCTAGCTCATCGGCCCTCTGGTTCATCTCCTTGGGAATCGGTTCAATATCGAAATTGCAAAAGCAAGCTTTTGCCCCCATTACCTTGGAGAAGTACCTGTGCAACCTCGGTCCTTTTACTTCGAAGTTTCCTCTGACCTGACCCGTGATCAACTGCGAGTCGGTTTTTGCTGCGATGTTCTCCACTCCGAAGTGCAGAGCCAGCTCTAGGCCTTGCAGCAGTGCCTCGTACTCTGCCTCATTGTTAGTCGCCTGGAAGCCGAACCTTAATGCCTTCTCAACTCTGAGACCCATTGGGGTCTGCAGCACTATCCCGATACCTGACCCTGAGGTATTCGTAGATCCGTCGGTGTAGAGCGTCCAGGCTGAAGGGGGGCGAAGTTGAGACATCTGAGACGGGTCGTGCTGCTCGCCGAAGGATTTGATTTCCACCAAAAAAATCCGCCATGACTTGTCCTTTCTTCGTAGCTCGAGGCCGATACTCGATATCGTATATTCCCAGCTTGATGGCCCACTTGGTCAGTCATCCCGATAGGTCTGGCTTGGCCAAAATTTGCCGGATGGGGAAATCCGTATACACGGTGACTGAGTGTGCCTCAAAGTACTGCCAGAGTTTCTTTTTAGCGTTGACCAGAGCAAGGACCAGCTTTTCTGCCACACTATATCGCGTCTCGGCACCTAAGAGCATGCGGCTTATATAAAACACTGATTTCTGTTTGCCATCTTCCTCGATGAATAGTACGGCGTTGATTGCTACTTCGGATACTGCTAAATAGGCGTACAAGTGCTCCCCCTCTACTGGGGAAGCCAGGATAGGTGGGTGACTCAAATACAGCTTGAGATCTGTCAGTGCCCTATCCTGTTCCTCCCCCTAGACGACAGTAGAGATTTTCTTCAAGCATTGGAAGAAGGCTTGCATCGGTCGGACATCTTGGAGACGAATCGGCTGAGAGCAACTATCTTCCCGGCCAGGCGTTGGACCTCCCGAATGGTCAAGGGTCTCTGCACATTTGCGATCGAGGTCAACTGGGTCGGGTTTACCTCAATACCCCTCCTACTCACGATATGCCCCAGGAATTAACCAGAGGACACCCCAAACGCGCATTTCTTAGGATTCAGATGCATCCGATGTTGCCTCAGAATCTGAAAACATTCGTCTAGGTGTTCCAGATGGTCTAAATCTTCTATCCTCTTCACGACCATATCGTCGATATAGACCTCCATAGTCTTCCCTAGTAGCCTGGCAAACATCTTGTTCATGAATCTTTGGTAGGTTGCCTCTGCGTTCTTCAAGCCAAATGGCATATGCTTGTAGTAGTACTGACCACGCTCTATGATAAAAGCCGTGTGGATCTGGTCTTCCGCGTATAGAGGGATCTGGTTGTACCCAGAGTAGGCATCCAAAAAGCTCATTCTATTGAATCCCGCCGTCGCATCTATCATTTGGTCGATTCTTGGCAGGAGGAAACTATCCTTCGGGCAGGCCTTGTTCAGTTCGGTGAAGTCTATGCAAATATGGTCATCGCCATTTTTCTTTTTCACCACTACTGAGTTGGAGACCCAACACGGGTACACACATTCCCTGATTAGACCGTTCTCTAACAGCTTCTCCACCTCCTTGTTGATCGCCCTGTTTTTCTCTAGTGTAAACCTTCGGGGTTTCTGCCTGACTGAAGGGAAATTGGGATTTATGTTCAGCCGGTGGCAGGTGTGTGCGGGGTCTATCCTAGGCATGTCGTCGTGGGACCACGCAAAGATGTTCTCGTTCTGCTTCAGGAATCCCAACATCTCATTCTTTTTCTCCTCGGGTAATAAGGCCCCGATTAGAACCATCTTCGCCGGTTCTGCCTCTTTCAAATGGACCGCTACCAGCTCCTCGATCATGGATTTTGGACCGTCAGACTCCTCTTCGATTCGCTTCATGTACGCTGGCAGGCAGTCCTTTGATTGCTATCTGTCCCCGGTCACAGCACTTGCACTCACGTTGGCTCCCCTCAGGGCAGTTGAAAAGTATTTCCTTGCGGAGGCCTGGTCTCCCTTGATGTCTATCATATAGGTACAATCCTTTGATAGACATCTTAAGACCTGGTGGAGGGTGGAAGCGACCCCATACATGGCGTAGATCCATCCCCTTCCCATGATGATGTTGAAGGAGGACTGGCAGTCAATGACGATGAAATCCACGTCCAAGCATCTCTCAGTAGTGCAGACATTCAGGTTCACGACACCCAAGGGGCTGACCTTAGTATTGTAGAAAGTGAACAGCGGCTGACAGGTTAGCCTGAGTGCGTTTCGATCCAGACCCATATTCTCGAATGTGCTAAGGAACATGATATCGACTCTGCTTCCACCGTCAACCAAGACCCTTCCAAACAACGTGAAGCTGATCTGCAGTTTAATCACCAAGGGATCGTCGTGAGGCAGGCATACAGTAGTCAAATCTTGCTGGGTGAAAATGGGGGCGGCAGAGGTATGACTTTCTCCCATCATCAAATGGTTGACAGAATGGCCCATTCCCCTCAGGCACTTCACCCTTCCTTCAGCTCTTTTGAGGCATTTTTCCTTTTCCTCTTGTTCCTGGGTCAGCTCTGGCCAGCCCATGATAGTCGGCACTATCCTCAGGGTCTACTCTCCTGATCCAGAGGCTTGGGTCTACTTCCCTTTTTCAGGCCTTGAGACGTCTTCATGCGGCTGAGTTCCGCCAATTTTCATATACTGTTTCAATCTGCCGGCGTGGATCGCCATCATGACCTGTGCGTAAAGGTTGCGGTAGTGGACGGTGTCGTGCCTGTAGTCTTTGTGAAACTTGCAATACCCGTTCCTATTCTTCATGTGCTCAGGGACGCCAGATTTGGGCGGGTCTTTGAAAATGCCCCTGTCCCTATTTTGGAGGTAGATCATGTCGATTGGCGTGTTGAGCTCGTACTTTGACAGAGGGTTGCGGGACGTCTTCCTCCTCTTGCCACCTTTTTGACTGCCTCGAATGGGGGCTTCCTGTTTCAGAGTCGGCCCTTGGTCCGATGAGGTCCTTTTCACCCCTTGTGGGGCTGAGGTTTGTACCGGCGACGTTGTTATTGTAGCGGAGATCTTAGGCGTCTTCTGGTGGCTTTCCAGCATCCTGAATATCCCTTCTGACTTCGCCTGGACGTTCGCCATATTGTACGGAAGATTCAAAAAGAGATGGTCCGATAGCATTAACCCTGGCTGTAGGCTCCTGACGAACGAGCCTGCAGCTTGGACCGAGTCAGCGTTATGAACTAGGGACATCACCTCCAGGAAATACGACAGGTACTCTCTCGGGGACTCATCTGCGGTCTGCTCTAACCGGTCAAGATCTCGCATAGTTTTTTGCTATCTCCGGGCACCCGCGTACTGCTTTAGGAAAAATTTGCAGAAATCCTCGAACCCGTTAATGGATTTCTCTGGGAGCTATCTGAACTATAGCAGGGCTGGTCCCGCTAGGGTTGTAGAGAAGACTTTACAGGTCACAACCTCGTCCATGGTTTCCAAGGCCATCTTCTGTTGAAAGTGGTATATGTGATCAAGGGGTCAGTTTTCCCATCGAATGGCTTGAAGGTCAGGGTCGTGAAGTCTCTCGTCCTGGGCTCTATCTTGATCCAGTCGATGAAGGCCATCTGGTTGATCCATCGCACAGTTTGCTCTGCCAGATCGTCGAAGGTCTGGCTGTAATAGGCCCCAAGCCTCTTACTCAACTCTGCCTTCATTTCTTGCTTCCAGTCGGGAGGCATACCTCCTGGGCTTCCGTGGCATCTTCTGCCCATCACCACCCCAGTTTGGAGGGGTCTCGTCTGGCTTTGCCGTACCCCCTGCATCCGCGATCTAGATGGGGCGGGAACTTCCTCTCACGGTTGGCTTCCGAATTCTTGTTGAACC
The DNA here is from genome assembly GCA_002914805.1 of Parasponia andersonii. NCBI lineage: Eukaryota > Viridiplantae > Streptophyta > Magnoliopsida > Rosales > Cannabaceae > Trema > Trema andersonii. The sequence goes on from JXTB01000025.1 coordinate 347,315, forward strand.
TCTTCGTCAAAATCTTCTCTCCGCTGGCTCCTGGCTTCGCTTGCCAGCAGCCCTTCGAGGCGGGCGTTGTCTCTGCGTACCTCTGCGACTTCGTTCCGTAAACCCAGGATGGTCTCGTGGGCCATCTCTGCCTTCCGGTTTGATTCCATCAGGGTTGTGAGCATCTGATCCAGCTTTTGCTCCAAATCTGGTCGTGCTTCTCGGGATCTCCCTTCGGCGTTGGGACGTGTGCTCCTGGTTGTCATCCTCAAGGATGCCATCCGACGTTGTATGACCTTTTGTTCTGGGAGAGCGCAATCGTGAGTCTCCTACTCTTTTTCTCACGCTCAACCGTTTCCCACAGACAGTGCCAAACTGTTGGATCGGTTTCTCACTAGCTGTCCACGTGTCTCTGAACCGCTGATGCTGTATTCTCCAACTGTCCACGTGTCCTTGCTATTCCAAAGTGCTCTGAACTCTAGGCAGGGTCGGAGAGGCGGAGGTGGCCACCTGCAAAGACTCTCCGATGCTTAAGTCAGTGGTCTTTCTTTGATTCCGGGTGGCAAGGAATTAGTTCTATATGAGTATATCTTTGTTTCTTGCTCGTAAGCTTTAAAATACTTTTTTTTTGTATGCGTACATGCCCCCCTTTGGGAATACATTGCTCATATATATATAGTCTTGAGATTGTGAACCACCCGGTTTACAATCTCAGGACTGAGTACCTTTTTCCTCCAGACTTTTTCCAGAGGTCACGAGGCGAGATTACTGCGATCTTCCCTGTACTGCTGTAGCCTGGTTTCTGCCGTCTCCTATGGCTCGAGTCTCTCAGGGGTGAGATTTGGACAAATCGCCGTTCTAGTAGAAGACCCTTGGAGCTTCTGACCCCCCAGCTGTCGAGGTAAGAATCGGACTGGACCGAGTCTATCCAAGGTCTGGGATGGGCTCGGCCCTAACCTCGGACAGCCCAATGGCCGATGTGGTATCATGTGCGACTCGTGTGGCCTTTAGCTAGTCACTGTTGATACATGTCAGATAGTGGGCCCTACTCGTGACCTGTTCTGCCACTTACTCGTCCACGTGATGTATGATTTGGGAACAGGTCCCACTAGAAAATGTGTTTGTTTATTTTTGTTATATTTCTACCTTTTCCTTCTATTCTCAAGCACCGCTTAAACCATGTTACGTGTGTTGTCTGTATGGCGTATCGAACATGTCGACATGTAGAATCTCTTGCTTTAGAAATTAAATTCATAAGAGAAAAATGTTGTCCACGCAAGTAAAGTTTTTTCTTTTTTTTTTTTAATTTTTTTTATAAAATAGAAGATAAAATGCTGAAACAACTATTTTTTAACGTTCCTATACCTATATATATAGACACTCAGTAGATATTTCTTTTAATTACCTACACATAGGTATCATTTTAACCAATGAAAATTTATTATGCATATTTTTTTATTATAAAAAATAGGAGAGAGAAATAACATTAATGATGCAAGTCTTTTCATGCACTTCATTATTATTTTTGAATCACCATTAGATGATGATCTAACGGCTTAAAAAAATACCTACTGGATTGACAACCTATATATATATATATTATAATATAATAAGCATACATACTTAAAATATCAATAGCTATACATATATAAAGATGAACTGCAAAAAGGAAAAAAATAATCCTAAAATTTGAGTATTCAACAATTTAAATCTTAAAGTTTGGACTTCTCAAAATAATACCCTGAAATTAAAAATTTCTAAAAATAAATACCATGGATTGACTTTTTGTTTAATTTTAGTAAAAAAAAATAATTTTATTCTCCATTAAAACTACATTAATTAATTCTTATTATTCTCTTTAATTTTTTAAAATATTACTGTCTTTTATCATTTAAAATTATTTTCCAAAAATTAATATTTCGAGTTAATTTTTTTAAAAATTAACTCGAAATATTAATTTTTAGAAATTTTTAGATTCATGATATTTTCAGACAATCGTAGTCGAATTAATGAAAAATGTTAGGCACAATAACTTAATGAAAACTACAATTTTATATGTTTTTACTTTGAGAAATACTAAACAATAGATGAGCCTCTTAATTATCAATATTTTTATTAAACGATTTTTTATTTATTGATATATATCTTTTCTTTTTCTTTTTTTTTTTTCCAAATTAAAACAGTATCACTTGTTAGTAGATTATTTTGTTTGAGAAAAAAAATAGACACGTGTTAGTAAATAAAGATGTCTGACAAAGAGGTATAAAATGGATGTTATAACATTATTCCTCAATTACAATATACTTCAAAATTAATCAATTTACAACGAAAATTGTTTGTTAGAACTTTTATTTAAGCCCCAATAAATCATTAAATTTATATTAAAAAACATTTATATATGTATAAAATCATATTGAAACTTGACACTTTTTTAGAAGTGTCAAATGTGTCGTGCCGCATCGGCACAGTTACTTAAGCTAGTCACAAATATGTATCATTTGTGCCGTGTTGTGTGATGTCGTGCCAGCTCATAGTATAAAATCACTAGTTCGACACGAACCATTAACCCGTGCTTTAATACATTATGTCGTCCCATGTCGCGCTTTTGTTTGTCGTGCTAGCCCACATGCCTTGTCGTGCCAGTTTTTTTGGGTCGAAATTGGTCCGTCTAATAATAAATTTAATTAGTATTAGTGTCCCTTTTTGTCATTTGTTTCCTAAATAATTTGAATTTATATATAAAAAGTAAATTTAATGTAAATTTTTATCTCAACTAGGTTTGCATTATACCTACTTAATTGTAAATTCATAATTATTTGAAAATTCTTCTTTTTTTTCTTTTAAATGAAAGTTTATCAAGATGAAAAATAATCAATAGAGAGTAGAAGCATCATAACTATCTCAATAATCCATTGCTTAAAGATCCTTGAAAGATAATTATTATTAATAAGAAAAATAGAAGAAAAGAGAACAATAATTTAGAGCTTACAACCTGAAGCAAAAGTAATTAGAAAAGACCTAAAAAAATAATATCATATGGGCCTCGTTAAAACCTGACTAGACAAAGCCCAATGGGAAAAAAATTTAGCTAGAAAAAAGAGTATTCATTACTCGTGAAAGAAACCACTAACGAAAATAATAAAAATTTTTGGGATATAAATCCCTTACAATATAACAAAGAATGATATCTTATTCATTTTCATCGTCGATGTTTCACTCTAAGTTTGCAAAATCTTCTTCTGGTATTGTATGGTATGTTCTTTGCTTTCCTTTTTTCTCCTTCTTTCTTATTCTAGATACATCATCCTTGATGATCCTTCTAATATTTAATGACCTACCCTAATAATTTCACTTAAGATGCTAAAAAAAATAAAAAAATACAAAAAATAAAAAGACATGTATATGGAAAAAATAAAATAATAATAATAATACATATGTTTAATGTGCTAATGTGTCGTACCTGTCGTGCTAACGTGCTATGCCTATGGGTCATATTGTGTAATACTTGTATATGTGTTGTGTCATGCTTAGTACATCGTGCCTAATTTATTGGTCCTACACGGTCCACGTAATTGTATTATACGTGGTGAGACCCATAATTTAACATGTCATGTTGTGCTTTAGCAGTACCGTGCCACTATACTAATAGACTGACCCGATAGTTTTGACAACTTTACACTTATTATATAAAAATATTTAAAATCTTACGTAAATAAATGAAAAAAACAAACATAGTACGGTATATTTAACATAGTTTTACAAAATACCGAACTTCACTGTGCGAAATAGTACTAGAAAAAGTTAGACACCTAACCCGTATCACAAAAATAAGCGGTGAGAGATAGGTTTGGGCCACTTTAGGCAGTTAAACCGGAATTTTGTAAACCCTGATAATGAGAATATAGCGAATAGCTAAAGCTAGTTAATCAGTTTTGTCATTACCAAATAGGTGACCTAACAGTATCATGGTTATCTTAGAAATCGAAGGTTGGAGATCGCGAGTTTGAATTTGGATAACTTCTTTAGAAGTGTTAAATGTGAGAATACTTACTTGTTAACCCAATGTTCTTCTCTCTGTCTCTAAAGTGCCGTTTTTATTAGTCATTCGGACAAGAATTTAGATGATCACTCTATCATTCGATAGTTGCATCCCGTCCGTAAAATCTTGAAAAATATTATTGAATGAGATTGGATCTCTTACGATCACATCCAAGAAATATAATCACGCTTGTCGTCCTTTCCTCTCCTCTTTTTCGTAAACAAAAAAAAACTGATCAGTTTCGTCACTTGCATGTGGATGGAATTAATTGACACGACTAATAATGTGTACTCCGCTGTTTTTAAAATTTCAATAGCTAGCCCACCGTATGACTTGTCTCTAATCAGAAAAAGTACTTGGTAACAAAAATAAATCAAGAAGAAAAAGACATTGCTGTCTCCAAGTAAAAAGTTAAAAATAAAAAGAAAGAAAGACAGTTAATAGCCCTCGTAGAGATATGTCTTAATTTGATTGGCATGCATGCGCTAATGCATCTCCATATAAAATTCTAAGTACATACAATTACGTTGTTAGTGGCTGCCAAATAAGAATTGTTTTAATTTGAAAAGCCCCGCTAAGTAATATGTCCCTCAGAGCTCCGTCCCTGCATACAAGTACGTATTACCCTATTTCGTATTGATTAATACCTACCAATTTTTAGTTAGTGTAACTTCATGCATAGAATTCCTTGAGGGGAAAAAAAAAACAGAAAGAAAAACCTACTATTCATATTATAAGTAGGTACGAGTATGCAGGTCACCATTAATTTCCGTCCCTGCATACAATTACGTATTACCTTAATTCCTATTGATTAATACCTGCCAATTTTTATTTAGTGTAACTTTATATGCATATAATTCCTTTAGGGAAAAAAAGAAAGAAAAACCTGCTATTCATATTATAAGTAGATACGAGTATGCAGGTCACCATTAATTGTTGATCAGAAGATAACAATTACTATATAAGTCAACCGTACTTGCATACTCACCAGTAATTGTTGATCAGGAGATAAAAATTAGTATATAAGTCAACCGTACTGATCAAGTCTTAGAGGGGGAGGGGAGTGAGTCACCATGCATATACAATAACTTTTATGTTGTGATCAAGCACAACAAACTCGTGGAGACGAAAATATCACCTATATATAATGATAAAAGAACATGAGTAGTCCTTAATCATCATAAAAAAAAAAATATTTATATAATTAGGTACGAGTATGGAGGTCACCGTTAATTATTGTTGATACATAACAACTACCATACAAGTCAACCGTACTGCTTAAAGTCTCAGACGGTAGGGGAGTGAGTAACCATGCATGTGCAATAAATTATGTGTTGTGAAGCACAACAAACTTCCGGAGAACGAAGATAACCTATATATAATGAACATGAGTAGGACTAGCTCGGCTAAAATGACTTTTTTGTGTATTTAAAAAATGACATTTTTAGCTGTGGAATGATTTGTTGACCATAAAAAAAACTTCATTTGGATACATTAGACAATTAATCTATTATATATTTATATATATATATATATATATGAATATAACAAAATCTTCACTTCAAATTTAAGTGTACATACATATCCATATCCACCTCTAAGTCCATTTTTTCAAAGCAAAAAAAAAAAAATAAAAATAAATGTAATCAAATAAAATTCGAATATCTTTTTTGTTATTTCTCGAAAAGCAAGGGAAAAAAAAAGGAGTCTCGCAGTCCGATGCAGACATCTTTACATCATGTTCAGCTTTCCTGTTACAGCAACACGAATTTCTGTTTTCCTAATCTGTCGTTTATACAAGCGTTCTGTACTCAGTTTCAGGACAATAATTAATGAGGATACAGTAAGGAGGGGGTTATTTCAGCAGCGTCGGTGACCATTTTGAAGGAGAGAATTGTCATTTGAAAAAAAAAAATTAGGGTGCTGTTGGAACGATTTCTCACCAGCCGTCCACGTGTCTTTGACCCACCGATGATGTGTTCTCCAACTGTCCACGTGTCCTTACTATCCCAAAGTACTCTGAACTCTAAACAGGGTCGGAAAAGCGGATGTGGCTACCTGCAAAGACTCTCCGATGCTTAAGTCAGTGGTTTTATCTTTGATATAGGATAGCAAGGAATTAGTTCAGTATAAATGTATATTTTTTTCTTGCTCATAAGCTTTTTTTATATATTTCTTTCTGTAAACGTACATTCCCCTCTCGGGGACGCATAGCTCATATATGTATATTTCTGAGACCGTGAACCATGCGGGTCTCAATCTCAGGACTGAGTACCTTTCTGCTCAAAGTCTTTTTCAGAAGTCACGGGCCGAGATTTCCGTGATCTCCTCTGCATCACCGTAGCCTGATTTCCGCCGTCTCCTACGGCTTGAATCAGTTTAGGGTGAGATTTGAGTGAATCGCCGTTCTGTCAGGACGGTTTGTCTCTTATGCACACCTATCCAGGATCGCATTAAATGCTCTGTATGGGTCTAGAGTCGTGAGTTGCTTTCTATTGTATTTAGGTGGAAGACCCTTGGGGCTTCCGACCCTCCCCCCCCTCCCCAGCTGTCGAGGTAAGGGCCATTGTATTCAGGTGGAAGACCCTTGGGGCATCCGCCCCCCCCAGCTGTCGAGGTAAGGGTCGGACTGGGCCAAGACTGTCCAGAGTCTGTGATAGGCTCGGCCCTAACTTCGGACGACCCAATGGCCGATTGTGAGATCACGTGCGACCCGCGTGGCCTTTAACTAATCACTCTCGACACCTGTCGGACGGTAGACCCCTTTTGTGACCTGTTTAACCGCTCGGCCATCCACGTGTCATATGGCTTGGGAACGGGTCCCACAACTGCCCCCATTTCCCTACTTGACGGATTCGTATCCATCAAGTGGGGAAATCGTTTCTCCGTTCCTCCAATCTGAGGGATGCACGTGGTTCCCCTCTTACCGATGCGGAGGCATGCAATCTCATATCACGAAATCTGTTTGAATTTTGAAATTCCGACTGTTCAGTCTTCCTCATTCTCCCCTTTTCCAGAAAAACTCTTCGGCATCCCCTCTATAAAAAGCCGTAATTACGTTCGTTTGCCATTTTACCAAAATCTTCAATCATTCTGGCCTCATAAAATCCTAGGGTTTCCCCTTCCTTCCCCTCTAAAGACCTTTACTCTTTCAGTCGTATTTCAAAATAATGGCTTCAAGTCAACACTAGGAATTGCGCTCCGTTGTGGATTCAGAGCTAGATTCACTGAGGAGGCAGCTTTGTCTCCCCGAAGGAGTGACGCTACAACGGGTTGAGGGCCCTGCGGACTGGTATCTTCGTCCTTGCGCCCCCGAGGGTTCCATCATCCTGGGCGGAAAGCATCTGGATTGGCTGCGATTCCCTCTTCCTCTCCTGATCCACCAATTCTTTGCTCTGACAGGAATCCATCCGATGTAGCTGAATGCAAATGGGATCATGATTCTGACGGGGCTTTCCACCCTGTCAGTTATCTATAACATGCATATTGACCTGGAGGTAGTCTTTTATAAGCTCATCCTCATCCCCGAGAAAGACTCTTACCCCACCTTCTACCTCCAACCACTGCCAGGACGTCACATCTTCTGGGGATTGCCGCGGTTGGACAAACAATGGGATTCTCACGCCAGGCTATATACCATTGGATGGGCGTGGTGCTCCCCTTGGGTGAATGGCGAGCACTTCCAAGTTCCCTCAGCCTTCCTGCAGAGTAAGTGCCAGGTCGTGATTGTCGAGTCTGTGTTCTCTCTGTTTGTTATTACTCACGTTATTTTGTCTTGCGCAGCCTCGGTGGAAGAGAGTAGGTTTGAGTTGCACTTGTCAGCCGGGCGGCTCAAAAGCCTGGAGGAGATAGTCATCTTCGGATCTCCCGAGGATTGCCAGCACATCCAGGCTATCCTCAACCCTTTTGTGATGAACATGATGCCCAGGATGGTGTCATACCTCCCATTCCCTCTGGACACCTGGGTCATCACCAAGCAAGTCGGCTCCACCCTGAACCGATTCTGCCAGGATGAGCATGACAGAATTATCATGGTGGGTCAGCAGGTTACAGCTTCGAGCCAATTAGCGGGCTCTGATGACCTGGTGGCACTGACCAGCCACGAGCTCGAGGAGGCCGTGAGGCTTGTGGCCGCGGAGTGTGTGAGGCTCCGCAGTGAGGAGACCGCTGCCCCCAAAAAGGCTAAGGGTGAGTTCGTTTTCGCATCCTCGAGTTTCGTAGGTCGGATTGTGGCAATGAGCTAAACATGTTATTTGTTCTCTGCAGGTTCTGAGATGGGCCTATCGGCTAACCCCTCATCCGTCAAGGGGGGAGCCGCGGCACACAAGGCTCGTACCAAGGCACCCACTGGCCGGCGCCTCGTGATGCTTTCGGGAGGCGAAATGCCTGTGGTCCCTCGCTCTGATGCAGGTAGAACTCCATCCGAGGGACTGTCTGCCACACGGATCATGCATGGGGGAGAGATGACGCCGAGCCCGGCTGGGGGGGTCTGCTGTAGCAATCTTTTCCACTCCTGAATCTGGTTCTAAATCGAGCTCTGTTAGCCTCGATGGAGAGATCACCGAGCTCAGTGGGGGAGCTCCGAGATTGAAATCTAGACTATCCTCCCCTCCCTCGGTCCCTACAAAGCGGCAATGCGAGGTTGGCTCGTCGAACAAAGAAGAGGGTCGGGTGAAGAAGAGGGTAGGTTCACCCCCTTGTCTGATAGTGACAACGATGGGGTAACGCTAACCCTTCTAAGGAGAAAATGGTTGGCACGCAGCGGCCTACCCAGAGGAGATGCACTGCCTCCCACCGTGACCGATGGTGCACCTGATGGCTCTGAAGTTCCCTCAGTCCCTATCACCATTGCCTCGGAGGCGTGCCCGGTGGGCGGAGAGGGTGCCCTTGTGGCCAGCGGGGCGGGGCCGTGTTCCCCAAGTGTAGGCGACGCCCAAAGGGAGGGTCCAGCTGTAGAGCTGAGGCTGGAGGCGCTCTCTTTGGAGAATGTCGAGCTCGTCAGTAACCGCACCTTCGCACAGGTTTATTCCACTCGGTCACTTCTATGTTTTTCAAAATCTTTGCTAAACGCTGACTCCCCCTGTGATGCCCAAGATTCTCACATACATAATAAGCCAATAATAAACATATTCATATTGCATAATAGACATATCAAGCAACTAGTATCACTTTCATGGTAAATTACTCATTCTGATTGTTAAATGATCTGTATTATTGTACTAATATTTGTGGAAGGGCTCCCATACAGTGTAAAGGCTCAGTACCCTCAGAGCGAGAGAGCTTGGTGTGTGAAAGGGGCAAAGAATACATTTATGAATAGTAATACTATACGAACATGCATTAAAATCATATCTGTTGATAACTTGGTCAAATAGTAGTTTTTCGGTAAAATGCATTTTTCACGCTTTTAGGAGCCAAATTGACTATGCGTTTAAAACTTCAAATAGCTTTTATTTAAAGTATAGAAACCATTTCTAGCATTTTCCAAAATGTTTGTTTCAGGTAAGCACGAGGTGGCAGTTACTATACTGAACTGTGTTTAATTACACTAAGCTAGCTTAGATTAAGCTTAATCACATAATGTCATCTTTGTGCACTCTAATAATTAGGCATTGATACTTTGTTTGTATTATTAATTAGAGTCTAATTGATTTATTTTTATGTTTAATGATTGGTTATGGGGATAGGTTTCACTAGATTACAATAAGAATGGCCATATGGAATTATAGGTCAAAGTATGACTAGTTTTCACCTCTTAAGCTAGGTTTCACCATTTTGGTCTACACTTGGGTGTATAGGATGGACCAGCAACGTGGTGAGTATGCTAAGGATGTTTTAGAGCTGGACACATGGAAAGTAAGGTGCAAAATTCCCAAAATAACCCTTAGAACTTAAGTTATTCCATTTCTTAGTTATTAAGTATCACTTTTGGACCAAATCTGGTCACTTTCTTCTCCTTTCTCTCCAGCCACGACCTGAAACTCTCCCACTCATTTTTAGACTTCTCTCAGCTCCTATTAACCATTTCCAAGAGTTTCCAAGTAGTAGAACTCAATTTGGAGCTCAAGAAAGCAAGATAGATCCAAACTAGTCAAGGTAATTCTACTAATTCTCCTTCCTAGGTTTTGTTTTATTATTTCAATTCTCTACTTGATACCACTTAAATAATGATTCATCTAGGTCCTCTTGAGTTCTAAGATCAATTTCTAAGCCATAGGAATCAGTTTTGTGGAAGAAGAAGGCAAGAGATTCAACAAAGGTTCAAACTAGTCAAGGTGAGGTTTTTATAGAATTTGGAATTGGTAATTTATTTCTATTGCATTAGCCTTTAAATGAAAGCTTTTATTTGATGAATAAAGGTCCTAGAAAACATTATATATGGTTTGAAACATAGAATTTAAGTGGAGGATTAAAGTTAGACTTAAAGCCCCAAAGTTTGCTATTTGTGGATTCAAGTGTTTTCATTGTTGGAATAAGTTGTCTACACTTGTAATTTGAATTCATTACTTGGAATGTGTAAGACATTGATCCTTTTATGTAGATTACACCTATTTACTGGCTGGTTATGATGATATACAAGTGTAAAAGTGGTTTTAAACTTTGTTTAAACCGAAAAGAATTCAGCAGATCTTAAACCATGATTTTAATCATGTGGGAATGTCCTAAAAATAGGGGAGGTGCTGTCCAAATATTTTTTAAAACCAAATGGTACTATTTTGAAGCAAATGGACTAGATTTATGAAAGTATGTGCCATTTCGGTTCATTTTGTGATTAGATTTCCTGATTTTGTGAAAGTTGTAGTTTATGCTTGTGGTTGCTTTCTTTAAGCATTTTACATTATAGTAATCATTCTAGTAACAAAATTGATATCAGGTCTTCCACACACCTTATCATTGAGGATACTGACCCTTTTCACTATCTTTTCTGTCGGACATAAGGTAAGTAACGTCACACCTGCAATGTAAGAAATTCTGTGTTTCTGTGAATATGTGAAATATGTGGATATGNTGTACACAGAGGGGATTTTCTGGGGCTCGAGACCTCCATATTGCTCATGATACGTTACATGCTCTCTGAGTGGCTCAGTATGCGATTCACGGTCTTGTCAGGCAATACAATATACACAGGGATCCCAATCATATGATTATCTGTTTTCTGTCATGTGCACTCTGCATCTACATACGTTACTTACTGAGTTTTATACTCATAAATATTCTTACATTGCAGATGATACTGCTCATATGTGAGTTTGGAGGAGGAGCGCTGACATTCTGACCGCAACTTGTGTATATGGGCATTTTGACGCTGTGGTTTCCTGAGAGACAATTTTGTACCTATTTTTTGTGTGTGTGTACATTATGTATATTTTTATGAGAGGTCCACTTCGTGAGTACCTATATATGTATAAATTAGACTACGTATAATTATGAGTGGAATTTCCCGTTTTATCCCATAAAGTTTAAAATGTTTTAAATTTTTACCATTTTATCAGTTCTAAGTCGAGTGGCGTCTCCCGATCTCACTAAATATTTTTACGAATATCCTTACGTACGCATGTGGGATCGGGGGATGTCACACCCCCTTTGTTGTTTAACTTGCAGATGACTACCATCCAGTCCTTCTACTCTTTGGCGTGTTAGGGATCTGACTGAGGAGCTGAGTTCTCGCACTGTATTTGCCGAGCGCAGCGAGGCCGCCCTCACAGAATTGAGGTCCGACTTTAACTTATATCGAAGCCTCGAGGAGGCGAGGGTCAGCAGTATGGTGGCTCAAGCTCTGAGCACCGAGGGGGCTAGACGCGAGGAGCTGGCCACGAGACTAGCTGAGTCGGAGGCTGACAAACTTGCTCACTCCGAGGCCGCCAGACTGGCCCAGAACGTGCTAAGGGTCAAGGAGCAAGAGTTGCAGAGCGCCAGTACTGAGATGGGGCTGGCCTTCATCGCTCATGACCGGGCTGTTGAGGATGCCAAGGAAGCGAGAAAAGCCGAGGCGACATCCAAGCTTGAGGCCCATTCTCTGCGACGCAGACTTGACCAGTCCAACGAGGTAAACTGATATCTCTTTTTGGATTACAAGAATCTGATGGGTGCTCAGGTGGAGATGTCTCGCAAACAATGTGAGGACCTTGCCGGTATTAACACTTTTTTGGTCGACTTTTCGCAGCGGCAAGCAGAGCTCAGGCTGGCAGCACTGAAGGATAGGTTGGCAGACGCGGATAAACTGAAGACGAGGTACCAAAGGCAGGTTGACGTCCTTTCTGTGGAAAGTTATAGCTCTGGCTGGGAGAATAGAGAGTTTAAAGGCCACGCCCAGGTGGTAACGCCAGACCAATTTGACGATCAGAAAGGCATCGAGAGGGACCACTACTTCGTCAAGCACTATATGCAGCAGCTCGAGGACGAGATCAATATCACGTATCCGACTGACGTGCTGAAGATGCTTGCCACGGAAAAGGAGGGGCCCTCTACATATGCTCCTGGTACCATAGAGCTTGTCCCTACTTCCAGTCTGCCAGATCGAACTTCAGAGGTTCCAGATGCTCAGCCTAGTCTCGGGGTCTCAACTGGTGAGTGGTCTGGCGCGGTCATTGTTTCTAGTGACGAATCCAACCCGGCCACAATACCCTTCTCCGAGGCTGGTCCAAGCATCGGGGTTGGCCGCGCCCCTTGGACAGAGGTAACTAGGACCTCAAACTTTATATATGTGTAAAGCTGACATTCATTGTAATCCTTTGAATAAATAATAAGAAACGTGCCACTATTTTTAGTCTGTTTTCTTTTGTATCCGACCGTCTGTATAAATAATTGTAAGGACTTGATTTTGGACCACTAGTGAGTCTTCCTTGGGTCATGACTACCAAGATTAGCTCCGGAGATAGGGGCGCAAGTTTTGGCTCATCTGGTTTCATGGAAGTATAACTCTTATTATAACTTGTTTTGGCAGAGTTCGACCCACGCGTGTGGTAGGATTTCTCTGACCCCAAATGCGACCGTGCTCGGAACCAGCTCCAGGGATTGGTCGACCATTGTTTAGACCCGTCATTGTAAAGGAGAAGGCCTGGACTTGGCTCTTACTAGGAACAAACAGGGCATTATCACTCCGACGTCTCCTTAAGAGTCCGCTCTAGGCCTGTATCCCGCAAGTAGGGTTCATGAGTGCACACCACTATTAACCGCGCACTTTGTATTCTTAGGACATAATAAACAGGCTTTAATCTTGATTTCTGTCTTTACGTTTGGTTTGGTTCTGGACTACTTCCAACGGGTAGACTCCAAATCCATTCAAACCCTGATCATGTAAAAATAAATCATCCTCTGGCTAGAGTCTGTTTCCTTTTAGCTCTTCGTGTAGCCAAAACATTCCTTAGGGAGGGTCCACTTCCAACGGGTGGATCCCGACCCTGCTTTCGTTTAGCTCTTTATGTAGCTAAAAATGTTCCTTGGGGGGTCTGCTGGCAAGCTTTTGGGTTGCACACCCCCTTTCTCGGGTCATCGGCAGGCGTTTTTTTTTGCACGATTCGGTTCCCAGAGTACGATCGTTTTCGAGGTTTGCTGGCAAGTTTTTGTTGCACAGCTACTTCTTCTTCGTACGTTTTCTCGGGTTGTCGATGAGCGACGTGACTCTCATAGTACGAGTGTTTTTGAGGTCTGCTGGCAAGTTTTTGTTGCACAGCTATTTCCTCTTCGTACGTTTTCTTGGGTCGTCGACGAGCGACGTGATTCTCATAGTACGAGTGTTTTTGAGTTATGCTGGCAAGTTTTTGTTGCACAGCTATTTCCTCTTCGTACGTTTTTTTGGGTAGTCGACGAGCGACGTGATTCCCATAGTACGAGCATTTTTGAGGTCTGCTGGCAAGATTTTGTTGCACAGCTATTTCCTCTTCGTACGTTTTCTCGGGTCATCGACGAGCGACATGATTTCCATAGTACGAGCATTTTTTGCGTGAGTAGTGCATATGGTCTGCAACTGCGGCAGACCCTTTTTCGTGGCAACACAAAATGTTGGATCTGCCTCTGTGGGCAGACCCATTCCCGTGGGTCTCACGCATGAATAGTGCGTGGGGTTTGCCACTGTGGGCAGACCCCTTTTGCATAGTAATCCGTAAGATGAATCCAAGCGGCAAAAAAGAGAACTTGACTTGTTTTGGATTTAAGCTTTTCAATAATATAAGCATTCTCATGGTCTTACATCATATGCATGTGTCTTACACATAATATTTTTTTAAGTGCTGAGCATTCCACGTGTTCGGCAGATTTTTTCCCATCTTGAGCTCTTTCAGGATATACGCACCATTGTCGAGTGCTTTGATCACTTCATAGGGTCTGATCTAATTGGAGTCCAGTTTCGAGGAATTTCCTATTCTAACTTTCAAGACCCAATCTCCAACATCAAACCGTCGAGTACTAACTTTTTTTGCATAGTAGGTACTAGCCTGTTGGTGGTATGAAGACAGGTGGACCAGGGCCATGTCTCTCGTTTCCTCCACGAGGTCTATGTTGTGGCTTAGCTGGAGTTCGTTTAAGGGGGCATCTTTTACCACTTCGGAGCGGAGGGTCGAGAGGCCGACCTCTGTTGGGATCACAGCCTCTAATCTGTAGACCATGGCGAATGGCGTTCTTCTGGTCGACCTATGCTCCGTGGTTCGATGAGCCCATACAACGGTCGGCAGCTCTTCTAACCACTTGCCTTTAGCCTCCTGCAGGTTCTTTTTGACGTTGCTGAATATGGCTTTGTTTGTTGCCTCCGCTTGACCGTTCCCCTGAGGGTAGTTCACGGAAGAGAAACTGAGCCTTATATCATACAATTCGCACAATTTCTTGACCTTAGCATTTTGGAACTGTGTCCCATGATCGGCATGTATCTCTTTCAGAATCCCGAACCGACAGATTATATTCTTCCAGATGAAGTTAATCGTGTCTATCTTGCTAATGGTCGTGTAGGCTTCAGCTTCTACCTATTTGGTGAAGTAATCCGTGGCCAACAGGATATACCTCCTTCCCCCCTGGAATTCTGGGGAGCTCTTCGACGATGTCCAGACCCCATTTGGCAAACGGCCAGGGGGTTATGTTCGAATGAAGTACCTCCGCAGGCTGGCATTTCATTGGGGCGAACCTTTGGCACTTATCACATTTCTTGACGAATCGGGCCGCCTCTGTCATCATATATGGCCAGAAGTATCCAGCCGTTAGAGCCGTGTGGGCGAGGCTGCGTCCACCGGAGTGGTTGCCGCATACTCCCTCGTGAATTTCCTCCGTTAGCTTTTGCGCTTCATCGGGACCTATGCACCGCAGCATTGGTCCCATCGTCGATCTCCTGTATAATCATTCCCCCACCATCAAGTACCTGGCTGCCTTCAACCTGACCGACCTTACTTCCTGGGGGTCCGCGGGTAGGTTCCCCAACGTCAAATACTGGGTGATGAGCTTCATCCACCCTTCATCAGTAACTCCGGTTGCGAACACATGGTGCGCAGGGGTCTGCGGGGGGTCGTCCATGCTCTCACCTTCTAGGAGAACTTTTATGCTTCTAGCCATACCCCCGATTGACACACTCTTAGCTGGCTCGTCGGCCCTCTAGTTCATCTCCCTGGGGATTGGTTCGATATTGAAATTGCCAAAACGAGCTTTTGNGTCTTTACTACAACGTCCTCCACTCCGAAGTGCAGTGCCAGCTCAAGGCCTTGCAGTAGGCATTGAACCTCCCGAACAGTCGAGGGTCTCTGCACATTTGCGATTGAGGTCAGCTGGGTCGGGTTTGCCTCAATACCCCTCCTGCTCACAATATGTCCCAGGAATTGACCGGAGGACACCCCAAATGCACATTTCTTGGTATTCAGACGCATCCGATATTGCCTCAGAATCTGAAAACATTCATCTAGGTATCTCAGATGGTCTGAATCTTCTCTGCTCTTTAAGACCATATCGTCAATATAGACCTCCGTCGTCTCCCCTAACAGCCCGGTGAATATTTTATTCATGAAACTTTGGTAGATTGCCTCCGCATTCTTCAAGCCAAACGGTATATGCCTGTAGCAGTACAGACCCCACTCCATGATAAAAGCTGTATGGATCTGGTCTTCCGCGTACAGGGGAATCTGGTTGTACCCAGAATAGGTATCCAAAAAGCTCATTCTGTTGAATCCCACCGTCGCATCTACCATTTGGTCGATTCTCGGTAGGGGGAAGCTATCCTTCGGATAGGCCTTGTTCAGGTTGGTGAAGTCTATGAAAATATGGTCATCGCCATTTTTCTTCTTCACCACTACCGAGTTAGAGACCCAATGCGGGTACACGCATTCCCTGATCAGACCGTTCTCCAGCAACTTCTCTACCTCCTTGTTGATCGCCCTGTTTTTCTCTGGTGTGAACCTTCGGGGCTTCTACCTGACTGACGAAAAATTGTCATCTATGTTCAGCCGGTGGCAGGTATTTGTGGGGTCTATCCCAGGCATGTCGTCATGGGACCACGCGAAGACGTCCTTGTTCTGCTTTAGGAATCCCAACATTTCGTTCTTTTGCTCCTCGGGTAGTAAGGCCCCGAGTAGAACCACCTTCGCTGGCTCTGCCTCTTTCAAAGGGACTACTACCAGCTCCTTGATCGTGGATTCGGGACCGTCAGATTCCTCTTCGATTTGCTTCATGTACTCTGGCAGGCGGTCCTTTGATTGCTATCCTTTCCCAGTTGCGGTGCTTGCACCCACGTCGGCTCCCCTCAGTGCGGCTGAAAAGCATTTCTTTGCAGAGGCCTGGTCTCCCCTGATGTCTATCGTGTAGGTACCGTCCTTTGATAAACATCTTAAAACCTGGTGCAGGGTAGAAGCGACCCCATGCATGGCGTGGATCCATCCCCTTCCCACGATGACGTTGAAGGAGGACTGGCAGTCAACGATGACGAAATCCATGTCCAAGCATCTCTCGGCAGCGTAGACATTCAGGGTCACAATGCCCAAAGGGCAGACCCTCGTGCTGTCGAAAGTGAACAGCGGCTGACAGGTCGGCCTAAGCGCGCTTCGATCCAGACCCATATTCTCGAATGTGCTGAGGAACAGGATATCGATGCTATTGCCACTGTCTACCAGGACCCTCCCGACCAATGCGGAGCCGATCTGCAACTTAATCACCAGGGGGTCGTCGTGAGGCTGGCGCACCGTAGTTAGATCTTGCTGGTTGAAAACGATGGGGGTGGCAAAGGTGCGGCTCTCTCTCGACGTCAAATGGTTGACGGAATGGCCCATCCCCCTCAGGCGCTTCACCCTTCCCTTAGTTCTTTTGAGGCATTTCTCCTTCTCCTTTTGATCCTGGGTCAGCTCTGGCCTGCCCACTATGGTCGGCACTATCCTCAGGGTCTGCTCTCCTAACCTAGAGGCTTGGATCTACTTCCCTTTTTCAGACTTGGCGACGTCTTCCAGCGGCTGGGCTCCACCGGTTTCTACGTACTGTTTCAACATGCCAGCGTGGATCGCCATCATGACCTGTGCATAAAGGCTGCAGCAGCGGATGGTATCGTACCCGAAGTCTTTGTGAAACTGGCAATACTTGCTCATGTTCTTCATATGCTCAGGGACGCCAAATTTGGGTGGGTCTTTGAAAATGCCCCTGTCCTTATTTTGGAGGTAGAGCACATCAATCGGCGTGTTGAGCTCATACCTCGGCAGGAGGTCACGAGATGTCTTCCTCCTCTTGCCATCTTTCTGACTGTTACGGTTAGGGGCTTCCTGCTTCGGGGCCGGCCCTTGGCCCAGCGAGGGCCTCTTCACCCCTTGCGGAGCCGGGATTTGTACCGGCATCGTTGTTATCGCGGCGGAGGTTTTGGGTGCCTTCTGGTGGCTTTCCAGTACCCTGAATACCCCTTCCGACTTCACTTGGACGTCTGCTATATCGTACAGAAGATTCAAGATGAGGTGGTCCAATAGCATTGATCCTGGCTGCAGGCTCCTAACGAATGAGCCCGTGGCTTGGACCGAGTCGGCATTATAGACCAGAGATATTACCTCGAGGAAGCATGAGAGGTACTGTCGTGGAGACTCATCTGCGGCCTGCTCTAATCGGTCCAGGTCTCGCATGATTTTTTGCTATCTCCGTACACCCACGTATTGCTTCAAGAAGAGTTTGCAGAAATCTTCAAACCCATTTATGGATTTTTTTGGGAGCTACCTGAACCACAACAGGGCTAGTCCTGCCAGGGTCGTAGAGAAAACTTTATAGATCACGGCCTCGTCCCTGGTCTCCAAAGCCATCTTCTGCTGAAAGTGGTATATATGGTCGAGGGGGTCGGTTTTTCCCTCAAACGGCCTGAAGGTCAGGGTCATGAAGTCCCTCAGCTTGGGCTCCATCTGGATCCAGTCGGCGAAGGCCATCTGGTTGATCCCTCACACAGTTTGCTCTGCCAGATCATCAGGGGTCTGGCTGTGATGGGTCCCGAGTCTCTTACCCAACTCCGCCATCATCTCTTGCTTTCAGTCGGGAGGCATACCTCCTGGGCTTCCATGGCGTCTTCTGCCCATTGCATCCCTGGTTTGGAAGGGTCTCGACTGGCTTTGACGTGGCCCCTGCATATGCGATCCAGAGGGTGCGGGAGCTTCCCCTCACAGTTGATTTCTGAATTCTTGCTGGACCTCTTCGTCAAAATCTTCTCTCCGCTGGGTCCTGTCTTCGCTCGCCAGCAGCCCTTCGAGGCGGGCGTTATCTCTACATACCTCTGTGACTTCGTCCCTTAAACCCAGGACGGCTTCATGGGCCATGTCTGCCTTCCTATTTGCTTCCATAAGGGCGGCAAGCATCTGATCCAGCTTCTGCTCCAAATCCAGTCGTGCTTCTCGGGAGCTCCCTTCGGCATCGAGATATGCGCTCCTGGTTGTCATCCTTAAGGGTACCATCAGATGTTGTATGGCTTTTTATTTGTGGAGAGCGTGATCGCGAGTCTCCTACTCTTTTTCTCACGCTTAACCATTTTTTCCCACAGACGGCGCCAAACTATTGGAGCAGTTTCTTACCAGCCGTCCACGTGTCTCTAAACCACCGATGATGTATTCTCTAATTGTCCACGTGTCCTTGCTATCTCAAAGTACTCTGAACTCCAAACAGAGTCAGAGAGGTGGGGGTGGCTACTTACAAAGACTCTCCGATGCTTAAGTCAGTGGTTTTATCTTTGATACAGGGTAGCAAGGAGTTAGTTCAGTATGAGTGTATGTTTTTTTCTTGCTCATAAGCTTTTTTTATATATTTCTTTCTGTAAACGTACATGCCCTTCTCGGGGATGCATGGCTCATATATGTATATTTCTGAGACTGTGAACCATGCGGGTCTCAATCTCAGGACTGAGTACCTTCCTGTTCAAAGTCTTTTTCAGAAGTCACGGGCCGAGATTTCTGTGATCTCCTCTGTATCGTCGTAGCCTGATTTTCGCCGCCTCCTACGGCTTAAATCAGTCAGGGGTGAGATTTGGGTGAATCGTTGTTCTGTCAGGACGGCTTGCCCCTTACGCACGCCTACCTAGGATCGCATTAAATGTTCTATCTGGGTCTGGAGTTGTGAGTTGCTTTCTATTATATTCAGGTAGAAGACTCTTGGGGCTTCCGACCCCTCCAGCTGTCGAGGTAAGGGCCATTGTATTCAGGTGGAAGACCCTTAGAGTATTTGTCCCCCCAGCTGTCGAGGTAAGGGTAGGACTGGGCCAAAACTGTCCGGGGTCTGTGATGTGCTCGGGCCTAACTTCAGACGGCCCAATGGCCGATTGTGAGATCACGTGTGATCCGCGTGGCCTTTAACTAATCACTCTCGACACCTGTCGGACGGTAGACCCCTTTTGTGACCTTTCAACCGCTCGGCCATCCACGTAGCATATGGCTTGGGAACGGGTCCCACAGGTGCATAATGACTCGGTTTAACGGATACCATAACAGGGTATTGCGAGGTTGCATTGAATAATCAATGCTGATTAACTTTGTTGACTGACAATACAGATAGTTACATACAAGGCTTGAAGTTATTTACAGTTGGTAGATACCAAAATTTGATTCTAAAGTCGGAGAATTTATTACAGAAAGAGATGACACGAATGCTTTAGTACATATTTAAAACTGCTAAATCCTTTGATTTTAGGAATCAGCAGAATTAGAATCTCTAACTACAGTTAACTAGATAAGGACATCGCACCAATCCGCGGTAAGTACTTTTTTTCTTTTACCTACGTAATCAACGAAAATTTAATATTTATAATTTTTTATTATAAAAAGAAGAAGAGAAACAATATTAATTATTCACGTATCTTCATGTATAATCTAATTAATAATAATCTAACTGCTAAAAAAAATACATAATTACATGCACTTCGTTAATGATAATCCAGGACTAAAAGTAACCAATTGAATTAGCAAGCTATATATATATATATAAAAAGTAGGTATACGTACAGCAAGTGGACTAAGTAAGATATCAACTATACACATGTACATAACTTCAGAAAAAATTTTCCATTCATATAATGATA
Source organism: Parasponia andersonii (assembly GCA_002914805.1). Lineage (NCBI taxonomy): Eukaryota > Viridiplantae > Streptophyta > Magnoliopsida > Rosales > Cannabaceae > Trema > Trema andersonii. Next base: position 367,822 of record JXTB01000025.1, read on the forward strand.
ACTAGTACGTACTCAATCATATGGCTTAATTGAGATAACTAGTACGTACTCAATCATGTGGCTTAAAATTGAGATTTGATCTCATTATTTTCCTTTAAATATACTGGTCCGCGGTCGGCATTCCATTCACGAAGATTACAAACAAGTAATAACCCGTATATTGATAACCATGGAATTCTCTTTTCCTCTTCAAGCATTAGTAGTTGTTGCTCTCTTAGGTTTCTTTTTTAGGCACATTTCTGCCTTCAACAAGCTAGTACAGCTTAAAAGAAAGAGAAGTAAGAAAATGATCAAAGGTGTCCCTGAACCATCTGGGGCACTGCCAATCATTGGTCACCTCCATCTTCTCAGGGGCCAAGCCCCAGTGGCTCGAATCCTTGGAGCCATGGCTGACAAATACGGTCCAGTCTACTCACTCAGGATCGGCCAGCACCGAGTCCTGGTGCTGAGTAGTTGGGAGCTTGTCAAGGAATGCCTCACCACAAACGACAGAGTTTTCGCTTACAGACCAGGCCTAGCAATGGGGAAGTACATCGCATACGACGGTGCTTCCTTTGCACTTTCCCCTTACGGCCACTACTGGCGTGAAATTCGCAAGATCGCAGACCTTCACCTTCTGTCGAGTCACAGGCTCGAATTGCTCGAACATGTCCGAGTCTCGGAGGTTGACTCGTTCATCAAGGGCTTGCTCCATTTTCCATCTCATGAACATGATGATCAGGTACCTCTCAGCGAGTTGTTCGAGCAAATGACTTTTAATCTAGTCGTCACGCTGGTCGCCGGAAAGCGCTTTCCTGCGAGCGCTTTCAGCGATATGACGAGCGAGGCGTGTCGTTTTATGAAAGCCATAAAAGAAGCTTCGTATTTGAGTGGAGTTTTCGTGTGTTCGGATGCAATTCCGTGGCTCGAGTGTTTGGACATTCAGGGCCACGTGAATTCCATGAAGCGGACTTTCAAGGAGATTGACTTGGTGCTTGGGAACTGGCTCGAGGAACATCGTCGAGCTAGAGATGATGATCAATATTGCAATGACAACAACAATGGTGGTAGTACTCTTGGGAGGGACCTCATGGACAGGATGTTATCGAGCCTCGCTGAGGACGATGTAATGTTGTCTGGCTACAGCCGTGATACCGCCATCAAAGCCACGGCTCTGGTGCGTTGTTTTTTTTTTTTTTGTCTTACTCGATTAATATTGCTATTTATTACTATTGATGATGAATAATTATAGCAATACTAGAATTGTTACATACGTAACATGAGTAAAAAATTGGCTTACTTTTCTCTAAATATTCAACACTTTTTAATTTCTCCATAAACATATATTGCCTGCCTCCGCCTTTTGCCACTATTTTTCTTTTTTTTTTTCCTAGTTAAGGTTTTAACCTAAGCAGTGATACTTGTTAGAAATAAGAGGTTTTTAAGGCTAGAAATGCTAGAAAGGCTAGGAAGGCTAAGAAAGAAACTAGAGAGAATTTTGGTAGAAGAGAAGAATTTGTATTATTACTTGAATTGTTTCTATTTTGCTTGATACAAAATGGAAGGAGGAGCACTCTATTTATACTACTCCAAGGATGATTCTAAATACTCCATGTAACCTCCACCACCTAATTAATTATACAAAATACAAGAATAATTTAGCAAATATAAGAATACCCTAGAAACGTAGATATTAAACTATGGACTATTAGACACACACACTACCAAAATAAGCCAAACTCACAACATAAGCCCAAACAACTAAATTATGGCCCAATGTATCACAAAATAGGTTTATTTCTAACATCTCCCTTAAACTTAATTTGTGATACCTAGTAAATTTCTTAACTTAAGAAAATCTTATTGCTTGAGTGGTTTGGTGAAAGTATCTGTCACTTGGTCTTGAATCTTCACATACTTCAGTTGTACATCTTTTCTTGCAACACATTCCCTTACATAATGGTAGCGAGTGTCGATGTGCTTACTTCTATCATGGAAGATAGGATTCTTCGCTAAAGCAATTACTGATTTATTGTCAACATAGATCTCAGTGGGTTCATTCTGCAGAATATATAATTTTTTAACAAATTTCTTAGCCAAATCACATGACAGACACATGATGTAGCTGTAACATACTCTGTTTCACAACTTGATAGTGTGACGATTGGTTGCTTCTTAGATATCCATGTGAAAGTAGTATCTCTCATGAAGAATATAAAACCACTTGTACTCTTTCGATCATTTAAGTCTCCACTCCAATCATTGTCACTATAACCCATAAGATTATAGTTATTTGATGATGAATATCGTAAGCCAAAGTTAGTTGTACCTTTAATACATCGAAGGATTCTTTTGGCAACTTTCAAGTGAATAACTGTTGGAGATTCCATGTAACGACTGACCAGACCCACAGCATAGAAAATGTCAGGTCTTATGCAAGTTAGGTAGTGCAAACTTCTAACTAAGCTCTTGTAGAGTGTTGGATCTACTCTTTCTCGTTCAT
>JXTB01000025.1:400049-422354 GCA_002914805.1 Parasponia andersonii
CCAAAAACAACAGGTTAAACTAAACGAAAAAAATAATATAATTTATATATGAAACTAATAATGTAATAAGTAGAAAGAATATAATTTGTATTTGTATGAATCAGACAGTAACCGATAATTACTTTAAGAATTATATAATTTGAAATAGTAATGGTTAATGATCGTAAGAAGACCATTATATATATGTAGCCAATAATTACTTTAAGAATTATTAAGAGGCATGGACCGCATAGTTGTGGTTGACTTGTGCCTTGAAGCAATGATCTTCTTTGTTCGCAAATACACAAGTTTAACAGGAGCGTGCATTATTTCTATATTGCTTGGGTTCAATTTTATTTTTTTTTTTAATGAGAGGAAGCTTTGGTTGATATTTTGAATTTTTTTGCTTTGTCGTATTTAATAAAATATTTGTTTAGAACTACAAAGAAGGATCTTATTTGTTACGGGGCTTTTCCAACAATACACACAATAATACGGATTCAAAACCACTAATAGTTTCTTAATTTTTAGCATTTTTAATTACAAGTTTAAAATGAGATATGGCCACTACCCGTTGGTTCAAAAGGAAAATAAAACTAGTAGTGGCCGTCGCCATTCATGGAGTACAACAAATTTGTCAGAAACATTAGATGTAGATCATAGATCATAGGACGTACATAGGCAATGGTGGAGCCATGCCCCTAAATTTTTGGGAATTTTCTAGTACTCAAATATCATTATCTATTTAATTTGAATTTTTCTTTTGTATTTTAAGTTGATCTCTTTATTTTTTTTTTTTTTTTTATTTATAAACACTTGATCTCTTTTTACCTCTGGAGATTTTTTTTTCTCCCCAAGTTTTATAAAAAATTTGTTTGTTTCTTAGCGTTAGGGGTAATTTTTCTAACAATAGAGATTAATAATTGTCAAGATAGGAGTGACAAATTTTCCAACTAGATGTAAAGTTGTGATTAAGCTAGGAGCGATGATTACTATCTCAATTAAAGCTAGTTTTGCATTATAGACGATTTTACCTCGCAAAAGATCCCAACACCTTTTACTATAAAAATTAACCAAAAGAAAGGACACAATTCAGAGATGAAGTATAAAGAAGAGAATTGTATCCAGCTTAGTACCTGTCCGAGTTAATTCCAATTCAAAGAATCAACTATGACCAGTTTAACTCAATATCTCTAGATATTTCCGAACCGATCTAAATTATAAGTAAGTTGATATGACTAACTCATAACCTCCAGTGCTAATGAGCAGAACTTAATTACAAAAAATTAATTCATGTACAAATAATTCATGACTAACTAATAACCTCCGGATGCTCCCGAGGATAGCACAAATAACCTAGGCTTCCGAACAAACTACAAACAACTTATCTCAATGAGCGTTCACATACACAAGTTATGTAACGTGTGCCATCATTTTTGGGTGATCGCCTAATGTATCCACAAGTGATGCCAATCTACAAAAATAGGTATTGACCATCCCAGATGACTGCCTAGTATGCCCATACGTGACGCTAATTAATAAGGATATATGTCGATCATCCCTTATCATAGGACCTGGCACACCTCTATAAAAGCATCGTTTTTCCAAGAATTAAGATAAGCTACCATTCACTGTAAAATTTGAGAGCTTTAAAGGTTAAATGGGTAATTTACTGAGTATAACATTGTTGTAAATATGTATTTTTAGATTAAAATATTGAAAATATCTGAAGTATTTTAATAATTTGCAATAGTTTTAAAAATTATTTTAAAACCTCCAAAGAGAAGAAAGAGCTAAAGCTCTACCTAGTCCTGCCATCGGTGCACTGCCCTTTCCTACTGCTGACGTGCCATCCCACTGCCTCCAGCTACCACCGACGAACCCAATGTCACCAGTTTTGTCACTTTTCGCTGTCGGACACCACCTCTGGAGCTCGCCAAAAGTTCCTCCAATTTCACGGTCTTCGGGTGAGAGTTTCGCCATTTGATATCAGCTATCCTCACTGCTGGCACATGGAAGCTCCTCTCATTATCGCCGACCTTCTCCAAGTACTTTCACAGTTTAACTCACCTCCTGTAAGATTTTCGCCATTTTTACTGTTTTCACCAAGTTTGTAAGAAGTGACACTTCCTAATTATTTCAGTTAGGTAATCATTTTACCCGAGATGAATTTATGACTTGAAAGAAGGTTAAAAATAATGAATAACTATAATTAATAGAAATAAAACAGTATCCAAATAATAAATTTTAATTAGAAAAGGATGATATTTTTCTAAATATTTCTAAAAGTTATGTAATTTTTTGATTTTTGAGCTTAATTAATGTTCGGGATCTTAAAACTGAATTCTAAATTCAAATTTAGACTCAGTGAGGTTGAGAGGTGAATTTTGATATAGAATACTATTATGTTTCGAAGTGTAATAGAAATTAGAATTTATTGGCTCGTAAATTGTGCGGTTTTGTCTGTCACAGATTGGTCTTGCATTGGAACCCATTTTTGACAAAGCATATGTCTAACCTAATATTTTCGGTGCTCTGAATTTATTAGTGACTTTAGTTTTGCCATTTGAGGCCTCAGTAGAAAAGTCACTTTTTCAAGTGAACCTACCGGGATCCGAAAATTGTCGTTCGAATACCTAAGTGATCAACAGAGGATCCTAAGAGCGTCATTAGCTTAGTATTACTACCATATCATGGTAAGAATTTGATTACCTGATTTTATATTTGTTTTGAAAAATTGTGATTTTACAATGATTTAATTAATTGTTAAAAATTATTGGATTACATTAAGATTGGATTATGTAGATTATTATACATATTTTTATATCTTGATTATGAGATAAAATAACAATGTGCTACCCATGTTATAATATAGCCCATAATAATGTCAAGTTGGATTTTTAAAGCAAGATTTGAACATCGACTGCATAGTTGTTATGAACTGTTACATATTGTATATAATATAGGATCACACACTTGAATTCCATTATAATATCGCAGTATTTTACATCGCTAGAAAGTTGCTACAATACTAGGTGAGAGACTTAAGCTCCTACGCATATTTATTTGACATGTTTATAGGCATTGTTAAGATGCTGGGTATCTTTACTACAGAGATCTTATATAGCCATGATGGGAGAATGAGAGCTTATTTATTTATTTTTTGACGTATGATATATTCAATAATATAGATTTAGTTTTGATTTTGAAAAAGTGATTATTGTGGATACCAATGATTTACACATTTGATTTATAAATAGATTTAAAAGTACTAACCATACAGGTTTGAGAAAGTGCATTCATCTAAAAGATAATTGAATTCTTACCGAACATGTGAATGCTCACCCCTTACTTTCTCCCTCTCAGGTAGTGCTCGATGTGATTTAGAGACTCAAAAGAAGAGTAGTGAGAAGCTAGTTACTTTAATAAGAATTAGCAACTATGTAACATATATTCTGTTTATTTGTCTTGGCTTGTAATAATAACTTAATGGTCTGTATGACGGACTCGGTCTGTATAATTATTGTGTTAGATTGTGAGACTACTAATGATGATATTTTGTTTATTTTAATAAATTTTAAATTTTATTAATAATCTATGTCTAATAATGATCGCAAAATTATGAAAATTTTATTTTTAAAATTATTTTAATAAATTTTTCAAAAATAAATTTTAGATTTTTATCTTCAAAATTCTCTTTCTGTTACTAACTTTTGCCACTAACTTTTGGATTTAGTTCGTGACATTCACATTCTAAAAACCCTAGATCATGTAAATATTCTTTTTTCTCTTTGATATTCTTTCATTATTTTATGATTATGCCGCCATAGTCTAATACTAGGTTGGGCGTCGGAGAATATTGATAGAATCACCTTAGCTCGTGTAGTTGGAAAACTTTGCTTTGCTCTCTGCAACGAGTTGACATCAATGGTGAAAGTATTCGTTTGCACATAACACAAGGCGTACTAAGTTGGTATTCGGACAAGAAAAACTGCACCAGCACTTAGAATTTATTAGTTTTATCAGACTTAGAATTTATTAGTTTTATCAGCTACCAATTATTATATCATACGAGGCTTCGTGTAAAATTAGAAAACATTTATGTTGAATATGCGTGAATTTGTAATTATTTATATACATATCTATTGACAGATTTGCCAAAATTTTGATTTGCGTGCATATTATTTGTTTATGATATTTTCTTTATATATCCACCCCCACATCGTTTAGTCCAATCTATTTTCTAGGAATATTTCGAAGAAATTATTTTACAGATCACATGCTCATCAGAAGAGTATGCGTGTATGGATGGAGATAGATCGATTTTATACGAATGCCTAGCTCTCTACTCTAGCGATGTTTCAGCCACACGAATTGTTTTTCTAGATATTGTACTCGATCGTTTCATGAATTTTTCCACAAAAGAGATCTCAGTGCTTCTTTCATCATCAGTGTGACCACCCTCAGCTGTGACCCACACACCGCAGGCCGGGTTTCAGCCACGCATTAAAGTGTTTCTAGCAACTTGTTTCATATTTATATATATAAGTTGCCAATGCAATGGGTATTTTTTTTTTACTTCTCAGTATATATATTTTTTTTAAGCTGTTGAATCATTATTTGTGGTAATTTTTTTTTATTTCTCAATTTATATATTTTTTTTAGCTATTGAATCATTATGTAACGGTGATTTATTAATTATAACGAAGTAAGACATGCATCTTAATATTAGTTTTCTCTCTTATTTTTTATAATAAAAATATATATACTAAATTTTAGTTTCGCAGATTGATACGAGCTAATAAAAAAAAATACGTACCGATGCCATATATATATATATATATATATATATATATATCGGTAAATACACCACGTTAAACGATAAACACGAGATTTTTTGTTTTTAGCTACGTACCTAGCTTAATATCGTACAGTTCTAATACCTTGAGCAATCGTACTCGATCGTTGTGTTCCCTTAATTCACATATAGCTCAAAAATGGAATTAATTGTCATGTCGCTGTTGCAAGCCGTTGGAATAAGTTTCTTGGCTTTCCTAGTTGTTTATAACAAAGTATGGAGACGCAGAGGCCACCATAGCCGTGAGAGCCACGCAAAAAGACCACCGGAACCGCCCGAAGCCAGGCCAATCATCGGTCAACTCCACCTTCTTTGGGGCCAAATCCCAGCTTGCCGAACTCTAGGAGCCCTTGCTGACAAACTTGGCCCCGTTTTCGCAATCCGGCCTGGGACTAAACGCGCTCTTGTCGTCAGTGGTTAGGAAGTTATAAAAGAATGTTTCACCACCAACGACAAAGATTTCTTGACTCGTCCTCCCAGTTCTGCTGCCTCACATATAGGTTACGGTACCGCCTTTTTCAGTCTCGGTCCCTACGGGCCATACTGGCGAAAATATCTACCACCGAGCTTCTATCCCCCCGGCGCCTCGATGACCTCGCGGGCCTGAGGGCTTTGGAGTTGGAAGCATGCATCAAAGTTCTCTATTCTCTTTGTGCGGACGCCAATATAAACGCCAACGAGGTAGACATGAGCCGGTGGTTTTCGTGTGTGACTATGAACACAATTGTCCGAATGGTATTCGGGAAACAAAACGGCGTCATTGAGTTTGTCCAATCTTGAAATTTACTTACTTTAGAGGACTAAAAGTCACGGACTTGATTTTCTGCATTAGTGTTTTTTCTGGTACTGCAACTCTGTTTTATCATCTGGTACCAGAGCCACGTTTTCAGCTCTGGAAAGAAGACGAAGCTTCAAGATACTGATCAGAAATGGCGACTACAACTAAATTCGATATAGAAAAGTTCACGGGCAAGAATGATTTCGGACTTTGGAAGATGAAGATGGAAGCCATCTTGGTTCAGCAAGGACTCGAGAAAGCTCTGCTTTCTGAACGAGATCTCACGGCAACAGACAAAGAATCCTTGGCCGAATGAAGAAGAAAATCGAAGAGGTATCTCCCAAAGCCTATAGTGCTATAATCTTGAGTCTTTCTGATCAAGTACTTCGTAAAGTTTCAAGGGAAAAAACTGTTTCGGGTATTTGGATCAAATTGGAAGAATTATATCGAGCTAAGACTTTGCCTAACCGAATTTACTTGAAAGAATGTTTTTTTGGGTTTAAAATGGATGAGTCTAAATCAATAGAAGAGAATTTGGATGATTATACCAAATTGGTTCTTGACTTGGAAAATCTGGGCATTAAGGTGGAGGATGAGGATAAGGCAATAATCCTCCTTAATTCATTGCCTAAGAATCTAAAAAACTTCAAAGAAACATTGAAGTATGGTAGGAAAACGATTACTGTTGATGAAGTTCAGAATGCTTTGGAATCAAAGCTACTAGATATGAAAGGTTCAGAGAAGAATGCTCAAGGTGAGGGTCTGAATGTTAGAGGAAGAATTACAAAACGGGACAACCATGATGGCAAGGGAAAATCTCAGAGCAGGTCTAAGTCCAAAGGCAAAAAGGACTATAGCAAGGTTAAATGTTACCATTGCAACAAAAATGGTCATATAAGAAGGTTATGCCAAACGACAGAACAAGGATGCTTGGAAAATCAGATGGTGATGCTGCTAAAGTTGACGATGGCTATGAAAGTTCAGAGGTACTTTCAATCTCTGAAAGTGAAAATTCAAAAGAGTGGGTTATGGATTCAGGATGTAGCTACCACATGTGTCCAAGAGAAGACTGGTTTATGAACTATCAAGAAGTTGATGGAGGCAAGGTTCTAATGGGGAATAATGTGGCTTGCAAAGTCATGGGAATTGGCTCAATTTCAATAAGAATATTTGATGGTGTGACTAGAATTCTCAAGAATGTGAGACATGTGCCTGAATTAAAGAGAAATTTAATTTCTCTTGGCACTCTTGATGAATCCGGATATGGTTTCAAAGCTGAAAATGGTCAACTGAAAGTGTCTAAAGGAGCCATGGTTGTCATGAAAGGATTCAAGAAAAATGGCTTGTATATACTACAAGGATCCACGGTAAAGGCTGCAGCTTGCAATGCTGAAAGTCCAAGTTCAGAAAAAACCCAGCTATGGCACAAAAGGATGGGTCACTTGAGTGATAGGGGACTTAAGGAGCTGAGCAAACAAGGCTTGTTGTGTGGAGACAATATTGAATGGATGAAATTTTGTGAGTCATGTGTGATGGGAAAACAACACAAGTTAGCATTCAAGACCTCAAGGCACAAGTCAAAAGACATTTTACACTATGTTCACTCATATTTATGGGGACCTTCAAGATATCCTCTCATGGTGGCTGCAGGTATTTTCTTTCCTTAGTTGATGATTATTCTAGATTTGTTTGGATTTATTTGTTGAAAAACAAAGATGATTCTATTACAAAGTTTAAATATTGGAAAGCACTTGTAGAAAATCAAACAAATAAGAAATTAAAGGCATTAAGGACAGATAATGGACTAGAATTTTGTAATGATATCTTTAATACTTATTGTAGTGAAAATGGTATTCTTAGGCACAAGACTGTTAGGAAAACCCCTCAAAAAAATGGACTTGCTGAAAGAATAAATAGGACACTATTAGATAAAGTAAGGTGCATGTTAGTTAGTTCTGGTTTATCTAAATACTTTTGGGCTGAAGCTATAATGACAGCTTGTTACTTAATAAATAGAATCCCCTCTACTGCTATAGAGTTTAAAACCCCTATGGAAATTTGGAGCGGAAAACCAGCTGACTATAGTAATCTTAAAGTATTTGGTTGTTTAGCTTTTACTCACCAAAATGAAGGAAAGTTAGAACAAAGATCAATTAAGTGTGTTTTTTTAGGATATCCGGAAGGGGTTAAGGGTTATAGGTTATGGGTTAAGGATGCTTTCGGAATAAAAATCATAATTAGTAGGGATGTTATATTTAAAGAAGATGAAATGTATGCTCTTAAGACTAACAATGCAGAAAAAGATTTGCAATTGGATAATGGGCAGTAATCAGAAACATTTTTTGATAGTGATTATTATGAGTTTGAGGTGGAGCAACCTTAACAACAATCTGAAGATTTGATTAAGGCCTATGACCAAGTTCCAACAGCGGAAGAAGAAGCTGATCAAGCGAGTACTGATCATGGTACTGAAGCTGAAGTTGAACCAGAAGACATTACAAGTTATCAATTAGCAAGGGATAGAACAAAAAGAAGTATCAAGCCACCAATAAGATATGGTTATGCTGATATGATAGTAACAGCTTTAGAGTATGAAGAAAGTGAACCGATCTTATACAAAGAAGCTGTGGCTAGCAAAGAAGCTGACAAGTGGCTGATTGCTATGACCAAAGAATTCGAGTCTTTATAGAAAAATCACACATGGGTGTTGGTGGAGAAACCAGCCAAGCAAAAATTGATAAGATGCAAGTGGATTTTCAAAAAGAAAGAAGGAATAGGAAAAGGTGAACCGGTGAGATATAAAGCTAGACTTGTGGCAAGAGGATATACTCAAAGAGAAGGTATAGACTTTACTGAAGTTTTCTCACCAGTTGTGAAACACTCTTCTATTCGGATTCTAATGGCACTAGTAGCTGAGTATGATTAGGAATTAGAGCAAATGGATATTAAAAGAGCTTTTCTTCGTGGTGATTTGAAAGAAAGAATCATGATGGCACAACCTGAAGGTTTTGTAGAACCTGGAAAAGAGCACTTGGTTTGTCTTCTTAAAAAATCTCTTTATGGACTTAAGCAATCCCCAAGACAATGGTACAAGAGGTTTGACACTTTTGTACTCAATCAAGGCTTTCATAGAAGTAATTATGATGGATGTTTGTACTTCAAGAAAACAGAATCTGGTTGTTTAGTTCTATTGCTCATCTATGTAGATGATATGCTACTTGCTTGTGAGAGTAAACAAGAATTTGTGAAGATCAAAGAAACTTTGAAGGCTGAGTTTGACATGAAGGATTTAGGGGCTGCTGAGAAGATTTTAGGAATTGAAATTTCTATAAATAGATATAAAGGTGAAATTTACTTGTCTCAAAAGGGGTACTTGTAGAAGGTATTTAAAAGGTTTTCTATAATAGAAGCAAAACCTGTGAAAGTTCCCTTAGCTGGTTATTTAAAGCTAAGCAATGTTCATTGTCCAGAAACTGAAGAACAAAAGATGGAGATGTCAAAGATACCATATGCAAATGCAATTAGATCTGTGATGTATGCCATGGTGTGCTTAAGACCTAATATTGCATATTCAGTGAGTGTCTTAAGCAGGTTCATGTCTAATCCGGGCAGGAAACATTGGAATGGAGTAAAATGGCTCTTAAGATATATTAAGGGTTCATTAGATATTAGATTATACTTCGGAACAACCAAGAAAGAAGTAAGAATTACTAGTTTTGTAGATGCTGACTATGCAGGGGATCTTGAAAAGAAGAAATCTACAACTGGATATATATTTACTCTTTGTGGTGGACCTGTAAGTTGGAAATCTCAACTGCAGCCCATAGTATCATTATCCACTACTGAAGCTGAATATATATAGCTACAACTGAAGCTATTAAAGAGGAAATTTGGTTGAAAGGTTTTCTGGAAGAAATCAACATTTTGAGAGCCGATACAATGTTGTTTTCGGACAGCCAAAGTTCTATTCAGTTGTGCAAAAATCCAGTTTTTCATGAAAGGACTAAATATATAGATGTAAGATATCATTTCATCAGAGATATTTTAGATTCTGGATTGATAATACTGAAGAAAGTGGTGACTGATGACAATGCAGCAGATATGGCAACCAAGGTTTTACCATTGATCAAGTTTAAACATTGTTTGACCTTGCTTCACATGGTTCAAGGGTGATCAATAGAGATAGACTATTGCACCTCAAGTTTTCTACTGGTCTTGAGAACTAAGTTGGAGATTTGTTGTAACGTGGTTATCAAGTATAAGTTTGAGAACCAAGGTGGAGATTTGTTGTAATGTGATTATCAAGTATAAGTTAGTTACACACAATCTAATTGGCCAAAGAATAAAAAAATGGTCTCTGTATTCAAGTGAGCTGGCTGCCAAAAACAGTTAGTTAATTCTAACTAATTAGCTGATATGTATAACTAACTTATACTTGATAACCACGTTACAACAGAGGATTTGTAAAAACCATTCAAGATTTTATTTACTTAAGTGGAGTGTTTTTGCCCTCTGATTAGATTCCATACACCGAATGGTTAGATTTTCGGGGGTACGTTGGCTCCATGAAGCGAGTCGCTAAGGAATTGGATCAGATCATGTGCCGTTGCTTGGAAGACCATCTTACGAACAGGCCTAGATCAGACGGTGGTAAAGAAGAGCGGGACTTCGTAGGGTCCATGCTATCTTTGTTCAAAGACGATGTTTCTTTAATATGTGGACAGCACCGCGAAGCTGTCATCAAAGCAACAGCACTGGTATGTAAATATACACACACACACGTAGAGTGGCATTAGTTTTCCTTTGATTTTATTGAAGAGTAATATGTACTCGGGAAATGTTTTCTCTAACTAGAAACATATTTTGACTGGCGTGGCATATTCATTATTATACCAAATAAAAAAAAAACACGAAACACCAAAAAAAAAATCCTTGCATTTAAAATCAGCGAATATACTAGCTAGCTAGAAACGCCAACTATATATGAAAAATTTCATAGAAAGTTCGGAAAATTTATATATACATATATAAGTATATGTGTGACGATCTGAAATCTAATTCCCTGATTTTTAGTAATTTTAAGTGAAAATAGTAATAAATAGTATTTTCCAAACTTTCATAGAAATTGAGTACTTGAAAATTAAGTTTTAATCCTCTAAAATAAGTAAATTTTAAGATTGGACAAACTCGAGAATCTTGATTTTATCTACTAGTTTTAAATTTCCAAAAAGTTCTTTATTTTAATATTAGAGAAAATCCTAATTAACATGTTTACAAACTTCTATCAATTCACGAAATTTAATGAATGAGTACAATTTAAAATCTTAGGCCCATTGTTCAAATAATTCACATAAAATCATCTCTCTTTCTAATTACTCGATTTAATATAGAAATCATCTTCATACATCTGCTTAATAAATATACTACTATTAGCTAAATAAATTTAACTCAGGAAAGAAAAAATGATACAGAGTACGAACTAACCAACGAAGAGGATTAGAACTACAAGCATATATCAAATATACTTGACAAGCCACCAGAATAATTTTCACAAATTAAATCGACACTTGGAAAATGAAGGAAGTAAGGGGGTGAACATAAAATGCCAAATAGGATACTCAATTACTTTTTTGGGAAAACATTTATTTTTAAGTTCCCTACATGGTTAGTTGTTCTGAAAATAATTCACAATATATATAATCAAAAGCAAGTGAAATCGTCAAGGAATCATATTCAAAATCAATATAGAGAAATTATGTAAATAATCCATAGTGCACATATCACAAATCAAATAATCCAATGAGCTCACATCCTCTCATCACGAACCAGAGTAACTCGTACTACATGTACTGAGTATACTTTACCTGATACATAATCCCAAAAAATTAGAGGGACACCCATGTGTCTATGTCTATCGAACCAAATGGACAACTGAATGCCTATACCTACTGAATGAGGGAATCAGAAAACCCCGGATGGGTTTACGGGCTCTCACTGAGGGCAAGAACAATGGCCGCTCACTAAACATCGCGATGCCTAAAATGGACCTCGTGTATAATCCTATGGTATGTGTAATATGATGAGTAGTAAAAACAACCATGCAGTAATATCCTTGACATGTTCTGATGTTTAAATAATAATCCATTTGTACTTTAAAATCCAACAGTACAATTCCAATGGTTTAATCAAATCCCAAGTATAAAACTTGTATCAAATCACAAGTAAAATATCCAGAGCAGTCTATAATATTTCATAAATTCACAATTATTTAAAATAATCATTTAAAACAATTTAATAAAATAAGTTCACGAAATTTTCCGTTTCACAACATATTCCAATTTTTATTAAAAATAATAGAAAGGTAATTGAATCCCCTACCTCGATATTATTGTTATATCAATTCAATGGCACTCGGAGAATCTCATGTTGGTCAATTGGGTACTCGGATGGTCGTTTCTTGAACTCGGTAAGTCTAAAATATTTCAGAAAATATCATTATCACAAAATTGCTTAGAAAAATATCATCTTTTCTGTTTATTTAAATAAGTATCAATTGTCTAAAATATTTCAGAAAATATCATTATCACAAAATTACTTAAAAAAAAATCACTTTCAAAAATATTTTATAAATATCAACTTTGTTGATTATTTATGAAAATGTCATTTCTGCATAAATATTTTAGAAAAAAATAATTTTCTAAACTCAACCCAAGACTCACGTTGAATAGTAACAGACTTCAATCCTACACTATTCAATTTTGTAAAAAATAGCACTTTTTTCTCGAACTAGAGAAATATCATATTTTTTAATTTAAGATTTCTATCTAATCAGATATTATTTTAACACAACACCACCATATTTATGATTCAATCTCATTTTTCACCTTATATAATTTTTACGGCCATAAGAACAACTTCACAAAAATAATTGTATTTATACCACAAATTAATTTGTAAAACGCTAAAATAAACTTAGAAATCGACTTACCAAAGCTGATTTGCCAAAAAGGGTCGACGTCGGTCGTGGGAGAGAAGCTTGGACTTACCATCTATGGTGATGGCTAGTTTTGCTAAAGTTTATGAAGAAGGAGGAGGATGAGGAAGAAGAAGAAGAGAGAGAAATAGAGAGAGAATTAAGGGAAGAAAGTGTATTTAAAAATCAAAAGTGGGTCCTATCACTTAATTAAATGTTATATATATATATATATTTAATTTTTAAAATTTTTTGGGAAGAAAGTGTATTTAAAAATCAAAAGTGGGTCCTATCACTTAATTAAATGTTATATATATATAATTTTTAAAATGTTTTAGGAAAAAAATTATTAGAATACTCTTGAAAAATTTGAGTATTTATATCCTTCCCTCCTTAAAAGAATTTTGTTCTGAAATTCAAATATAAACCAAGAAATGTGAGTTGTATGGCTTGGAATAGCCATTGAAATAAGAATAAATAATTTATCACAAAATTAATAAGTACCAAGCCAAATATTAGATAAATCAAGAAATATGAAATAAATATTTCTCGTCTGCCATTGAATACCATTGATGCATCGATACCATACAAGAGTATGAGATAAGAACATACACGAAAAAATATATAGAATCATAAGATGGTTTACGAGTAGGTACTGGGATCCCAATTCAAGAGATTTGAGACCGTGGCCACGTATCAGTAATTAGTCATAGAGGTAGTAACGACAACAAAAACTAGTAGTTGAAAGTACAAAACTCTTATAATCTGAGCACTGATTGTTATGCACCTAACCTGAGTAGCAAATCAAATGTTCGGTACGTATAATATTATTTTTAGATAATACTAGATCAATAGAACACTACAACAATTCTATTTGTCTAATGTTAAACTTGGGCAAAAACAATCATTGAGTAAAAACTCAAACAATATTCTCATTAACACAAGATTGCGTTCAACAAGATTTCAAATTGAAAACAAATATACTTGTGTTACAACACCCAAGATAAACGAGTTTTAGAGGTCAGAAATGACAATAAGAGTACAACGACATAAGTTATTTACCCTTCCTCACAATAAGCAAGTAACAATTATATATACAAGATATTTCTAGTCAAAAATAAGACTAGAATCACTATGAGTGGAAATTTCCAACACATAAATATTTAGCACAACAAATGTCAATAGGATCACTGCAATCCGTGTGTATAAAATACAAGTATCTACATAATAAATATAGTCCAAGGATTCCCCAAGTCCTTTATCTAAGGTAATATCATATAATAATAACTCATATTATAATTAAATCCAGTGACTCTCCAAGTCTCTTTGCCCAACATAGGATTATAACAATAATCCAGATCGTTGCTTACCTCCAAAGACTTTTGAGTCTCCAGTATAAGGAAAAGTCATATAGAAATTACTTAATACCCAATACATAAATAAACCTATTAAGAACACTACAATGTACTAGAAATAAGGTTCCAATAGAGCAGACTATTTCTACAACGCACCTATCAAGGAAAAAAGAAAAGGAAAAAGATGAAGAAAGAGAGAGAGAGAGAGAGTTGTCAAGTACAAGAGAAAATTAAGGAAAGATAATGTATTTAAAAATAAAAAATGAGTCCCACTACTTAATTAAAATATTATATATATTTTTTAATTTTTTTAAGGAAATAAAATTACTAAAATACCCACGATAAATTTAAGTTTTTACAATATGCACGTACACGAATGAAACCAAGTGTCAAGCTATTTGGCATATGATTTGAAGCATTACTTCTTTGAATAATATGATTCCATTCTAAAATAACTTGAAATTTAAAATAAAGGAAATTTAGTTTGTCATATTAATTAGTTGATTAAAAAAAATTAGTGCAAACAAGTTGGTGTAACTACTATTATTCTAGCTACTTCTTTTATGCACTCGTTTACCAAGCATATTTTTATTCATTTTTTTAAAAAAAAAGTGATATAATTTCGCGTATGTTATATTCGGGACTAAGACGAAATTACTCTCGTATTTTTTTTTTTTTGAGAATAATATCGATCAATTTGCATGCATCATTGATATGTATATTATATATGCAGAATCTTATTACAGCCAGCGTAGATACCACGTCTGTGACCATGACCTGGGCACTCTCGCTGCTGGTAAACCATTTGGAATCACTCAAACTTGCACAAGAAAAGCTAGATCTCCACGTTGGAAGAGGTAGGTGGGTTGAAGAATCAGATATTAAGAGGTTGATGTACCTCCAAGCCATTATGAAGGAAACTTTACGACTTTACCCTCCTGGACCCCTCTCGGTCCCACGCCAGGCCATTGAAGATTGCACTCTAGCTGGTTATTACGTCCCTAAAATAACCATCTTATTGGTCAATATGTGGAAGCTACACCGCGACCCGCGGATTTGGGCCGAGCCGAACGAGTTCAAACCGGACCGGTTTCTCACTGCTCACGCCGAAGTTGACGTGAGAGGTCATCAGTTTGAGTACATACAGTTCAGCTCCGGAAGAAGATCATGCCCTGGAACTTCCTCCGCCATGCAGACCATGTCCTTGACCCTTGCTCGTCTTCTTCAAGGCTTTAACATGACTAGTTCTAGGAATGAACAGTTGATATGACCGAAGGCTTAGGGTTAACCATGCCTAAAGCGATACCATTAGAGGTCATGCCTAAAGCGACCCCGGCTTCCAGAAAAACTCTACAATTAGTCTTGATTGGAGGGTAACCGGGCTAGATTAATTAGTATTAGCAATTCATGTGGCAATGAAGAAAAAAATTAATTATTTAGAAAAATGTTTAAAAAAAAAAAAAAATTCCCGCAAGGTTATACTAGATAGGAAAATAATTCACTACGTACGTATATATATTGATCATTGTAATCGTATTGTTAGTGTTCACGTATTTGGCTGAACACTTGCTAAGATACTTGCGTGTGTTAAATAATAAGATTACTATCTTGCTAAGATACTTGCGAGTGTTAAATAATAAGATTATATTAAGCTTTTTGTACGAACTTTTTATGATCTCGCTAATAATAATAATTGATGTACTTACTAAGATAACGTGCAACTCGACTGTTGTGAGACTTCGCGAGACAAATGCTAATTCTAGACATGAATCTTTCACCATGTTTTTTGTTACATGCTAATTCTATATACACAGGTATTGTTGAAGAAATGTTTTCATGTTTTCTTCTGCCTTGTCACGATCGGAAATCTAAGACTATAACTTTTAGTAATTTTATATTAAAACAGTAGTAAACAATGATTTTTCAAATTTTCAAAAAATTTAATACTTAAAATTTTTAGATTTAGTTCTCAAAAGTAACCGATTAATTTTTTCAAGGAAATCCTTCATTTAAAGTTTTGGTTAAAATCTAATTTAGAAACATTTGTTAATTCATAAATTATAAAAAAAAATGAGTCTAATTAAACCTTAAGTCCAATGTTCAAATAATTTACATAAAATCATTTGTATTTCTAAGTACTCAATTTAATAGCAAAATTTATTCTCATACATCTACTTAATAAATACACCATGATTAGCTAAATATATTAAACATAAAAAATGAAAGGATGGTATAGAATATGAACCAACTAATAAAGATGTGGGAAACGGAAAACATATGCCAAATAACTTTGACAAGTCACCAAGATAATTTCCCTAAAATAAATCAACACTTGAAAGTGGGAATAAATAAAGGGGGGTGAGTACGTGAATGCTCAGTAGAGAATCGATTACAAATTTTTTATATGTAAGAAAATATACTCACGTTGAATGTCGTGCATGGTTAGTGTTCTATTCCAAATAGTTCACAAAACTCAAGTAGAAATCATAATCTAATAATTCAAACATTCTAAACCATTGAAAAACATCCATAAAAACCAGTACATATTTATTCAAGCCAACATATAATCATATATGCAATCATGATGTTCGAAGTGTTCTAGTGGATCACTCGTAAGTCCGAGCCACCTAAAGAGATGCTTTAAATCCGATCACCGATGTGGGGCATCGTAAGTCTGATCACCTGATGTGGGGCATCTGTCACACTAAAACTCAATTAGAAATGTCATTTTTTTTTTAAACACTTCTAAAAGAGCCATTTTACCTAAAATTTCTATTATTTATGTAACTTTCCCGATATCCTCCAAATGTTTCCATTAAACTAGGCCCAAATTGATTGATCCAATGTAGTCAGGACTTTCAAGAATTGGGCTGACCCAATAGTCTAGTAATGGGACAACCACAAACAGTCCTAGTGTGACAATTCAAAGTCCAACTCCTGGCTCCTGCTCTTACCTGACCCCTCTTCCTCTTCTACAATGAAAAGCTGAATCTGAAGGAAGTAACTGAACGAGCTTTCTAATTGCACTCCCAAATAAAATATGGCTGCAAATTTCTGGACCTCCTCTCACTTGTAAGTTGTCCAACTCGATCGCCATTTTATCGCTTTCTCCTTTCTCGTTTTTCGATTTCTTGTTTTTCATTTTGCCTTTCTTTTATATCATAATATATGTGCATGTGGGTATATTTGTGTTGTGTATCCATATATGCAGCAAACAGCTTTTGGATCAGGAAGAGGTGGATGTGGTGAACCCACTGGACAAGGGGAAAGGCATCACCCTTGAAGACTTCAAGCTCATTAAAATGCACATGGCCAATTGTATCAACTCTTTCCTTGTTTTTCTTTTTCTTCTTATTATTTATTTTCAAAAAATTTAGTTATTTTCCCTAACAATTTTTACTTGTTATTTTCCATATGAAGAAATTTTCAATATGGGTTTTGTTTCTTCTCGATAATTTCTTGATCACAGTTTTAAGCTCAATACTAAATTTTCTTGATTCTTCATATACCTACACTTTTAGTATAATTCTCTCTCTCTCTCTCTCTCTTTCCCTTTTTTTTTTTTCGTATTACTCAATTCAAACACGCAAATTCATATCTGCCCTCTTCCAGTTACCCATGAGAATTACATATATTTCATATTCTATTCGATTTAGCGTTGTATATATATTCAATTATGTATTATTGAAAATGTTTAAAGGTTAAACTTTATAACTACCCACATCAAGCAAATCTGCAATTTAAAATAGTCAATTCTCTAACATGTATTTGCAGCCACATGCCCATGACTTCGTTTTTTTTTTTTTTTTTCTCAGATATAGGGAAATTGGCTACATATGTGAAAGTGAGACAGAGGTTTGTCCTAATCTTTGTGATTTTTATAGATTTTTGTTTTCCACTGACGTATGCTTTTACATTTCATTTCATAATGTGACAAAAGAACCATGCTAGTGACTTGTTTTGAGAAATTCCTATTTGCAACATCGAGCTGATGAACATTAGTACTTCTTTTTTTATAAAATGTTTTGGAAACGTGCTGAAAGGGATTAGTTCTTGACTTACTTGTATTCAGTTCTTTCACATAATTGTTTTAGTGCTACAAAAACTTGTCAGACAACTTCTGTTCCTGTTTTGACATGTATTCTGGAATTCTTTGACATTAAACTTGAATCTCATGCACTGGTCACCTTTAATACTTAGTTTAGTTGGTGTGCGACAAGCACATTTTAATGATTTATGCCTTCGTTTTTGCTATGGTTTCTTTATATAAATAATCCAGAACTTCGTCAAAGCATATAATTCTAAGTGTTTGTTTCATCGTCTTAACTTAATTGGTATAGGAAAATCTTTCACCTTTGTTCTCACCGATTTATCTGATCTCCTATGCACTGTTTGTTTTTCAGAGTTGTAGCTACTGCCGTTACATACATGAGACGTGTATACACCAGGTACTTTGGTCGTTGGGTGCTCTGTAATCGGAAGCTAATTGCTTGTTCTTTGATTTGGTAAATAGTGTTTTAGAAAGGAGTTTTCTGCAATAACTTTACACTTTCCGTAGTTGGGTTAGTAGGCTATTTGTATATGACATGACGTGAGCATGACATAGTTAATTATATAAATGCATTCCCTGAACTGTAGAAAACAAATAAGAAACCAGGAAAATCTGAACACTTGGAATTGTACCACATCTTATACCAATAACTTCTTTTTCTTGTTTCAGAAAGAGTATGGTTGAATATGATCCACGTCTTGTAGCTCCAACCTGCTTGTATCTGGCATCAAAAGCAGAAGAAAGCACGGTGCAGGCTAGACTTCTTGTATTTTACATCAAAAAACAAAGTAAACTCTTGTTACTGAATATATGATTCTTTTGCTTCAGAAACTAACTGTTGATATCCAATTTATGGTCTGAAGTCCTCAAACCTGCCTGTTTGGTGTTACAGTTCCGGATGATAAGTATAAATATGAAATAAAGGATATACTTGAAATGGAAATGAAGATTTTAGAAGCTATCAACTACTATCTGGTTGTATTTCATCCGTACCGTTCATTGTCTCAGTAAGTATGTTGTCTGATTTAACTTAGATGACTTGCATTGGTATGTTCTTGAAACTCTATTTTGATTTGTTTGCTAGTCAAAATACTGGTTTAGTCACCTATAATGTCTTTCATTTCCCTCAGTCATTTTACTTTCAATAATTTTTGCTGTAGATGGTTGCCAGGGTCATATGACAACAGTTATATCAAAACTTAGCGTTTCATTCATAAAATAATCAATAAGAAAAATACTAGTGTTCCTTGTTAATCCAACTTACATACACACTCTCACATATATACATATCTTTTTTCACGTTTCTAATACTTAATTTGATACGGAACTCAAATTGCTTGAGTACGGGATTAAGTTCCAAGTGGGAATGGATGCTAGGTTGAGTTGTGACGCATTAATCATTAGTCTATGGCTTTTCGAGTACACGTGTTTATGTTGACCAGAGTGTACCTTTTCAACATGATATGATATCTAACAAGTGACTCAACGAGTCCACCTTCACTTGGCAGGCTCCTTCAAGATGCAGGACTAAATGATATAACTATGACTCAATTAACTTGGTAAAATCCAATTTGCCGATTCATAATTTTTAAAATTTGTGTTTTAGATATTAGAAATTTCTATTTATCATCTTAGCATTAGTACAGCGCAACCGTAATATAGAGCTTCACTTTTTAATAAAAACAGGGGAATTGTCAATGACACATACAAGATGGACCTTATACTCGTACATCCGCCGCATCTTATTGCTTTAGCTTGCATATATATTGCTAGTGTACTCAGGGACAAGGATACGACTTCTTGGTTTGAAGAGCTTCGCGTGGATATGAATGTGGTGAGTCTACCGAGTTCCCATCTAAACTTGGGTTTTCCTTTTTGGCTTCTGTCTCTTTTGTTTGTTAATTAAGCCTTATATCATGTTAAAATGATAAAAACCATGGAAAAAGTTTGCAGCACCAGGTTCTTATGTTTCATTTTCTGTTGACAACCCTGTGAATTTTATCACAAGCCATCATTCTGTGGATTGCATATGCAATCTTGATCATTTTCTGATCTTGATTGCTTGTGACTAATAAAGTAACTTACATTTTTTACCTTGAAAGTGATTATATACATATTTTTGCAGGTGAAAAATATCTCTATGGAGATATTAGATTTCTATGAAAACCACCACAAACCGATCAATGAAGACAGGATTAGTGCTGCCGCTAATGCTGCTCTATCCAAGCTTGCTTTGAAACCATAGATGGCTTGCCACTTCTGCCGCTTGCCAGCAAGTAGAGCTAGCTACTCTTATTTGCAACCACCGAAGGTAGCTTTGTGAGTGAAGAGTAACATGGTCATGACGATATTGTAATGTGTACTATAAGCCAAGCTATGTTGTAAACTGTAAAGCCGCCACTTGCTCCTACTAGAGCAAGCCTGAGATCCCCAATAACCTTCAAATCGAGTGTACCTCCAATTGTTTTACCAAAAAAAAGGTACCTCCAATTATGACACTGCTTTGTGCTCACTAGGGGAGCCAGTTTTCATTCCCCCTCAATGATTTTCTCTCGGGGTTTACTAGAATGGAGTTAGTGTCTTGTAATTTAATAACCCTATTTCAGCATATCCCTCGTATCAACATAAGTTGTTTTGGCTAATTTACTGTTATTTGATTTTCACTGAATGATTGGTACCATATAACATACTACATATCTTAGAAATTCTCATCATTGGTATTAATTCTGCTAGTTCCAAGCAATACGGCCAGAGACATCAAAAAAGTAGAACGGGGATAAATATTCAAGAGAATATTTTTTGTTACTTTCATGTGATATCAATTAATACAAAGGTAAAACCTTGAATGACCCGAGTGTATGTTACTAAACTTTTGCCAATTCCTGAAGAGAATTTTCCAACCCGCAAACCCAAACGTTCTTCTCATCTCATCTCTTGTTGGAAAACAGCATGGTTGGGAAGTTTCTTCAACTTTGGTCTTTCATCTCCTTCTTTTTTCTCTTCTTAGCTTGCTGCTTCTCTGTAATAATAACACCACACCAAGCAAAAATGTAAACCAGAAAACTATAATATATATACATAAAGAAAAATAAAGGGGAGTGGTGTGGTGTGGTGTGAAAAAAGAAGGTTTACCTAATTTCCTCTTAGCTTCAGATTTTGCAAAGAAATCTCTCCATTCATCAGTTAGCACAAAAAGAGGTTCATCTTCCTCTTCCCCTTCTAACCCATAATCCTCCAATATCCTGTTTCATCATCCAAAATGATCATAGCTCAAATCTCAAACGCATTCATATTCCTAAATTTGGAACATGTGCCTCGTTAAACTAATAAGTTCAATTAAAGGACATGGAAATTCAAAGCTCATTCGAAGGCTCAAACCAACGAAACGAAATCCAAGGCAAAAAGAGAATACAGCAATGCGAGAGCAGAGAATATTATTAACCTCCCCAAACGAAAAATAAAATAAAGATGAAGTAAAGAATCTTACTGATGAACAGAATCGCTTGCTTCTCCTGCTCCGTACCCAGAAACCTCCGCGTTCAAATCGTTTTGAAGAGCACGGGAATCGGCTTGTTCTAGGGTTTGGGGAAAAGAAGCAAAATCATAGCATACATGGCGGTGGCAGTGGTGGTGGTGGTGGTAATGGTGATGGAGTTGGTTTTGGTGACTAAAGAATAATTGATGGTGACGGTGATGGTGAGGAAGAAGACGATGATGATGATGATGATGATGATGATGATGGTGGTGGTGGTGGTGGTGGTGGTGGTGATGGTGATGGGGAATTAAGCATGGCCTCCGTGCTTCGAATTCGTATGTGTGATCCATGGTGGCGAGCAGCTGAACCCAGGGTCTGATCTGGGCGATTGTTTTATTGTCGTGGGCTTGGAATTAATTCGTATTTTTTCTCCTACGGCATTGTTTTATTCGACATCTTTTGCACCATACGACATTTATTCCAGAAAACGTCACTTGTTCCGGAGTTCGGACATCGTCTCTAACTCTACATCTTTCATACGACAAGGTATTTTACGACATTTTTCTTTTGTACGACATCATTTATCCCAGACCACAACTTCTACATCATACAACAGTAGTATCCTAAAATATCGTTTTCCATGACTTTTGTTTCATTATATGCACACTTACCATGATCTCATTTGTGAACGACATCATTTAACATATGACATATCTTTTTTCCGAGTCCACATTGTGGGGTCCATTCCTGAACCTTGAACCACGAGAGGGGTCACGCGGATCGCACGTGATCTCACCTTCGGCCTATGGGTCTTCCGAATTTAAGGCAGAATCCAC
>JXTB01000025.1:425232-575108 GCA_002914805.1 Parasponia andersonii
TTCAGAGAAAGGAGGTTCGCACAAAAAACACTAAAAAAGAAAAAAACAGTGTGAGAACAGAAAACACAAAAAAAGAGTTAGATATTGAAACTGATATATTTTTCTCCTTGCTACCAAAACGCAAAGAAAAACCACTGACTTAAGCATCGGAGAGTCTTTGCAGGTGGCCACCCCCGCCTCTCCGATCTTACTTGGAGTTCAGAAGGATATGAGACAGCAAGGACACGTGAACAGTTGGAGAATCCAGCATCAGCAATTCAAGACACGTGGATGACTGGTGAGAAACCGCTCCAACACACATCATTCTCCATTGGACATGTTCATATAAAATAGTTATATTATTTTTGTTTTTGGCCGTTGATACTTGATAGTAACAAAACGTATGCTTTATGCGTTCATTTTATTCGTAATATCACTCATTTTACAAAAATTTCATTGACAAGAAAACACAAACTAGTTTTGTATTAAAAGACAATTTTATCCCTCGGATTGTATGGTGTGAAACAAAGATAAGAAAGTGTAATAAGTTAAAATGCAGGATATTTTTTTTAGTATCCCCATCATTTTCATTCAATATCGTTTTGTTTCTTTTCTTTTTTTTTTAAAAAAATATGACAACATTTGTCCAAATACACATTCTCCTTACGATATTATTTTTGCAACGACATCATTACCATAGCACAACTTTTATCTTTTCTATCCAACCAGTGGTCGAATTGGTATCAACTCTAGTGGCAACACCATTTCTGCTTGTTACATGTGGTTATATTACTGGTTGGGAGAACTCCCCCAACAATCTTAAGTAATACTATGGAAAGATTAAATAAAAAAGAAAGTGTAATTAGTTAAAACATAGCATATTTTTTTCATTATCCAAATAATTTGCATTCAACATCGTTTTCTCTGTTTTTTTCCAAATACGACATTTGTCCAATGACACATTCTCCTTAAGATTTTTTTTTTGTAGGCGACATTATTATTATTATAGAGTAATGTTATAGGCACGGATAGTATTTATCTAGTACTACATGATATACTATAAATGATTATAATTAATAGAATCGTTTCCACGTATAAAAGTAATTATAATTACACAAGTAACGTACTACCATAGCTATATACATTTGGCCCCACATTATCTTTTTTTTCCTTTTTTTTAAGGTCCTTTTAATACGTATTCCTTTTGAACTAAGAGCCCAGGTAATGTATCTTTTAAACTAAGAATCCAAGCAATGTACCCAGGAACTTTGATATAACTTAAAAAGTAAAAACATCCACACTTACGGTATTAAACAAATGAAAGCATCAAATCTATAGTACAACATATTATTAGATCCGGTATATGGTGGTGGTTGGGGTGTGGGGTCATAAAAAAGTTGCACTGTCTTGGTGGGTAACTTAAAAAGTAAAAACATCCACACTTCCGGTATTAATCTAATGAAAGCATCAAATCTATAGTACAACATATTATTAGATCCGGTATATGGTGGTTTTTGGGTGTGGGGTCATAAAAAAGTTGCACTGTCTTGGTGGGTTGGACTGTACCACCACCACCCTAACCCGTCAAAACGGTGGTACAGATCTGGTCCGCAACCAGCCTAATTCTCCATCCGCACCACCCTCAAACCACCACCTAGCACTAGCAATAGCATTGTTCTCTACAATGTATAGAACGGAACGGAGATAAGGCGCCGACCCAGCTCGGGTCCTCCGACTACCGTACAAAAATGGCCCCTCAACCCCTCATGGCCTTTGTGACAGTGGGTCCCAATTTCCCATGACATACACCAAAAGGAGTACGACATATATATATTCCATATCAGAGGCAACCCTACGTTTTATTTTCTCTCGCATCCCCTTGGCTTCTCTTTCCTTACCCTGGTCTCTCTTTTTTTCTGACCATTCAATTTTTTCATTTCGAAATATTTTTTGGGGCTGAATTTCAATTTGATTTGATCTCTTCGTCCCGCTCCATCTTTCTTGGTACTTCAGGTTCTTATTGCTTATTCATCAATCGTTTGTTTTTTTTTTTTTTTTTCGTTAAGAGGTTCAGTTTAGATTTTTGCTGAAGAGTGTTGTCTTTTTTTTATGTTTGTTTTCAGTTTAATTTGCCTCTTCAGCTGGAATTTACGTTATTCATTGCATATACGTTAGATTCACTAGCTGCTATTGAATCTTCGATCTGCTGTAGTTTCCCTCCTGGACATTCATTTGTTTTGAGTGTCTTCATTGAATCACTTCTGGGTTCTGGCTTTTTGAGGATATAGTTTTGGTGCTTTGTGACTCATCTCTATTCTCCTCTCGTTCTTCAGGTGGGAACTTTCAAATTCGCTTAATCCGTCTGATTCATTTCTGGGTTTTTAGCTGGTTGAAGTTTGTGTGTTCATTTGGTATCTGGGTAGTTGTTCTTTGTTGTATCCGTGTTCTCTCAATGGGCCCTTTGGACGAGGGACATTTCAATGCGGAGCTTGAAAATGGAGTTCCATTTGGTTGTCATGAGATGAGTTTTGAGGGAGAGCCAGAGACTATAGCTATTGAAGATGCCGTGAAAGCTCTGCTACAGGGTTTGGGAGAAGATATTAACAGAGAAGGTCTTAGAAAGACACCTTTTCGAGTTGCCAAGGCCCTTCGAGAAGGAACTAAAGGTAACTGTCCCTTGCTCTTCTGTAGCTAAGTCTGTTTAAGACTAAGTTCCCGTTGGTTATTTGATTAGAATACTAGTTCTTTCTATGTCTCATGGTGATTCTGATATACATTGCAGACAAGCAATTCCGTTATTTTGTCATTTTCTTGAATTGTCTATTCTGTCAAGAGTACTTTAAAAGAGTTTAGTTTTATAAGCTGGTATTTAAGCTTTTGTATTTATTCACCTAAGATTGGCAGCTTCTTAATATCTTTTGTTAATTATTTAAAACTTGCGAGTGGGGCTTTAAACATCTTCAAACCGTCACTTCTTTTTGCTTCCAATGATTTTGATACATCGTGCCCAGACCCGTATCCAACGAGCTCCTGTGTGTAGGTCGGCAAGATTGGTTAGTTTTTGCCTCAAATCAGTATATGGAGGAAGCTCATGACCTACTTTTAAAAACAATACTTGAATACATAAAACTGACCAAGGATAGGTTACTAGGAAGTTGAGTAGAGACGAGTGTTAAAGCATGTTTCCTCAGTCACTAGAACACTTCATAGAATGAATGGTGTCAAATACGAATGTGCATGAATGATTTAATATATCTTTTGAGTTCGTCTTACGGCTGACCAAGGTATGGAGCACTTCATACTGCGAATTACATAGAGGGCAATAGCATTTGACCTTTCTCCTTGTTACTCTTTTGGCCAGGTTACAAACAAAAGGCAAAGGATATTGTCCAAGGTGCTTTATTTCCTGAAGTTGGTGTGGACAATACTGTTGGACAAGCAGGAGGTGTCGGCGGGCTTGTTGTTGTTCGGGATCTTGATCTCTTTTCCTACTGTGAGTCATGCTTGCTTCCATTCCAGGTTAAATGTCATGTGGGATATGTCCCCTCTGATCAACGGGTTGTCGGGCTAAGCAAGCTCTCTCGAGTAGCTGATGTTTTTGCTAGACGTCTTCAAGAGCCTAAGCGTCTAGCAGATGAAGTGTGCTTGGCTCTGCATTATGGCATCAAGCCAGCAGGTGTGGCTATCATGCTCCAGTGTCTACACATCCATTTCCCAAATCTAGAATCGGTCTTTCTTGACTCCAGCCACAAAGGGTGGGTAAAGTTACCAGTTTGCTCAGGCTCAGGAGTTTTCGAAGACAAAAATGCAGATGCTTGGGGTGATTTTCTGAGTCTTCTCAAATTCAGAGGAATAAGCGTTAATGAGACTTCCATGAGACACTCAAGTGATCAATCTTGGTGCCCATCTTTGTCCCTTGCCTCCAAGGTTGAACCAGTCAATCAGGCAATGGTTACTGCAGTCGCTTCAATTCTTAGGTCATTAGGTGAAGATCCTTCAAGAAAGGAGCTTATAGGAACTCCTGCCCGTTTCGTCAAATGGCTAATGAACTTTCAGGACACTAACTTGGAGATGAAGCTGAATAGCTTTGTTTTTGGTAAGACAGATCATCTAAATCCCGATGAAAAAGTTAGCTGTGAGGAAAAACAGATGCAGTCTGAGTTGAACTTGCCATTTTGGTCTCAGTGTGAGCATCATTTGCTTCCTTTCCATGGCGTTGTGCATATTGGATACATGTGTTCTGGAGGTCTCAATCCCATTGGGAAATCCCTTTTACGGTCAATAGTTCATTTTTATGGCTTCAAACTACAAGTACAGGAAAGACTCACTCGGCAGATAGCAGAGACTGTATCATCGTTTTTAGGTGGAGATGTGATTGTCGTTGTGGAGGCTAACCACACTTGTATGATCTCTAGAGGGATAGAGAAGTTTGGAAGTAGTACTGCTACAATTGCTGTGCTAGGTCGATATTCCACCGACTCTGCTGCAAGGGCTCTGTTTTTGCAGGGCATACCAAAACCTACTGATTGTGAAGAAGGCTGATTTGATTCTTCATAGTCTTAGTCCATGTACTTTTTCTGACGATTCTTGGCGATGAAGATCTCTCTGAAGAAATGGAAACCAACCAGGTTTTGTCCATTTGGAATGCCAACTGCCGAGGATCTGAAATTTGGCTCATCTCTGTCTACTCTAAATAAAAAATTTTGGTTGTTATTGATCAGTTGCTGCCTTGTAGCATTAAACCCTCAAAATTCTGAGGATATATTTGCTTCGAAGATGCCTCTTTCAAAAATTTTGGTTGTTATTGATCAGTTGCTGCCTTGTAGCATTAAACCCTCAAAATTCTGAGGATATATTTGCTTCGAAGATGCCTCTTTCTTGGTACTACCCCAGTTCGTTTTCCAAATATATACCAAACAATTGAGTTTTTACACCAATCTATAGTAATAAGATGATGAATTCTCATTTACAGTACTATAGCAACTGTATCAGAATTTTTGATTTCTCATTCCTTCTTGGATTCATGTTTTTTCACTTACGCTATGTACCGTTCTAGTCTCCGGCATTATTTTTGATCAAATATGTGACTTGCCATCTACCGTTCTATTCTCCGCCATGATTTGCGACCAAGTTTTTGGCCATCCAGATTTAAAAAATAAAAAAAATAAAAAAATAAGTGCTTTTGGCTACCTACAAAAAACCAATTAACCTCCACTAAGTCTTCTAAGTTAGATCAGATGAAATTTAGCCTTCGTTGATGTGGTAGCTGAGATGGAGAATGCTGCTAAATAAGAGTAACACACGTGCCATATGGAATTTGAGATGGAGAAAGCTGCTAAATAAGCATAACAAACACACATACATGTGATAAATAGAGAAGAAATACTGATATCCTTGCAGTTTGAAACAGTCTACATACAGACCACGTACACAAGCATATACTTTTATATATCTATACGTACACAGTACACAGTCCACAGCCAGCTTCTTTAAGTTGATTATTAATCTACATCATACGAGGACAATTTTTTTTTTTTAGCCTAGCCACAAGTGTCGAATCTTATGCCATTCTATGTCCTGTTTTGGCCAAACTCCACGAAATTTTGCTCTAGGCCCAGGGCTATGGTGAATATGCCCACGAAGCACCTTTACCGAAATGATAGCAACTCCGAGTACCAATAACAAACGCAAAATTGATAATAGAGCTGGAGAAAGAACCTGCATGTACGGTAGCACAGTCAGCACACTTAAGAACCCAAGAGGTGAGCTGCGTGAAACATAATAATTACAGAACAGAGAATTGCCAATTCCATTGAAGATATCATACTTCGACAAAATAATGTGCAGGCATAGGTATGAACGATTGACAAAATACTTAAAAGTCCACACACCACAAGATGAAATGAGATTATTTTCATATAGCTTGTACTACTGATCACCACATTGATATTTTATGGTTGTAAAACTTTCACAGTAAACACGCAGAAAACAGGACATGTATCGTGCACGTAAATTTTGTGAAGAGAATGAACCTTGTTCATCTTGTTCATAAACCATGGCTTTTGAGGGAGATTTTTGTCTGCATGCTCAAGCGAGTAGCGTAACATATCAACAATCCTCAACTCAGTTTCCGGATCAAGTTTATCTATTCGCACAAAGGGATGGATTATGATTCTATGGTTAAAACCATACTGGACAGCAGGTAAAGGTAAACAATAAACTGAGGATCACCTGGGATATCAAATATCTGTTTTGTAGGTGGGATACCAAGTAGCTCTCCCAAATGAATGCGGACACGAGCACGATCAAACCGTGAAAGTAGATCACCATGACTAACAACAATAAGAGGTTTGTCATCTGTATAAACAACGGAAATTGAAAAGATTAATTTGAATTATGTTGCCAGCCAGGATATTCAGGCATTGCACGCATCCAATTAATCATCTGTCACCATACCAACACAGATATCTCTAATGATCTCTTTAAGTAATCTAAGAGAGTAAAAGAAAATGAGAATGTACTTCTTTCCTTTTTGGTCTCACCAACAACAGAAGAGAATACAAGGATTTTCAAACATGTTGACTTGCCTATTAGAAAGTCCCTATGTCCACTTATCCAATGATTACCAAAGAAAAGAGAAAATTCCATGATAAAAACTCAAGCATATCTAAATACCTCGGAATGACACATATGGACAATTGAATGCAGATGCAAACAGTTCGGTGTACTGCTTATCTGCATCTTCATCATTAATCATTGATTTCAGAACTGAAAGCCCATTAACAACAAATATTACAAAATTAACCTTCCTCCTCTCACTGGACACACAGCTGTTCTTGAGAGCTTTAAACTTCATTCTGGTCCTCAAACTCGGGCCATCCGAATTCCTGTTGAGCAACTCACAAAGGCAAAGTAAATGAAGATAGACAAAATCCATAACTCAAATGAAAAAGCTTTATGGACCCAACATTAGACCTTATAATAAGCTCCCCATGACGAACACCCCTTGTCATCCAATGCTTTAGCATTTCAATGTTATCATGTGAATCATTAGATAGACTACGAGTGTCATAAAGACAAAAAGATGTTGAACCTCTCGGAATCATATACTCCTGAAGAAAGAGAGTTCCATCTCCAACAGAAGAATTATCTGGTTTTCAAAAAACATGTTCTACTGGATCATGATATGTTAAAATAAGAACAAAAATATAGAGAAAACAGAACCATACTTATTCTTAACTTCATTTAAATGAGAGTGTTGAGATATCATACATGATACTTGGGCTCTTTCAGATGCAAACTTGTCATCCTCAAACACCTTTGAAATTCTATTAACAAGACTACTTTTTCCAGATCCTTTTGGACCAACCAATATGAGGGATGTAGTCGGTGGCACATCGTAGTCACTCAACTTCAAGCTACCCACCTTCTCAATCCATGATCCAGGCGTGTAGCTGTTAAGTTTCAAAATCTCATTAGTTCATTCAGTTCTAGGAACAAACGATCTCTAGAAATCATAAGTTGACACAAATTTAATAGATCTTTAAAGCTTAAATTAGACACCATTATTATAAAATAAAACCAAATGCAAAAAAGGCAATAAGCTAATGTATAGAAATGACACTGAGCAAACATTAATACCCCAAGATTTTGCTCTTTGCTTCTTCCAGTCCCTGACTGCGAATCCGCAATTCATCATAACTCCGGAAGATTTCTCTAAAAATGTCTTCTCTCCCCCTCTGATCAGTTCCAAGGTCCAAAGAAGGCGAAAAATTTCGTTGACCCATTTCGTCGAACTGTTGAAAGAGCAACTTATCTCCTTCATTGGATGTACAACTCTCAGCCTTCATGCTTAATCCATCCCTGGTCCATTCAAAATCAGACCCATTTAGAATATTCACAAACAGATCAAAATATCACAATCAAAAGATAAGAGAAAAAAAAATTAAAAACATAAATAATACAAGATCAGATTCCCCCGGTACCGGAGACGAGGAGAAGACAATTGAGAGAGACCCTGGTCCGAAGAAGAGTCTTCTCCTGAAAATCGGCATTAGAGAATTCAATCAACTACCAACTCAAAAACCCAGAAACTTATATCTCTGGCTCTTTTCTAACACAAACGAAAGAAAAAGACAATATTTTTCATCTTTTCTTAACGTTTTTGGTCCATTCCAAAAGATTCCCACTTTTCCCATTGAAGCTTTTGGTACAAAAAAGAAAATGAAAAACCAAAATCATTAGAGAGAGAGAGAGAGAGAGAGAGAGAGTACCGGGAGGAGAGACAATATCGCCGCCCATGTTGGAGATTGAGGTTTCAGTGCTTGAAGCTCAGTTTCGCTCTCCCTGGTGGAGGTGGTGGTGGAGGTGGAACTGGTGAGGAGGAGCGTGTAGTATCGAGGTGGAGGAGAAATATCTATGTAATTGCTTCTCAATTAAGAAACAAACGAGAGAACCAGCCACGTCAGCAGAGCCGAAAGTCGTAGATAAAGGGTTTTTTTTTTTTCATTACTACAAGACTAGTTCCAGGCTTTATAATTCTCTTCTTGTGAAATTTGCTTAATCTGAATCAATACTAACAGAAAATAATTAAAGTTACATCCGTGGAAGAGAAAAGTAGCCTTGGGAATTAGCCATCTTGAGTTTTTGATTGGTGTTACATGCTTTTGTTATTTTGAATGGAAGAAAGCTCAGCCAATACCATCATTTCTGGTGTCCTTTTCTAAAACTGGTATTAGTAAATCAGGTGCAAAAATTAGGAAAGATGCTTCAAATACTTACCGCAAGGGAGACAGTAATGATCATGATCAGCCCATCATTGTTGCTCCATTTGGAATATTCTGGATTTGGAGTTCTATAATTGAAAAATACGTACCTACGAATATAATACTTATATTGCACATAAAGTTTTCATCACCGTCTGGTTTATATTTATTTGGCTCTCAAATCATGCTCTTGTACTCAGTTTGGGGCTTTCACATGTAGCTGTGTCAGGGACGCTTTCGCGGCCCATTTCGTTTCTCCAAATTATATATAAGAACTTTAGTATTTGCTTGCATTCACTTAAAGAACTTATACTCCTCTTTAAATATTTTCTCCAAAACTTCTCTTTAAACACACATATATATGTATACACAACCGTGTCCTCAGCAACATCGGAAAAGATTCTACGAGAAAATTGACCTTCGGCTTTAGTCTGTGAAAACCCTTTTTTTCCATATTCGTGCACGTTCTTGCCATAACTAATCTGAATCAATTCATTGAAGAAATATCAAGGAATCCACTTGGAGATTTGGCCACTTTTTGAATGTCAAAGTGAGCAATAATATACGCTGATTATGCTCAGTTACTGACTGGATGGCTCTAACCATTAATCAAATCGGGACAAAAAGTAGAGAGACGCCATTTTTCATACTTTTCGATGCGGGTTTGAATTAAAAATCTCAAATTCTACTCCACACTGATATGAGAAGAAAAGAGAGAATTTGCATGTCAGATGGTGGATTTAGCCTTGTGGGGGAATTCTGTCAATGAGAGTGTTTTAATGAAAAGAGAGACTTACCATGTGGTAACACCTCCTTGAGATGCGTTGAGTAAAACAGTGATCAAATTTTTGAAAGGGGAGGAGGAAGACGGCGAATAGAAGAACACTACTCGCACAGAAGGGCGGTCACGCTAGCAATACTTTGAAAGAGAAGCATCATAAGCACTTGCGGCTTGAGCTAAGTCACAAAAGTGACCATACTTTCTTCTCTCTCTTTTTTACTCCAAGAAAAAGTCAAGAAAACTGCGCAAAGACCACCGTTTATTGTTAAATCTTTATACTTCACTCTGATGATTGTATATGACTAGCTTACAAGAAACGAAAAAGATGACAAAATTGCCCCATTCATTAGTTGATGTCATGCAATCTGAATCATCCGTAGAGGCAATCATGCATCGAAATCAAGTATATAACCCTGAGCAAACAAATCCAAGTGAAGCCCAACTCTCTGAGTCTCAGTCTTATGTGCATGTTTCAGCTCAAGCTAAGAAAAAATATGACCAACCCTTCTTCCCATAATCAGTTATCATATCCCTCTCCTTTTAAGCTGAAATGCTTAGGAAGAGATGTGGTTCACAAACGCCGCAAGGCACAAGAGCAAACGGAAAACTCCTTGCTAATAGCCCTGAAAATTTGAAAAAGAAAAAAAAGGTCGTAAATAATCAGATTTCAACCAAGTTAACTCTCATAAATTAACTTAGGACAAATAAATTAACTTCCATCAATAGCTTCTCCAACAGATAATGACACCAACTATACCTTGATAAGTTTGCTGCGGAATAATAAAAAAGAATTAGCAGCAAACTCTTAACCTCAAATTGTAGATCCTGACGAGCATCCCAGATGGGCGCCTTCACGGTAGCAGCCATTCAGGAAGTCGTAAAAGAGAATGTTAAATCCATTTCACTTAATATTAATATGGAATGACATATGGCAGAGCAAACAAATCAACAGACGGTATTTGTGAAGCTTCCGCCCAGACCTGTGGCTGTGGTGTTTCTTCAATCCAATGGGAAGCCCCCATGGGCTTCTTTGGATGTACACAAGAGCTGTTAAACAGCCATTCCTGGTCATCATAATCCGACCACTCCCCCATTTTGGGCACAGAAAGTATCTGACTAAGATAGATGGCATCAGGATGTGGAGGATTTGTAGATGCTTCACCATTCTCCTTAACTTGTGAAGGACAAGAGGATGAGTTTATTAGAATGGAATTAGATGGTTCTGGTCCTCTCAAACCATTAATCCCGCATTCCTTGATACCCAATTTACCATTGTTGGATGCCCTTTGCCTCTCCGATGTAAACTGGGTAGCAGTTTGGCATGGTTCCAATTTCCTCCCATTTTCCACGGCTGGGTGAGAGGAGGCAGATTTTGACAACTTATGCGGCAGAAATCCATTGCCTGTGAAGAAGTTTTAAGGATTGAGGAACAGAAAACAAAAATACGATTAAAAAAAAAACACTCTGTCCACCAACCCAACCAACAAAAGAAAAGTATCTAATAAACAAAATAATCATGTGATAGTCGACACTTATCGGTAACCTAGAAAGTAACAAGATTATAACTAGGGACCAAGCTTTTGCAGAAACACATCTGAAAAATTAAAAGATGAAACAAAAAGAACACAACCGATAGTTATCAAAGAATAGATAGCAAGAAGCTGAACAACACACATACTACATGACTATTATCATCCCTGATCATAAATAACAATTCGAAATAGAACAAAGTACCGCCAGCAGAAAGAAAGTTCTGTAGTAATTGTTATTTGTCGAAACCACTCACCATGCAAATCTCCATTGATTTCAAGCTCCTTCCGTTTGCCAAGGATTCCCACAGCATCAGATCTATCATTGTTTATTTGTGGAAAGTGAAATTGCTTCCCATTAGAAGTATCTGTAGAAGGCTTGCTGTTTTTTAGTTGTTGATGCTGCTCTATACTCGGTCTGTTTATTTCCTTCCTTTTCTCTATCTTTTCTCTCTCTTTACTCTTGGCTTTGCCCTTTATATTGCTTTTCTTCTCTTCACCTATATCCTTGGGCTTATATTCCTGCCCATTAAGTTCCTTGTATTTGTTTTCACCTTTTCCCTCCACCTGCTTCTCAACAACCTTGTCCAATGGCCTAAAAGCTCCTTCAACTCTTCTTTGATCCACCCTAGACAAGTCATGATCAAATGAATTTGCCAAGTTTCTTTCCTTGACATGGTTTTTCTGTATATTAACCTTCCAATCATATTCTTTCGTATCCTTAACTCTCTCTCTTTCCCTAAAATGATTTGGCAATTCAGCTCCTCTTTTATCAGTAACCGTAAACTTCTGGACCACTTGGCTCCCAGTTGCTCCTGTGTCTTTCTTAATTCTATCTTCCAAATCCTGTACATATTTATAATCCTTAACCTGAAAAGTTTGATGGCCATTACGAACAAGCTTCTCTCCATTACGGCAGTCCAGCCTCCCTTCCCCTCTCTTCTCATTTGGTGTCCCATTTTTACCCTTATCCTCTTTCCTTTCCTTCTTGTCCCTGTGTTTTTCTTTTCTATACTTTCTTTCACCGTTCTTCTCTTTGCTTCTTTCTCTGTCCTTTTTCTCTTTATGTTCTCTCTTATCTTTGTCCTTCTTATCCTTTCTATGCTTTTTCTCCTTATGCTTTTCCTAAAAACAGTATCCAAATTAAAGACAAAACATAGTAACAAGTACGAGAAGCTAATAGCATAAAGTAGAAAGAAAATTCATACAAATAGACGAATTTAATACAGAATGATCACACAAAGATGAAAAGCACGCACGGGATTGTTTGAAAAGTCTAATACTTGTAATGGCTATCAAACTACATGGTCTTTGCTCTTGTGAACTATAGGAAGCCATAACTCATCGAGTTATTACTATCAGAAATGAATCCTTTTATTTGCTTCCCGACCACTAAGCACTAACACATCGAAGAAAACATCAGACAAATGCCAATTTAAACCCAAAAGGGTAGTGAATTACCTACTCTACAGATATTGTATATTAATACACAGAGGGAGTGAATTACAGATATAAGACAATACATAATCGAAAAAAAAGGGTCGATAGAGGCAAGAGCCAATGAGATAAAAGTTCAACACAACCCGAGCAATAACTTTTAGAAAGGAAATATATTAACCTTATTAAGTAAATCAGTATCATCTACTGTAGTCTTCTTTTCATATCCTGGTGGAGGAAATGGAAAACAGCGAGACATTGCACGTAATCCTTTGAATGCAAAAGTGGGATTCTTCCAAGAATACTGGTCTTTCTCTTAGTTTCCAGCACTGATGTTCCAACACAGGAACAGAGCAGAAGAAGTGTTCCTGTCCATGCACCATATCCCCACGCACATCTCCAGCTTGAAAATTCAAGCCACTATCTACCAAAATCGAAAATCCCCAGATACCCAACTCGAAGATCCCCTCTTACCACTATTTAACTTTTAAAATTGTAGAAGTTCTCCAAAAGTTCAACTCAAAAGTTTTTAACCAAAGGATCCAATTGTGATATTATAATATAATAAACTCTGGATTAGTTTAACTTTAAAAAGTAAGTATCCACAAAAGATGCATCCAATCAAGTTATCGTCCACCCCAGAAATATGTCGACAAATTTCTGATCCTCTGTCTTTCTTACTAGGCCAATAGAGAATGATCACCTGCTCATCATCAAAAACCATCATCAGGAGCATTTCCTGACTATAAAGACCAAAAGTCAAACAACAAACACAAGACACACCACAACCTTGGAATAAAGAAATCCTCAGTGTCTCAATCACCATCAAAGTCAAATCCCAAATCCAGAAGTTGCAGACTCAATTCGCCGACTCAAAATCAGAGCTACTAAATCACTAATATCCACTTCAATCAAAATAAATACTAACTATCAATAAAACTCGCCCCCCGATTTCTATATACACAACTGTAAAATCTTTTGATTGTATAACCCTAATTGTACTAAAAAAATCACATTTAGGGTTTGCTCCCACTGACGATTTGGCCGAAACCTGAAATGGAAGAACAGAAACCAAAACAATGTCAGCCACAAAACCAACCTGTTGAAGAAACCATAAAACCCCATCCTTCCAATTCTATCGTAATCACTCCATCGAGGAACCCTAAAATTGAACTAAATATTCAAATCCGACAGGAAACAATAGAATTGCAGAAAAAAAAAAAATCAGGGTTTCGATTTCAGTCAATTCAAAACGAAATTTTCCCGGAAAAATTTTAGGTTATTCAAATAAAACATTTTATCGCAGGATCTCATCCCATAAAAATGGAAAATGAAAATAAAATAAAATAAATTATCAAAATCCGTCTCTCTTCATGTCTGTCTACCTCCGTAAGACTATTGTACAGAACAGGTTTTCGCAGTAGGGTTTTAGTTCAGATCTTCAGAATCTTGATCAGGGTTTCGTTCGGAAAGGGTCTCTCTGATCTCTTTCTCTCTCTTCTCTCTCTCTCTCTCTCTCTCTCTCTCTTCTTCGAAGGTTTCCGAGTCCAGAAAGAGAAAAATCCCCCTTTAAAGGGAAGGCGAGAGAGAGACATGAGGTTAGGGGAAAGGGTCGTATTTATATACGAGTTGTGATAGAGAAACGTGGTATGAGGAATAATCCATAAACATTAAAATTAAAATAATGACATAGGTAGAGGGGATTGGATGCCCTTCCATAGAATATTAATGGCAGCTGAAATGACAAGATTGCCCTTCTCTTTACCATTACTTGGGCTTTTTGCATGTGTCATAGCAAACGTGTGTAGTAATATTTCCTAGTCATCTATATTCTATCATGTATGGAAAGAAAAAAAAAAAAAAAAAAAAAAAAAAAACACAGGAGAACTTTCATTAATCTGTTCAAAGTTGCTTGTGTTCAAGATGACGTTTAGAATTACAAGTGGAGCTAATACTGGGAATATATGGGAAGGAAAAAGTGAAGACCTTGAAATTGATAGGGAATAATTCAGGAAGAATTGTTATTACAACACCCATGTGGACTCTTAGCAGAAGATATGATACAAAATTGTTACAACACATTACATTGATGATTTTTGGACTTTAAGAAGTGGAATTCTAAGGTTCAAGTTTGTGCCATGCTCACGTGGCGCTCTATTATTGTCTGATACTTTGGTTGATTATCTAGTAGATTGGAGCATTGATGGTAAGTTTTTTGCCTTGACGGTACGTAATTTGTTGTCAACGATGTCACCATCCTCTCTGTGAAAAATAAATTTCTTTTTACATTATTATTTTTGTGTGGGAGTGTATTTTGTAGTCGTTGATGTGCACCTATTTTTGATAGTCAATTGTGTTTTAGGATGGAAAAATAAATATTCACGACAGTACTGTAGCTTATTGGTTGGATTAGCCAAAAAGAACAGAAAAATTTATGGAAATGGCTCGTTAAATGAAAGTCGAATGATGAAAAAGATTAGCAACTTGATTGTGTAGCTCCACGTACAAAATGCTCTACAATGCTTTGCCATATAAAGATGTTTTTGATCTTCCAAGGCTCTTTGTTGCTCACTATTAGTGTTTACCTTCATAAAATGACTGGGCATTAGCAAAAGTATTTTGTGGGATATTGGCTATGTTTGATAGTATGACTAAATTATTTTCAAGAATTAAGTACCCCAAATTTAATATTTTCTTTCCGAAAGTTTGTGTGAATAAAATAGCAATAGCACTCTGGATGATATCAAGTAACAAGTACGTAAAGACGATGGCTATGAAAATAATGGACAAGTTTAAAAATGTATTTGCAAGAAATTCATGGAGTAATGGTTGTTGCAACAATTTTATATCTAAAATATAAATTCGAATTGATTGAATATTTTGTCCCTAAAATATAGGGGATAAGACACCTCAGTAAATTGGAAAAAATTGGAGATTGATTTGTTCGTTTTGGAGAAAGGGTATAAATCCCTTTATACTCACATGAATGAAAGGAATGATCTCCAAGATGTTTCACTCATCTCTTCATTGGAGGTTCTTTCTATACTTTCCTTTATGTGGAACCTATGTCTGACTATGATGTGTTTATTAAACTACAAGTAATGCAAGTGTTAGATTAAAGTTAGACAATTGGCAAGGTTAGTTTACCTAGATCTCCGGAGTTTGATATATTAAGCTTTTGAAAGTCAATTAAGACCAAATACCTTGTATTGAAATATATTGCACTTCAGAATCCCCATGTAATAGTGGTACATATTTGGGTCCACATCTAGCTAAATTTCAACCAAAGGCCTTATTTATTATCAAATTTATTATGAATCATCTACTTCAAACTCTACACTCTTTTACTTCATTTTTTTTTTTTTTGGTTGAAATCTTCCTTTATTATAAGGTATACTCCTCTTATGGATTGATTGGTTATTGATAATTAGATTCAAGATTCAAGCTCTGCATCAAGCGATTCAAGAAGAAATCAGAGATTTATTTCCAAAGTAAATTTTGACATCAAATTCATCCATTCCATATATGATTTGAACTATGGAAATACATATTTTCACTTTGGTTAATCAATCAGTTTGTAAGACATTAATATATATGTTTACAAAGGTGAATATAAGGTGTTTGGAAAAAAAAAAAAAAAAATTGGAAAAGAATATAGTCATTTTAACTAGCTAGAGTGGAAGAATTGGGTTGTGCCCAATAGACTATTGAATTTTTTACGTAATGTCGTGGTTAACTAGGAATATATACAGCAGCCAATGTGCCATGACATATATATATATATAGGTACTAATTATTTTTTTTATTGGATTGGCAACCATATATATATATATATATATATATATTACTAATTGATTCAAATAAAATCAAATGACAAAAACCAAGGATTCAAAATGATGTACGAACGTATATATGAACAACTTTTAAAACAGGTCGCTTTAGTATGCCACATGCTTAAATCATCTTTGTCGTATTTGTTTGAGATGGCTTTCTTTGAAGTACGAAATATGATATTTTGATTTGATAAATCGTTAAGTGATTTTGGCATAACCATGACATGTCATACCCAATGACAATTTAAAATATAACCAATTCAAATCTGATGTTTGGTTTTGGGTCTTGGAATCTAGTGGTAAATTCTCGGTGAAATCAACAAACAGGTAAGTTGCCAAAGCTACAGACTCAGCTTTAATCCTTCAGTCACAACTCTATGGAGGAAGATGTAGAAGGCCCCTACACATCGGTGGTGGTAGCTCGTTCATAATATCTTACTAGTGAAACACGTCTTAGAATCCCGAATAAGAATTGAAGATACCACACCACATGAACGTTATGCAAGCAATCTGTTGAGACCACTATGCACTTATTCCTCTTTTACTGGCTTCTTTAGATACGTTCTTCATGAACGACTTTGTGGTGATGTGTTTAGGTGACAATTCACAGAGTAGTGGTCTCATGCAAAACTCGGAGCTTGTTCTCTTTGTCTCGGTCTTCATTGATTAGAATTGGAGAGGCAGAAATGACTCAGTTTTCAACTTTAAGCCACTTGATGCCAAACTCAAGATCTTTTTGAGCGCCATGGCTCAATATTAGGAGTTTAGAAAGGCCTTGGTCCAAACCGATATAGTGAAGGAAATATGGCACGGTCTCATCCACCGATTAATTGAAAAACAAAATGCAACATTACTGTGAGCGTTAGTTCATGGATATTTAAGGATGATGTGAGTAGTATTATTGGCTTCTGTTGAATCAATCCCTTTTGTCGATCCAACAGTGGAAGAAGTTGAAGTCTTAGATTACTGCTCTGAGATTGGGATGGAAAAAAAACTATTTTTGGAAGGGATGCAACTAGAAATTTTGGACTTTATAACCGGACAGAAGCTAGAATGCATAGCAGTTGCACCACCATTCTGATGTATTGCCAAAAACTAGCTAGAAAATTTCAGGATTATAGATGAAAAAGTGAATAATCTGTTGGCAACCTTCATGTTGCAACATGACTGGTTTCACAGTCATGTTACAACATGCGACTAAATATTTGATCTGAATAACTTTTTTAGTATTTTCCATATTTTCTTTTT
Organism: Parasponia andersonii; assembly: GCA_002914805.1. Taxonomy (NCBI): domain Eukaryota; kingdom Viridiplantae; phylum Streptophyta; class Magnoliopsida; order Rosales; family Cannabaceae; genus Trema; species Trema andersonii. The sequence goes on from JXTB01000025.1 coordinate 442,805, forward strand.
ATATGCTTTAGGTCGCGATTTGTATAGTTGTCAAATATAAAAAATATAATTATATTAATGCATAGATAGATTCAAATAAGAAGGAATGAGTAAGTGACTCTTTCCTAAATTAGTTTTGAGTATATGTCTATATTTCATTAAGGAAATTCCTTTAATTGAATATTTTATGTGTAATATCTTTTATGGAAGTTTCCTTAACTCATTTGTGTTGATTCTCACTGATTAAAGTTACTCTAATTCATGCTATTAGCTGTCAAATAGGTTTGAGTAACTTATTTTTTTATACTAGGAAAATAATCTGAAAGTTTCTTTTTATATTACAACATGATTAGGTTGACAAACTATATTGCAACACATGAACAGAATCAGCAACTACTTTCCAAATCCGTTTTCTAAGTTTAGTAACAAACTTGGCTCATTTTGCAAGTCTTTTAATTAATATTAAATGCTCTTAATTATTCTTTTGCAGATCTTGCATGTGAAGACTTACTCTCTTCTTTATTTAAAGGCCACTCAAGAGAAACTTTAGGTAGAGAGACCACTTATTATATTTTTCAGTTTTTAAAGAAAAATTTTTCTTTTAGCCATATTTTACGACTTAGGAGGTATTCTAGTTGTTTAAGTTATAGTGCTTCGGGAGAGGTGCTGATTATCTTCAGGAGAAGATCGACTTCAAGTACCTGAAGGGATTTCAGAATAACGAAATCAACCTAAGACGAGTGGTGCTCGCTAGACACATTAGTGATAGAATGCATCTATATTGCGACAATCAAATGAGGGAGTCTTTTTATTGTATAAGTCAATTAGTGTTTGTATTCATTCAAAATTTGCTAATAGTATTTATTCTCTGGGCGTGGCCCCTTGGACGTAGGTTATCGTGAGATAACTGAACCAAGTAAAAATATCTTGTGTTATTTTTACAATTTCTGCATTACCACCTCACATAATTAATTTGAAATTAATTTTATTCAGTAATACCTGATAAATGGACCTAATAGTAAATTATGTCGCATTTTCAGGAGGCTCAACTTCATGGCACAAAACGTATGCATTATACTCGCTCTTCCAATACTTTTGGCATGTTTTTTAGTTATTCACTCTCTTTTATTAAGAAATTAGGTGAAATGGATTTTTTTCAAAGTGCGTTTTAACAAAAATGACTATGTTTTAAATCAAATAGCCATTTTGTATTGTCAAATATGATATTGAGCATTGTCGAGGGGAGAATGAGTATGGTTTAGCATTTTCGACAAAGATTATTCCATAAAGAAATGAAAAACATAGACCATTTTGCAAATATGTATTTTAAAATAGACTCTTTTGCCAACTTACTCTTCTTTTGTTCCTAGTTCTGTTTTTTCAGATTGCTCTGTTTGGAACCAAAATTCATGAGTAGGTTATAGGAGTATGGCCTTCAATTTTGTACTTGTTCAATGAAGAAAAAAGCTAAGTTACACTTCATAAATATGACTAGAAAAACTCATTACTATTTGCCAAGCCAAAGAAACAGACTAGTGTGAACTAAACAACTTTAAATATTGGTGGGAATTTATTTGTGAGATTTCACCAATTTCATCGTAGTGGATGTTTTTTCATCATTTTGTCCTAACTGAAGTGTTTTCATCATTTTGTCCTAACTGAAGTGTTTTCATCAATTATCTATTGTTTAGATAGAGTTTAGGCAATAGGGTTTTCTTTTTGAAATGTGCAGGACACTGGGAATTTGAAAATAAAAATTGCATTCTATTATTCCTTTTAAGTTTTGAGTCTTCGTTTTATATTCCTTTAGACTTTGGCAAATGGATAATTTCCTGCCAAAACAATATTAGGCCTAATAGAATTTTGTTAAACTACGTTTTTATATTTAATAGTGTAATTGAAGTATTTTATTTATAACTGTTTTGTTATGAAGTTCTAAATTACTAACTGTGTACGGTTATAGTTTAAGGTAATTCTTTAAGGTAATTCTGGTAAAAGTTGCTATATTTGAGATTATATTTAATTAGCTGCTACACAAAAAAAAAAAAAAAAGATTTTATAACTACTATTTATGAAAATTTCCAGAATACATCCCAATAATTTAAGACTCTGTCTCGTCTCTTTTGCAATGCTCAGAATAACATTAAATACACTAACGATATTAAAAAGATAGAACAAATATTTTGCCACCATTAAACATTTCTTCTCAACTAACTTAACGAAAGAGGGTTTTTCTTTATTGAATTATGAACCATAATATATCTCAGAGAAATATCACATTTCTTCTCAACTAACTTAACGAAAGAGGGTTTTTCTTTATTGAATTATGAACCATAATATATCTCAGAGAAATATCAATCATAAGCACTAACTAACAAAAAGATAAGAGTTTTTTAACCAGAAATTCAAATGAACAAGAGGTCAAGAATCGTTTGACCTATAGTCAAGGAATTCTTAATTTGGGTCAAGTGCTTCTTTAACCTCGAGGTCATGGAATTTTGACGTGAGATTAAGAAACTGGAAATTTTCAGTCAATTGACACTATTAACAAACCAAAAACAAGTCAATATATGTATTTCAATGAAAATAATAAACACCCATACCAAATTAGTATCCATACTACCAACAAATCTCTTAAACAAATTAAATTTCACTAAAGTCATACACCATACCAAAATATATATTAGCAAATGAAGTCAAGATAGGTTTTTTTTTTTTCCAACATACAATCTCAAAAAATAAAGATTTTGCATAAATATAAAAAACCAAACTTTGTTTCCTCCATCACAGCTTTAATCACACTTTTGCCTTTCAATTACTACTAGTTTTTACTCTGGGATATTGAGCTTTGCCATAGAGTTAGATAGGACTTGGAGACTTTCTCTGTAAAATCTGTAAAGTCACAAGGGTAGATTGGACATTTTAAGAGTAATGGCAAAGTTGTAAATATTGAATTTTTGATTAAAATAATAAAAATCTAGAATATTATAATATTTTACAACAGTGCCCAGTTTTTTCTTAAAAACCCTTCAGAAGTTCAAATTTCCAGCAAATAAGAGCTTGAGGGAGAGAGAAAGAGAGAAAAAATATCGGATCTGCCGCTGCCTACAGTCGCCGTACTGCTGCCTGCCTTGATCGATGCGCCAACCCGTATTGAAGGCTTTCGAAGATGAATCCAATGTCCCCGGTCTACCTCGTTTTGACGTCGAACGAAACTGTAACGGCCTCGTAAAGATTCTGCCTTCGGCGAAGTTTTCCTGTCACCGGAACGCCATCTGACCTCCGTTTTCGACATCTCCGGCAAGTGAAGCTCCATCTCACCGCCGCCGATCAACTCCAAGTAGTTTCACATTAAAATTCATCTCTGGTAAGTTTTTACCATTTTTATCGTTTTTACCAACTATGTAAAAAGTGATATTCACGTAATTATTTTGACTAATGATTTATTTACTCGAGGTAAATACCTGGGGTGAAAGAGGGTTAAAAATTATGAATACTTACATTTGGTAAAAGTAAAAAGGGTAAAGCTAAGTACAGTAAATAGTAATTAGAAAAAAATGATATTTTTCCAATTATTTTCAAAAGGTGGTATTTATGTAATTCTCGGATTTTTGGCCTTAATTAATGCTAGGGACCTCGAAACCGAGTTCTGATTTCGAATTTGGACTCAGTGAGGTCAAGACATGAATCTTAATATAAAATAACATTATATTTCGTTGTGGAACGAAAATTGAAATTTTGTGGCACAAATTGCACTGTTTTGCGTGCCATGGGCCGGTCTCGTACCGGAACCCGTTTTTGACGAAGTATATATCTGACCTAGCATTTTTGGATGCTCTGAATTCAGTGGTGATCTCCATTTCTATATTTGAAGCTTTGGTGGAAAAGTCACTTTTTCTAGTGGACTTACTAAGAACCAGAAATTGTCGTTTAAGCACCTGAGTGACTAGCCGGGGATTTTTCGAGCGTCATTGACCTAGTATTACTACCATATCAAGGTAGGGGTTCGATTACTTAATTTTTATATTTGTTTTGGATTTTATTTGCATTAAAATTTATTTATGAAAAATCGTGATTTTACGATAGTTAAAGAAAGTATTGTTAATTATTGAGTTATATTGGGATTGGATTGCATAAATTATTTTATATCTTTTTACATACTAGTTTTGGGATAAAACAGCGATGCACTGCCCATTTTACAATAAATCACAGAATAATACCAAGTTGGATTTTTAAAGTATGATTTAATTATTGGATGCATGGTAGCCGTGAACTGTGATATGTTGTACATACCATAAGATCACACACTTGAGTTCCATTATAGCGTCACAGTATTTTTAGGTCGCTGGCAAGTTGCTGCAATGCTAGGTGAGAGACCTAAGCCCCTGCGCAGTTTTTTATCTGATACGCCTACGGGCAGTGTCAGGATACCGGGTACCTCTGCTATAAAGGTATTACAGGGCCGTGATGGGAGGATGAGAGCTCACTTATATCCTTGTTGATGTATGATATGTACAATGATGTAGTTTTGATTTTGGTTTTGAATATGTGACTATTCAGGATACCAATATATTTATAAATTTGATTTATACATGAATTTAAAGAAACTAACCATGCAGATTTGGGAAATTGCATCAATTAAAAAGGTAATTAAATTCCTACTGAGCATTTGAATACTCATCCCTTACATTTCCCTTCTCAGACAGTACTCGGTATGACTTTGGAAACTCGGTAGCAGAGGAATGAGGAGTTGGTTACCGTACCGGAAATTGGTAACTATGTAAATAATGTTATTATTTATCTTGGCATATATTAAATATTAATGGGCCAATTACATGGACTCTGTATGTATAACTAGTGTGTTGGATTGTGAAACTACTGATAATATGCATGGTTTGTTTTAAATAAATTTTATTTAACAATCTAAGTCTAATGGTGATCACAAAACTGTGGAAATTTTTTTTTAAAATATTTTTATGAATTTTTCTTAAATAACCTTTAAATTTCTACTTGTGAAATTCTCTTTCTATCACTGACTTAGAGTTTGAGTCGTGACATTCTCTTCTCTTCTGCGATGTTATAGCTAGAGTTTTTGCAAGGACTTTTTACCTTCGTTTGAACGGGTTTTGGTCATTATCGGAGTCTGAGTTCCTTGATAACAAAATAGTCAAGAGAAGAGCATAAATACAAAATTGGGTGTGAGATTTTTGAGTTGAAGGCAATTTTCGGTGGTTTTTAAATTCGGCTTTAGATCGATTTTGCTTCCAATTTCAAAAGAAAATGGCAAAAAAATGAAGAGAAAATGGACAACTTTAGAGTTTTACAGGAAAACGTGTAGGACAGAGTATATCAAATCTGGGCTATGGTCGTGTCAAACCATGTGTGGGGTTGGGTAAGGTATATGCGAGTCTTTTAGTCCATGTGAATCCTATTTTCTAGTTCTAAAAAAACTTATTCAAAAATATAATTTTTTATAGGACCTCTTTCTTAGGAATTTGACGGAAAATAGGATTATTTTATTAAATAAAAATACTTTTTTTCAGGAATATTTTTCAAGTAACTTTGTAAAAAAGCACTAATGATAAAATAAAATTTTCTTACTAGTAATAGTAATTGTTACTGTAATAAGAATGACCGATAGAGAGTAATTGTTTTCCTGAAAAAGGCATTAAAATGCTCGAAAAAAAAGCTACTCTGAAAATAGTCATAAAAATGTCAACAAAATTGTCATATTTTGATTCACCCCCTTCTTTTCATATAATGAGTTTGAAATGGAAGAAATGCAATTTTATGTGGTAATTTTTTTAAAGAAAAAAAAAAAGAAAGAAAGAAAGAAATATACCACCCCTGCCAATTTGTTTTTTTTTTTTTTTTAGAATCCTTGGATGAGCTTTGACAAATTTAGAAAAGTCTCGGATTTTGTTATAAAAATACCCACTTTATTTTATGAAAGTAACTTACTTGAAATAACGTCAGGTATTTGAGGTAATTATCCAAGATTTTTCAAATAAATTAGGCCATCTAAAATTATTCAATTTTTTTTTTTTTTTGGGCATTCTAAACTTGTATTTCTGTAAAAATACATCTTTACTAATCCCCCTTGTAAGCTTCAAACTCTTCCTTTTAGTTCTTTCAACGATCTTCTCCAACGAATTCATGGCATCTGGGGTAAAGAATTTTACTAGAACGGATTATTATCTTAGCTTGGTGCATCTGGTTTGAAAGGAACAAATAGGTGCATGGTCAACATTCCCGAGGTGTGACTAGAACCTATATATATGGAGGAGTATCACCGAGCTGAATCTGGTACTCAACGTTCTCTGGCCCAATAATCTTTGACTCCAGCTCGTTCGGGTTCGTCCTTCTGAAGGCCATTTCAAATTAAATAATGTAGATGCTGCCTTGGACAGTTCGTCAGGTCTTGTGGGAATTGGTGATGTTATTCGTGATCATAATGGAGATGTTATGGGAGCGGTGGCAATGCAAAGAAACTGAACGGTGGTGCTATGTCTATTGTTGAAGCTGAAGCAGTAGCTCTTCTCAGAAGCTTGGAATGGGCTAAAGAAGTTGTTGAAATTGATGCTTTATCTGTACTTAATTTATATTATGGTCGAGATTCTTCTTTCTCTCAACTTAGAGGTCTTTTGGATGATATTAATGCTCTTTTATCTTTTTTTTTTTTTTTCCTGGTCTATCTTTGTTCCACGTACGACGAGATGCTAGCTCTTATCGAGTAATATGTGATACTGTTCTTTCTTTATATATATATATATTCATGAGAAACAGAAAAGCGACCGTGTGCGCTTTGGAGAAGGAGTTTCGGGTAGTTGAGGGAGATATTGTGGTAATGGGAAGTAATGGGTTGCTGGACAAATATGTTTGAGTAGGAGATAGAAGAGATTATTCAAAAAGAGTATGACAAATTATTATAAAAAATAAATAAATACAATACTAATAATAAGTACGAAGATTTGGCTTATCAAATAGTTGAAACATCTTTGGACTCCTTTTGCAATAGCTGTAGATTGGCTAGGAAGAAGCATAGAGGAGGAAAGATGAATGATATCACTGTAGTCGTTGGTCACATCGTTAACGACTCTATTAGTATTGTTTTGTTAATCTGCAGCCTATGATCAGGCATATCTGGAACTCGAGCTTTGAGCAGTTGGTCGTGGTCGTCGTCGGCAAGGACAGTGGCCGCTGCAGAGTGAGGGTGATAGCTGGTAATGGGTTCAAAAAGATTGAGGTTATAACCGTCTCTATCTCCTAAAAGTGGTATGGTTTGGTAGTGGTGGTATGTTTAATTAATCACTTTTAAAAACTGGCAACTGTCAACTTTAACACGATAAAAATAGGTAAATGTTTTTGGGCCTTCTACATTAAGCCCAAAATGTTCAAGCCTTTAGTAAGGTACTAAGCCCATATAAAACAGTACAGATGTTACTAGGCTGAACCCAGTTTATTGGCCCCAGTGCAGACCTCGAAATGATTAGGAAATTGGACTCTACTCTCCTTTCGGGTTATTAGCAAAATGGCCCATTTTGACACAATTATAATGTTCCCTTTTTAGTATTTATAACCAATTGATGAATATATTATTGTGTAACTAATTTCTCAGTATTATTATTGATGTATTTAGTTTAGGTTTTTTATTACTAAAAATTCCTTGAATTCGGAATAATTCAGTAAAATTAATCTACAACTCCATTTTTTAAAGCAAAAGCCCAACTCGAAACAATTTAGTAAAATTAAGTTTGAACTCAAATTTTTTAGAACAAAATTCCTTGAAGTCCTATAATGTTAGAGCAAAACTCTCTAAAATCACCTAATTTTAGTTTTATTAGAAAAATATATATATTTATGTTAGTTTTTTCTTTACTGTTAAGCCTTTATTATCTTATTTATGGATTTTAGATCCTTAGTATTATATTTTTTGTTTCACATTAATCCCTTTCAATATTTTTCTATCTAAAATTGTTGTCAATTAGTACTTTCTCAAAATGTACTCATCTCAATAGTGATAAAATTGAAAATAAATAGAAATTATTTTTTAAAAAAATTTTAAAAAAATAATTGGGAAAAATAAAAAATTATTATTATGTAAAAAATAGAAGAGAGATACGCATACTTGGACAAAAATAAAATTTTTACTTTTTTATTTTTTTAAATAATAATTTCTCTTTATTTCTAATTTTGTCACTAATAAGATGAGCGTCTTTTAGATAAGTACTGATTGACAGCAATTTTGGACATAAAATATTAAAAGGAATTAACGTGAAATAAAAAAATAATAATAATAAGGATCTAAAAGTCATAAATAAGAGAATAAGGACGTAATAGTAAAAATACTAACATAAGTATTTTTCTTCTAACAAAACTAATATTAAGGAACTTTAGAGGGTTTTGTTCTAATATTAAGGGATTTCAGTAGATTTTGTTCTAAAAAATTGAGTTCAAAGTTAATTTTAATAAATTATTCTGAGTTCAGTAGTTTTGTTCTAAAAAATTAAATTCAATGTTAATTTTACAGAATTATTCCAAATTTGGGAATTTTGGTAATAAAAAATAGTGTTAATTTTACATAATTATCCCAAATTTTGGTAATAAAAAGCCTTTGGTTTACGAACTATTCAAGATATCATTTGATACGTGGAGGGTCTGATTTCAAATCCCGCTCCCTGGTGCGTTAAAAAAATTAATAATAATAATAATAATAAGTAAATGATCAATCTTATAAATGTAGAAATAGTCTCTTCTTTTCATAACCTGTCGAATGAGCAATAATAATATAAAAACAAAACGAAAAATCGTAAAGGTTATAAATAATGGATAAATTTATAATATGAAACTAGGAAACTTGTCTGATATGCTTTGATAAACACCTATATAAGTGTAGGAATTGTCTAATGCTGTTCAGAGATTTTTACAGAAATTAAAAGAAAGAAATATTTATGGATTGTTAAACTTATGGGAAAATTTAGATTTGTCAGAGAGAAGGGCTGCAGCAGGAAGATGTTTGACTTTTCTCACGTTTGGGCAATCTTTTGATGGATGAACCATCGTTTTTTCTAGTTTCAACAAGATGTCTTATTTAGTCATTTTCTTAAAATTACCCATGCAAAAACAAATTTATCCTCCACCAAAATAAATAATCATAAAATTATGACCAAACAATATAAATAATGATCATCTATATAATATTTGGCCATTAAAATATCCAATTCCTTATCTTCTATAACCATTTTTTCGGTCTATATTTTTTTCATCGAGTTTTTTTTTTATCGTTTTTTAATAGTGTTCATCAAAGGATAAATTTCAGTTTTCACTAATTTTGATCAGTTCGTTAGACTAGGGGACTTTGGGGAAAATAATGAAAATCAAAATTCTGGATTGCAATTTTTCATAATAGGAGGTTTAAAAGTGCAAACCTAAGGTTTATCACGTAATTTTCCCAGATATTGGAGTTGTCGTCGGCCATGTGGAGAGGGTGGTGGTTTGGTAGACACCAGGGGCGGAGTGGGGCATATGCACCCACTGAATTTGTAAAACTTTATATTAATGCACTAAAAGTTTTCATATTTTGAGTTTTGTCCCTATTAAATAAAAAAGATAAAATTTATGTCCTATCTATCTTGTATAGTTTATTTTCTAATAAACATATCTTTTAAGCCTAAATGTAATGTGTGCAAAAAAATAAATCTAATTAAAAAAATCTTATATTACAAAGATGATAAATAGAAATAAACAATATTCACCCTTATTTTTTGCTCTCATTCCATCTTTTTAAAAAATTTCTTATGAAAATTTTGAAATTTAATGTAATTTTTTACAAATCTTTACGAGAAAAGAAATTATTTTGAGTTTGAAATTTTTATCTTAATTATTTTTATGAAAAAAAAAATGATTAGATTATGCTTCACTGAAATGGGCTTCTTGCTCCGCCATGTAGAGAATACATGGTGGATCTATTATCTGTTCCATGGACACGATAGAATCTACGACCGTTTGCCTCATGTCTTGATCAAAGAATTACCGACTCCAACTACTTCGTTGTTCTATAGTGAGTTCTAGCTAGCTAGCTTCAACTCTCGTACGTAATAGTAATAATAAACCGCAAAAATCATTAACACTTTCACTGAGTCCACGTTGATAAATTTCTAAACCACCAGATCATCGAACCGCTCTACATCACAACTCAAAAGAGTAATGTTCAACTGATATAACCACTGTAAACTTTTTTTTCCTTTTAAAATTATTTTGGGTTATTATCACATTTATACCATATATTTTTTTACACTTCATTTAAATTATATCTTATGTTTTGGTTATTATCAACATTGAAATTTAGATTTGAAATTTATTACAAATTTATATCCTGATACTAATTTAGAACAGTTAATTTATCAAATTATCGTTTAAAAAAATAAATTATATAAAAACTGATTTGAGAATAAATTTATTAAATCATCTCCTTAAATTATCTCCTTAAATTAAGGTTCTAAATTAATATCATTGCATAAATTTATAATAAATATTAAATCTAAAAATTAATATTAATAATGATAAATTTATAATAAATATTAAATCTAAAAATTGACCAAAGTATAAAGCGAACAAAAAAGTCAAAATACTATACCTAAAATTTTTCTTCGTAATAAAATGTTTGGGAGAGAGGCTACCAGTACACTCTACCGTCTCTACTACTACGTCTAGTACTGGGCTGGCACAAAGCAAACCTCTGCTAGTCTCCTTACCTAGCTAGGCCACCCTAGATGGTAAATATAGTACTATATATCTCATGCATGTTCAATATTCACGTTACAAACAAAGGTAGAATAATCAAGAAAACATGGCGAGCGAGTCGAGTAGTAATGAGCTTCACGTGGTAATGTTCCCGTTCTTCGCATTTGGCCACATCAGTCCATTCATGCAGCTCTCAAACAAGCTTTCCTCCACCCATGGAGTTCGAATCTCTTTCTTCTCCATTCCGGGCTACGTTTCCCGAATCAAGTCCTCGCTCATTCCCTCTCCCACCACCCAAATCATTTCCCTCCAAATCCCACCCCTTCCGGGCCTCACTCAATCCATCGCCGGAACCTCCGATCTCCCGCCGGCCGAGGCCGTAAACCTCATCAGAGCCGTCGATCTCATGCAACCCCAGGTGAAGGCCCTTCTTTCAGACCTCAAACCCCACTTCGTGGTCTTCGATTTCGCTCAACACTGGCTTCCCGCTCTCGCTTCCGAACTTGGCATCAAGACTCTGTTTTTCTCTGTTTTCTCTGCCGTTAGCAGCGCCTACATCACCGTCCCGGCCAGACTTTTTGGCGTCGAAGGTGGTCCCACCGTCACCGACCTAAAGAAACCTCCAGAGGGTTTCCCTCAGAGCTCTAAAATCCGTCTAAAAACCTTCGAAGCCAGAGACTTCTTGGTACTGTTCTCAAGATTAGACGGAGGCCCAAGTGGTTTCGACAGAGTAGTGTCGAGCCTAAGTGGCTGTACGGCCATCGTTATTAAGACCTGCGAAGAAATAGAAGGCCCGTATCTGGATTTCGTCAAAGCCCAGATCCAAAAACCGGTCATGTTGACCGGTCCCCTGGTCCCGGATCCTCCATCCGGTGAGCTCGAGGAGAAATGGGCTACTTGGCTGAGTCGTTTTCCGCCGAAGAGTGTCGTTTTTTGCCCATTCGGGAGCGAAACGTTTCTCGACGACGGCCAAATCAGGGAGCTGAATCTCGGGTTGGAGCGCACCGGTTTGCCCTTCTTCTTGGTACTAAACTTTCCGGCGAACGTAGACGCCGGAGCCGAACTGGAGCGATCTCTGCCAGAAGGGTTCAAGGAGAGGGTTAAGGACAGGGGTGTAGTGTACTCTGGATGGGTGCAGCAGCAGCTGATCCTAGCTCATACAAGTGTTGGTTGCTACGTTTGCCATTCGGGTTTTAGTTCCATTATCGAAGCTTTGGTCAACGATTGTCAGCTGGTTTTGTTGCCTTTCAAAGGAGACCAGTTCATGAACTCGAAGCTTATTGGACAGGACATGGAGGCTGGGGTTGAGGTAAATAGGAGAGACGAGGATGGGCGTTTTGGGGAAGAAGATGTTTACGAGGCTGTGAAGAAAATAATGGTGGAAGTTGACCTGGAACCTGGCAAGACGGTAAGGTTCAACCGTGAAAAATGGCGTAAGTTTTTGTTGGAGAAGAAGATTCAGGACAAGTTCATCTCAGATCTGGTCACGGAGTTGAAGGCAATGGCTACGTCGACGGACGCTACTACCTACTGACTCATAAATCGCAGTGAATGTGGGCGTACGTATTAAAATCTATTGCCAGGTCTCATCATAAATAAAAAACAACGTGCAGCTATTACTGTTCGCATAAAACGACACGTCGTTGGTCGTGTTACCGAAAACGTCACGTCGTTTACGTTGTGTGCAATATTTTGAAGCTCTGCCCGACTAAGAAAGTGAGCAGTGTTCCGTCCCCAAAAAAAAAAAAAAAAAAAAAGAGCGAGATGTGGCAGCCTGCGGGTCTTCTTTTCGAAGTAAAGTCTATAAACGACACGCAAATCGTCTTGTAGAATTACTGAATTAACATCGCTTGTATTGTGAACAACTTTGTCGTTTTATTTAATGCCCACTGCGCTTGGAGTTGGGAGTTACGGTAGAAGGGCATAATTGCTACTAGAAATTTGCACACTAAACTACATGCACCTTGTCATTTTCAGCCATAAAAACGACATTCTCAGTTGGCATAAGACACAAAAATACCTTTATTTTTAACGTCTCTACAAAAACTAACCTAATTTACGGGTGTTCCTGGCCGGCCCGTGAGTAGACCAAACTGCAAGTGTGGTTCGGTGAGTTCATCAAACTATGTAGTTTGCACTGGCTGATTAAAACTAGACAAGATGTACCTATATTTTAGGGATATTATCACTTTTATATTTTATATTTTGACATTTTGTTCAAATTATACTTTATCTTTTGGTTATTATTAACATTAACTTTTATATTTAAAATTTGTTACAAATTTATACCCTAACACTAATTTAGAGCAGTTAATTTATCAAGTTGCCATTTAAAAATTGAAAAATAAATTATATAAAAACTGATTCGAAAATAAGTTTATTAAATCATTTTGGTAAATTAACTGCTCTAAATTAGTATCATGATATAAATTTGTAACAAATATTAAATTTAAGAGTCAATATTAATAATAACCAATAAACTGAATAAAGTATCAAAATACAAGATATAAAAATGATAATATCCCTATATATTTTATGGTGTAAAACTGTTTTCCGCGGTTTTGAGAATCTGGCTATAATATTAGCCGAGACTTTAACAAATTGGGCCTAACTATTCTAAGTTATAACTTTTTTTTTCCTTTTTCAAAAAATCTCATTTTTAACCCACAAAAAAAATATAACACATTATAGATAAAGTCTCAATCAAATAAAGTCTAAAACCCAAAATTCAAACAAAACAAACATAATTAAATATCTCATTTAGATAAATGTAACTTTAAAAGTTAAGTCACAACTAGATAACTAGAAACTATAAAATTTAAGGGTTTGGATCGTGATTTGAAAACAATTAATTTGGATAAAGTGTATTTAAGTTGGGAATCTGAAAACAAGGAAAAAGAACCTGTTTTCGAAAATGCATTTGATTGCTTTATTTTGTCATTGTTTTTTCGTTTAAAAAAGTATGAAACTTGTGTTTGGTAATGTACTTAAAAATAAAAGAACAATTAAAAACGTATTTGGTTGAGTAGTTTTTTGATACTATTTATAACATTAAAAAAAAAAACTCTTTAAATATGACCATAAATTGAAAATTTTTTATTTTTCATTCTTAGGAAATTCTGAAATTTTTATTTTTGCATATGATTTAATATTTTTTTTTGTATGCATTTTTTTAATGCATAAACTACATCATTTAAAAAAAAACATGAAATACAAATTTATTTATGTTTTAACATGCCAACAAGAAATCGCAGCTGCATATTCGTAAATAATAGCATAAAGAACTTCCAATAAACAAATAGATCAGTTTGCTCAATTTTCTTGGCTCTTAAGACCCATAAAAACCAAGAACCAGAGCTAAACAAACTGAACCCAATTAACTTCCGATTTTGGGAAACAGAGATGAAGTGGGAGAGCTAATATAATATCAAAGAGATTTTAGGTAACACAAGAGAGGGAGAGGTCTAGATCTGGATTTGGGATGAGGGAGGAAAACACCAGAAAACGATAAATTGTTGTTTTCTGTTTTCTTGATTTTTTTCCTTAAAATTTTCAAATCCTGTACCCGAAAATAGCCCTCCAAACACAATTTTTTGGGCTTGTTTCTAATTTTTCAGTTTTCAAAACATGAAATATCATACTAAGAAAAACATGTATGAGTTAGGCATGTTATAAACTAAATAACTAGAAAACTTTTGGAAGTAATGACAAAATAATCTCTCTTGGCCCGTTCGATTAGAAATCAAACATCAATTTGTGAAACTGAGAACCAAGTCGAATAGGCCAATTTGCAATATTTCTAATCCATAATCAACCGCATAAGAAGAAAGATTGCACAAACTAGTGCAATTTGATTCGATTCGGTCGATTTATTCAGTATATATTGGTTATTTTGAACATTCATACCTAATTTTTTAACTTTTTATTTGTTAATATTAAAATTTTATGAAATATATCGGTATTTCACTAACATTAATTAGCTTAAAAAGGAAATAAAAATAAATTTTAAGAGAAATTTTAAATTTTAGAGAATTTTTATTTTTTAAAATTTTTTATATTATGTTATTAATTTTTGTTATTTTCCTTCCAATTCCAACTAATGTCAACAAAATATTGATTTTGATAATTAAAAACCTTGTATGTGACTTAAAAATGCTTAATTTCATAAAACTTAAGAACTTAATTATCAAAAATAATAATTCAGGGACAATTTTACTAATCATAAAAAATATAGGGAATAATCATGCTAAAAACCCTTACAAATTTGAATTTTGAGGGCGTTAGAAGGCACAAATAACATTCACCAACTCATTAAAAGGCTTTAAATACCAATATATTATCAAAAAATAGTTTGTACTTATTTCTTTTCAACTTTTGCCCTTAAAAAGATTAAAAAAAAAAAAGGTTCTTATCTTATCGAATAAATAGATAGAATAAGTTATTAATGGTATTATTTTGTAGGAAACTCAAATATTATGATGCGTTTACTTCGTTTTAATCATAATCGAAATAAATAAAATGGAAATGAATGAGAATAAAATAAAAAAGTATATGAATCATTATTTGTATTATGTTGTTTACTTAAAACTAATAGGAAAATGAATCATATTCATTAGAATACTATTTATTTGTTTACTTAACCTAAGAAAAATAATGAGAATATTTTATATTTACTAAACTGTCCTTTTAAATGTACGTACATTTTAAAGTAGATAGATTTTTTGGAATAAAACCGTATTTTATAATTTTGATAATTAAAAAAGATGAAATGAGTATTTACAAGTAATCACATTCTTTAGGATATTAATAGGGAATCATTTCTATTATTTTCCCCTAAATTTGTATGGGCTTCACACATTTTCCTATTTTTCATATTTTAGTAAACATTTAAATAGGAATCATTACTTCATATATCATTTCATTGCTCTTTAGTAAACACATCTTTAGGGTATTGTTTTGTAGAACTCAAAAATTTGGTTTTTATTTTTACCAAAAATAATAGTAATAATGAAAAGACATCATTTCCTAGTTATATATAAAAATGAATGAATGAATAAAACTATAATAATTAAAAATCCAAAAAAGGAATATAAAATTTCAGACTAGCCAATAACCGAAAAAGTAAGCAACGTTGACTTATTAGTCATGTACTATTGTATTTACGAACAGAACTATCAGAAATCAGATTAAATGAGTTGCGCTTTACCACGTGGTCCTTGGGGTGGTAATTTGTGTTAGTGTTCTTATTTTGTCAATGTCTATATACGATAATATGTTTTAATTATATGTTTAAAAATTATAATAATTATGTCAGAAATTTTAACTCTGATTCATTTATAAAATTTATAAATAAGATGACCGACATATTCAAATAAATCATATTCAGATTAAGTCAACTCGACCTGACCATTAATTTATTTAATTCAGATTAGTTAAAATATATTTTTTAACATATTTAACATAAAATCATACATATTTTAAGATTTTAAGATACTAATATTTACCACAAAAATAAAAATTAAAACTACATAAAATCTCAATATATGTGCATAATAAAATTTTAAAAATACACTAATATTTTTAAATAGATATTATATAGATCATAAACGAATCAGTGCATATTAGTTTCGAACTGGTACATCAACTCGAACTCGACCCGTTTAATAAACGAATTCACAGATTCAACCTAATTTTGATCCGTACTAGACAAACCAAAACTCGTTAACTTCATGCGAATTTTGAATCGTATTATCGTGTCGTATCACAATAAAATTAAATAAATGAATAAATAAATATGAAAGCAAGCAAAGTTGACTTATTCACACATAATAGTACTAGTACTATTGTATTTACAAACAGAACTATCAGAAATCAGATTAAATGACTTGCGCTTTACCAAATGGTCCCCCTAACTCGTATAAAGAATATAAACGCGCAAATGAACCTGTCTACACCCGCCATCCCTAAGGAAGAAAAAATGGCAAAGCACAATGGTAGCTTGGGGTGAATTTCAGTAAGATAAAATTTATAAAGCTTCGGATATAGAGAATTTGTCCAACAATATTTTGATTATATGCTTTTCCCCAAAATTAGAACCCTACATTTCCATGACACAGAGAAGATATCAGGGTGCTTAACAGAGCTAAAGGCTGTACAGAATTTTGGGGAAAAAAAAAAAAGGAAAAGGGAAGATGAAAAAAAGCCCCCATTATAAAATTACATTAGTTGATTAAGTCAATCAATCACTCAAAGGCAATGACCTTCGAGGGAAGGTAGAGGACATGCCCAAAAAGGGACCGTCTAAGATGTTAGGCTGCAAGGCCGGAATGGAGAATCCACCAGATTGCGATCCTCTGATAGTTGAATGTTGAACTGAACTGTTAAATGGGGAGAAACACTAGTTTAAAACGGATGTGTTTTAACTAAAGCAGCAAAAACTATAAAAAGTACTTCTATTTCAATGACGTAGATGACAGGAAAAAAAAAAAAAAAAAAAAAAAAGAAACACTATTATTTGGGCCGATGAACTACCTGAAAGACAGAGAAAAGGAAGTCTCCACTGAGGCACAAATTCCATTTCTATCGGGTGAAATCAGTGACAAAAAAACTGGAATACAAGGTTAAAGAACTAATCAGTCACGATCAAGTAAATGGTAATTCGTTAAAAATATACTGTGAATATATCATAATGAACTATTTCAACTTCGATGTAATATGAACACAAATTTAGTCCACGTACTGCCTACCATTTCAATCTCTCTTATTTAAGGCTTCATCTATTATCATGCAAACTCTTTCT
The DNA here is from genome assembly GCA_002914805.1 of Parasponia andersonii. NCBI lineage: Eukaryota > Viridiplantae > Streptophyta > Magnoliopsida > Rosales > Cannabaceae > Trema > Trema andersonii. The sequence continues at coordinate 460,326 of JXTB01000025.1, forward strand.
CAATTTATTAATAATTAATGAGATATTGGAGCAAAAATTGGAGAGGATAATTGGGGCTTATAATTGCAAAGGACTCTTAAGATAGGTATAGAGAAAGAGACCCAATGATTACCTGACCGTTCACCACGATCTTCCAAACCAGAGCAAAATAGTGCGTTCTGCATAATAAAGTTAACAAGTGTATTACATTTATGATCTCATGCTATGCATAAAGCATGTCACAGCAACATTGGCTCAAAGCTCCTACTCACCTTGTCCATACCCTGAGATACATCACGAACCACATCTGCCAGAGAGAATTTTTTTTAAAAAAAAAATAGGGGGTAACATGTTATCCAATAACATGGAATTTGAAATGCCGTATCTTGAATTAAACAATGAAAACTACAGACTAGAAAGAACTTCAAAAGCAATATGTACAAAACTTGCATTCAAATTTTACCTTGTTTCAACATCATCTCTAAAATAAGATATCAATTCACTGAACTAAAAAACACCAAAGAGATAACTCTATTTACCCAAGTTTGGAACGCTGGGTTTCACAGCCAAAGTCAAGCCGAGAAAGCAGTCCTCAGGTTCAGCACCAAAGTCCGATAATTTCAGCTCAAGATTTGGCTGTGCCCCTGTCGGTCGTATGGAAGAGAATGATAATTTATATCCAAATGGATAAAATGGGTTAACACACTAAATTGCGTAAATGTTGGACTCAACTTAAGTGTCAAGAAGAACCTTACCCATGTTACTTAACTTTAGCTCAAGTGGATCACATAGTAAACGAGGAACCCAACCCACCTGTGACGCAGAATGGCAATGAGAATAAAGATTAAATTATGATCATTAATAGGTTTTATTTTAATTTTGATAATTATAGTTTTAGTTTAAATCAAATTCTTAGAGAATTTATTTCCCAATTGTACTTGGTTTCTCGATTTTGTTTACCTTCCCATTTGTGTAAATTTTCCTATCTATATAAATAAAGCCTAGGTGTATGAATTATTTTTAAAAGACTGAATGAATGAGTTATTGAATTATCACTTTCTTTAATTCCTCCTCTATACTCTCTTTTCTATCTATTCTTCTATCATTTCTATTCGTTCTCTTTCTTCCTCCTCTCTCTTCTTTTTTTACCCTATCAGACATCACTAATTATGCAGCATACATATATGAATTAATCTGATATTATAAGGTATCAGGAGCAATAGTGGTTATTTATTTATTTTTTTTTTTTCAAGGGCATCAGGAGCAAGAGTTGGAAAACAATATTACATGGAAAAAGGGGTGTTGTAAGGACTCATCTGCAGCAGGCCTCCTTGATGGGTCCCATGAACACAGTTGCTGCGGACCATCAATCAAAGAAGGGTACGAAGCATCACAAGTTAAAGGGTAGACAAACAAATGCTTAAACCAGTTAGTAACAGAAGGCACCACACAATCACAACCCACCATGATTAAATCAATAGCTTCTGGGCTTGCACTTGGAATAACATCAGAAAGGTTTGCTGGTAATATCTACCAAAAAAAAAAAATGAAACTGAAGTTACGACTACAAGAACAACCCAAAAAAATTAGATACACATCAGAGTAATAGTTTACCTTCTCATAATTTACAATCCCAAATAATCGAGATGTATTTGTCCCTTCGGGAAAAGAAGCTAAGTCTGGTGTACCAAGAACACAGCATATCTTGAACAACTGATCTATTTCACTGACACGTAGAAACTGGCTTTATGAGATGTCACAAAAAGCTCATTTAGCATTAACTTAAAACCTAATGAACTCCTCTACTTCTGCAAGTAGAATTGTAACTTATCTAAAAAATTCGACTAATAAATTGAAATTAAACTGTACGTGAGGAGTTGAAATGGACCGCTGGACAGACATTGTAAGGTCTCCAAACAAGACTGCAATGTTCACGTTTCCGATACAGAAAAAGAGAAATTATCTATGAACGTATAGTAATAAGTGAACATGAATAGTTTTTTACAAACTTGGGATGATAAAATCACCTTTCACCAGGGAAAATGGGGGAAAAAGTGAAAAGCTCAGCTAGGATTGCGCCGGCTGCCCACATGTCTGTATATATTTTAAGGAGTTATTAGTTAATCTTAAGGGAAGAAACATTAAACTCATACATAATTTAAACCTTATCTCTGCCAAGTGTTCATCAAAAGGATGTAGCTCCTAAGCTAAGAGTCTATTTTGACTAGGGAGCAAATGTCCGTTCCTTTGCTTTAATATATCATATATGTCACATTAAAAAAATTTCACCTGCAGAATCCCCAGTTCGCCAGACCCATATAGTTTATAAGAATTCACCAGACATGTTACTTTCTTAAAAAAGTTCTTTGGTTTCGAGTTTTCTTTTCATCAAAGGTAAAACATTGAGGGGTAAAAAACACTCGAGGAGTTTTTGAAATGAATAGGAAATGAAGCTAGCACTTACCAACTGCAGGAGTGTATGACTTGCACTGCAGCAAGACTTCTGGTGCTCGGTACCTAGTACACAACCAAGTATAATGTGTGAAAAATTACTAGCTCACAGTGTAATAGCAAAAAGGTAAAGTGCATACATATGCTAACAACAACTTAAAACAGAAGATTAGACTTACAATCTTAAAGTTTAATAACAAACAATTGATGCACACAGTGCACATACTAGAGCATCCGCGTACAAATGAGAAGACAAAGTCAAAGGAAAACAACTCACCATCTTGTGGAAACATATTCTGTATAAGGAGGCATTGATGACACTTCTCTAGCCAGTCCAAAATCAGCAATTTTAAGAACATCATTTGTCACCAGCAAATTCTCTTTTCAAGAAAAAAGAATATTTGGTTATTAACTTCTTAATATAATATATACTCAATAAAAATGTCGTGCACACTCCCTGATGAGAGCAGGAGCTGAGGAGGTGAACAAAATAAAAAATAAAAACAATAACAGATGGATAAACAAACCGCCAATTATATAGTAACTTTTTACCAGGTTTCAGATCCCTATGAAAATATCCACTTCTATGTATGTGATTGAGTCCATGAAGCACTTGAGACATAAAGCTCCGAATCTCGTCTTCAGAAAAGGGCCTTTGCCGTTCTCTCATCATTTGGTAGAGATTAAAAGTCTGGGAATGTGAAGTTCTGAATCAAGCACTTACTATATAATGGCATTCAATTAACTGAAGCTCATGGCTCATATCAGAACATTTTTTCTTTTGAAAGCTATCAGAACATTTATTGTTTGCTCATACTCTGCTGTTGTATAAAAAATAAGCAGAGGAGGAAATGTCTAGTACAATAACGCACTCATGATCTATTTGTACTAACCCAGAACATAAACAATTTCATAACACCAGTATGCTGACAAGACTTCAGGAGAAAAGGAAGAGTAATAGCCTCTTAAAACCTGAATTAGCTAAATTAGTATTTAACGAGATTCAACCTTTGCTAAACTGTTGCAGCATAGAAACTAGAACAAGATTCATATTTGAATATTTTCTTTTAAGAGGCACCCCAATCCAAAAAAAAAAAAAATAAGACCTTTTTTTTTTTAATTTTAAAAAGTGAGATTTAATTAATAATATTTATTTATTATAAAAATAATTAACATATTTGTCACATTCTTTCTTTTTTATTTTTTCTTTGGCTATAAGAGTTTTAAATATTTCTACCTTTAGTCTGCAAGATGTGCAAACGCCAGACAGAGACAGTTAAAACAAAATAACTAGTACATGAATCAGAGGTATAAATTCAGAGAAAACGCTTCCTCACCATGTACTCAAAAATGAGGAACACCTCGTCATTTTCCCTGACAACCTCCTTTAATTTTATGACATTGGGATGATTCAATTTTCGAAGAACCTGTAGAAGATACTTACATTTGTAGCAATCAACACCAGAAGGACGTGAATTTATAAAGGAGATGCATACATGGTATTTGGATACATCTCAGAAAGAGGTATCAATTTATGAGTCTCGAATGTTTATTGCGGATTACACGTAATAAGGAGACAGAGTTGCCCTGGCACATACCTTTATTTCTCGTAATCTCCAGTATTCTTCCCAGAAATAGAACTTTCTCTTCATCTTTTTAACAGCAACCTGGAATCACCAGATTATAAAGGATTCATGAACAACAAAGGCCAGAAAAGAATTTGTAAAGACAAATTTATTGTTGGGAACTTCCAACTAAGAATGAATAACAGCATCTAAAAAAGAAATTCAGAAGCAGCTTACAATCTCATGTGTCCTACAGTCAATGGCCTTATATACAGTGCCACAAGTGCCATCTCCAAGCTCTTCCAAAATTCTATATCTGAAAACAAATCGAAAAGGGGAAAAAAAAAAACAAAAAAAGTTCTGAGAAACTATACGGGCAAAAAAATAACAAATTAGTCTGGGCAATGACCAGAGATTTACCTTTCCATTATCAAAATTTGCAACTTATTATAAGCAACAATCTTTCAGTGGAATTTAACCAACCTCCAGCTAGAGGTGTCTAAGCTATCACGACAATGTTGGCCATTAGCTTGTAAGCATGGTTTAGTGCTACAGTCTAGCATACAGAATTTGATGTCGTTAAAATTTGACTTTTCTTTGTCGGAGCAATTGAATATCAGGGAGAGATTTATCAGCATTTTGCAGCCCTCCGCTTATACCAGAGATCAAGCATTAAACTTATTGAGCGTGAATGTCAATTCAGTTTCTTCATATTTACTTCCACAATACCCACATGTGAAAAACTGGAGCATTTAAGCTGCAGTGGATAATTAAAGAAAAATAAGATATGACTAATTAAAGAAAAATAAGATATGACATCAAAGTAAAAAGAATATTTTATCAACAAACTCAAATTAAGATATATATAGCTAGATCCAGAAAAGCAAGGATAGCAAAAATCCAATGAAAGGCTCGGACATAAACTAAAGTTATATTTTCTATTTTTTCTAATCAGTCTTGCACAAATAAAATTCTATGACAAGGGTTTTTTTTTACCCCCTTTTCAGATGCACAATATATATATATATATATATATTATTGTGAGTATGACCAAGTAAGTTTGTCTTCAACACATACTTTCTCTGGAATAATTGGAAGCAGAATGACATAATTTTTTTAAAAAATAACCTAAAAATTTATAAACATGAGTCAAAATAATCGCATAATATCAATTCAAGTCATAGACTTGGCAAAATGAACTAAATCAGGAAAGAAAACTCAACACCACACAGTTAAAGGTTGGGGAAAAATGAAGACTCTTTAACCAATTGTCGACAAAAGAACGAGAAAAAATCTTTAAAATTTTTTTTTTCTCTTTTGCATATTGCTCAATACTCAGACAAATAAGTTCCCTCATCCATACCCATTTCAACCACATATAAGGATGCTAAAGCACCAAGAAGAGAAAAGAAGACCCCCAAAAGAAGATCCTTTTTCTCTTTTCTTTTCTTTTCTTTTCCTCCGTTTTCACGCAAACCAAACAGACTAAAATGTTAATTTCAAATGCATTTTCATTTGTGGATAGATTACAGGTCAAAGAAAGCAACAATATAGCCCTAGAATCTTAACAATAATCAAGATTATCTAACAAATTTCAAAGACTCGAAATTGTAAGAAGCTGAACTCACCAATGAAGCTAAATTGACAAAATCCACATAAGAAGGATCCCAAAAGAGAAAATAGAGAAGATAAAGAATAGATCACAATGCGTGTGGAATTTTCTCGGAGAAAACGAGAGAGAAAATTTAAGAGAGAAGAAATTCTTGAGAAAGTTTTAGAGAGAGAGAGAGAAAGAGATTTGGATTGCTATTGAAGCCATGAGGAAGGGAGGGGGGATTCTGCTGAAGAAGCAAAGGAGAAGAAACCAAAGATATAATAATATTATATTAAAATGAAAGATTAATTCAATTTTAAAAAAAAAACTCAAAATATTAAATATTGGTCCTAATGAATGATTTTATCTTTTTCTTTAATTTTTATTAAATAATTAAAGGCAAAAAAAATGCTTGGCTGTGGTGTGGTGGGGAAGGGGAAAGTGGTCCCCTACCTGATTTAATATTGTTTTGCCGAAATAACGTATATGCCCCTTAACCAATGAACACGCTTTGTTTTTCAATTGACGTAAATACCCCTACATGAATCGGACTGGTGATATTCTTTATAACAGAGTCATTCGGGACATAAGCGTCATAATGGATTCTCTCGTGGTTTTTCCGTAAAGTCGAAGATTTTGTGGCATTATGACTATAACCCTATCCCTTGCGCTTGTTACGGTCCGCCGGCCCGGTTTAATCTCTCCGACCCGGATTCTGAACCGAGTTTTTATTTTTCTTTACTTAATTTTTAAAAAAAAAATTGCTTACAGGAAGTACGAAATTTTGTGAACTTTTCTTTAAAAAAAAAAGGACAAAAAATAAAGCTTAATTAAAACAATCATTTACTTAAATTTAAAAGAAAATATTAGTATAAAAACTTGAATTCTTGATTCTCAAATTCACACACAAATGGTTAAGATTTTAGACCAACTGAATTAATTTCAAATTAGCAAATTTGTGTAAACTTTACTGTCGGAAAGTGACGAGTTTCATAAAACTTATCATTTCTTTTCTATAAATCCAAAGGTAGAATACGTTGAAGGATCTTTAAAAAAAAAATAAAAAAATACTTTGGAGGACCAAGATGCTTCCATTCATTTGTTATATGTTAACAATTTTTTTTTGTTTTCGAGGTGATATTGTACATGCACAATTAACAAAACAAAAAATATCACACATGTAAAATTTTTCTGCAATATCACAAACATAAATATGTATCCGAAATTTATTATCGACTGAGACAAGAAATTTGCTTAAATTTGGATCTAAATTTCGCTAAGATTAATTTAATTTCATAATTATTCAAATACCAAGGAATCCAAATAAAGAATGCATAAAGATCGAAAATGTTAAATTAAGGAAAAGAGACTTATGGACCTGACCATTAAATATGCCACGAAGCAACAATATTACTATTACTACCTTCGGTTGGTACAGCTTATATACAAAAATATAACTAATGGGAATTTGGAAACTACTTCAAATTCTCATCCTTAAAGATTAAGAAATAGCTTCTTGACCTTTGTTAACAGCTCAAAAAAGATTTTAGCTACTTTATGAACTTGCAAAACCATTCAGAATCTGCACAATGATTAAATTTCAAAGATAACCATCTGAGAGAAAAGAAAAGAAGAACGAACAAAGGAGCCACGATTAGGAGAGCCTGAAACTCGAAACTGCATAACGTAACGCTCTACTTGGATTATTTCTTTAAGAAAGACTCAGAAGCAAAACCAGATAATCAGTTTCTTGTCCTGCTGTCTATAGCTATCTTCACTTACATGGTTCATAAACAATTTTCACAGCAAGTCCAAGCACAATGTCATTCATTTATGGCTCGGCTCCACAATGATCTTCCCCGTTGCGTGACCATCGATACTCTTAGCCCAAGCATCTTCGGCCTTGCTCAGGGGATATTTTGAATCAATCACTGTCTTAAGCTTTTTGTCTCTGACCAACTTAACAAGATAATTCAAGTTCTCACCCTTGGGATTTAAAAGCAGTGGCACCAATTGCTTCTTTGAAAGGGTAAGCTTTTTTAAAGCATAAGTCATGAAGGCACTAAGGCCGGGAGTAATATCTATTACCTTACCATTGGTGCTCAAATTAGGCTCAAAAGTGGACCAAGGAATGCCTGTTGCACAGTGGATTACCGCATCATATTTTTGGCCCGAGGGGCTCGTTAGAGCTGCCCCTTCTGGAGTCTTGTAGTCAAGAACCTCGTCCGCACCTAAGCTCTTCACGAATTTGACATTTCGAGCCCCACAAGTGGCTGTCACGTGTGTGTTTCCGAGCTTTGCCAGTTGAACTGCATAATGACCAACACCACCCGAGGCAGCAGTGACCAAAATGTTCACTGGCTGGCCACTTCCATCGAGCTTGACCCCAGCAGCTTCAGACAGGGCCTGGAGAGCTGTTAGACCAGCTACAGGTAAACTTGCAGCATCAGCTGCTGAAACTTCAGGTGGCCTAGTGGCTGTCAAGCTTTCCTTGACTGCAGCAAACTGAGCTAGTCCACCTCCATTCTGCATCATGTATGCATATTCCAAGCAGAGAACAAGAGTCAAAGATTTAACATTATAAATATAAATAATTCGTCCTAGGAAAGAGAACAATTTAGATGTCTTTCTTTCCTTGCAATAGTCCAGAGTCATGCCACCCCGTCAATTTTACCATAAATGATATTTATTTAGAATCCATATTCCAAATATTGAGTAGTTTTGGAAAGATGGCATATTTAGCACGGTGGTTTTAACTATAGAGTGGACTATTGTCTGTACTTCCAGCCGACCCCTCAACCCAAACCCCACACCCCCAGCCGCGGGCCCCCACCCCCAAAAATAAAATGAAAACCTGGACCCCATTTAGTGATGGGTTTAAGATAACAAACATACATTACCAAGGAGGTAGTAGCCGCATACAGGCTAAAATACTCATTCGACTAGTGGTGAAGCAAAAAGGGTTTTGCAACATTCTTCAACTGAAGTGGACAAGAAAGAGAATTAATCAATATGAAAAACTTACAAAAGGGTTAAGCATAGCTACAACTTTGTCACCAGCTTTGAAGTTTTTAACGCCTGCTCCAACATCTACAACCTGTCCTGCGACATCATTACCTATCCCAGAAGAAAAACTTTCAGCTACATTTCCATTCTTAAAGACAAATTTGCAATATTTGTCGAAAATTCCCAATACTTCAAGAGTTCTAAGTATGAAAATACATCCCCAGGTAGTAGAGAGTCTCAAATATTTTTCATCACTTATAAGCAACATTGCGTACTATTAGTAACTTACAAGGTATATGAGGAAAGTTGCGAGGTAAAAGAGGCCTCAGCATGCCTTTTTGAACTTTCCAATCAAAGGGGTTAATACTAGCTGCTTCAACTCTCAGCAATATCTCATCTTTGTTTGGATTAGGAACTGGTACTTCAACATGCTTCCACAAGCACAACGTATACATAATCAGTTAACACAAGCAAATGGTAATTAATTTTTTTTTTTTTAAAAAAAGGCCAATTGTTTATTACTATGTGAAGCAATATATGAAGGATTAGGGTGTAGAAAAGATTGATACAAGTACTTACTACAATGTTTAGTGCATTCCACATCAGTTCTCAATAATTAATACCGTTTAGCGATATGATCACTTGAGTTAATTCAAAGTTAAAACAATCATTGGATAATGTAGTTCTAGAACTCCTTTTGTAAAACATCAAGCCTACTCGGCAAAAAATCAGTTCTTTTAGATCAGTACATATACATATTATTGAATTCCAATTCTTCTCCAGATCATGGCATATGTGTTAAGTCCTATCTTTGGGAGAAAGAGAAAAACAAATGTTATGACTGAGCCATACGTTTGTAACGAACCAAAAATCGAATTATAATACCACAGGGGGGAATAGCATAAGAAACTCGACCCAAAAAATAATGAGGGGGAGAGAGAGAGGTAAAGGGTAAGTAACCTTTAAGCCAGAAGGGCCTCCGCCATAACCATTGTACTGAACCGCACGCATAAGCTTTTCCGCCATATCCACAAGCCGAGACTAGGAGAGCTTTTGAATTGAAGAGCAAAGGGCCAGACGGCAGAGCTTTACACACCCACTCGAGATCTTTCTGGAGTGGCACCGTTCGTGCATTACGTGGACAAAGATACATCTTATATGAGAGATTTCATAAAATATCCTCGCACTTTTACTCTTTTATCTATGCTTTATACTTCGCCCTTTTCTTCTCTCCACTTTTTCCGATTCTTCCTCTTTTTTTTTTCCCTGGTATATTTTCTCTTAATCTTCGACCTTTTGTCAATGAAATAATTTTTTTAACAATCAAAATTAAATTAATTTTTGGATCATTTAAAATAGTTGATATTTAAGTTTCAAGACTTTTTTAACAATCAAAATTAAATTAATTTCTGTATCATTTAAAATAGTTGGTATTTAAATTTCAAGATGAATTGTTCTAAATTTTGTATTAAAAATAAAATTTAGATAAATTATTACGAATTTTTGAAAATTTGGACTAAGTGTCCAACGAACATTAAAAATTTCAATAAAACCGGACGACGTATTGATGAAGTATGTTTTTATAATGAAATCTGAAGAATTAAGTATAATTATCGAAATAATATTAAATTATCATAAAAAATTATCGAATTTCATTAGATTCTGTTATAAAAAAACACATTTTATTGAAATGGACTCGAATTTCATCGAATTCCATAATAAAAATACAATTCATTAAAATGACATTGAATTTCATCGAAATTTTATATTTGTTGAGACAACTAGTTTTTTTCAAAAAATCTTATAAATTAATTCAAATTTAATTTTTAATATAAAATTCACTAAAAAACATCTCGAAACTCAAGTACAATGTCCATAATATTTAAATATATAGATTTTTTAATCATTTACGAGAGAGATTAGAACGAAAAAATTTGGAGAAAAGACCAATTATTACCTTCAATGTTGCTTTTATGGCTTGTTTAAACTGAGTTTTTTTCGTCTGAGTTTCACCACCCATACAGTGTGTGATGAATTTTTTCCAGTTTGCTTTGAAAGGCACGACCCACAAGTTTTTTTTATTTTTTTGTAAAAACGATAGCTGAAGTTTAGTTATTTTTTTATCTAAATATCAAATAACAAAAATTATGCTTTTAGATGTACTTTTGTCCGATAGTCATATTTTTTAAAATTTTATTAGAACTATAGTACGTTTGTAAATACGGCTGTCATGCACTTGTAAATAAAATTTCTCCTGTATTTCATCACCAAACGTCCAAATTACCAGAATAACCCTTGTGAGTTAACCAGTTTGATACACAGTACTCCTCTTCCAATTTTTATCCAAATCCGTACTTTTGTTAACACAGTCAACGATTTAGCAATATCTATTTCCAATAACATTCGTGTATGGTATATACGCCAGTTAAGGTATATCATATATGGCATATGTGACAGTTATGTTACTACTAGCACTAGACACTAACATAGAATCAACAATAACATTCACAGTAATGGTGATTCAGAGGTCACCTATAAAATTCACTTATCAGTACCAGCACTATAATGTGCACTAACACTTTTTCTAACATTCGGTTCCCCCTCCTCCAAACGTACTCTAGCAAATTTCTCCATTTTCTTTTATCTTATATTCGTTTGGTAACACAGAATTTCTGTTTTAAATTTCCATCTTTTTTCACAAGAGAAATATCAGAAACATGAAAACTGCGTTAAGAATAGCTGTGTAGATTTTTAAAGTACAAATTTTCATCAAAAACAACACTCTATTAAACTGTTTTATGCCTTATTATACAATGTACATCACATATCACAGTATAAGTCCATGGTCCTTTCACACCAAATCCATTCAAAAACATAATGTAAATAATGTTTACAATACTAAGATACAATATGTCCACTGCCTAAGGCTCCACAATGATCTTCCCAGTAGCATGGCCATCAATACTCCTGGCCCAAGCATCTTCGGCCTTGTTCAGTGGATGCTTTGAGTCAATAACTGTCTTCAGCTTTCCTTCCTTCACCAAATTAACAAGATATTCCAGGTTCTCACTCTTGGCAGTTAACAAAAGTGGCACCAACTGCTTAGAAGAGAAGGTAATTTTCTTTAGAGCAAAAGTCAGAAAGGCGGCTGGCCCGGGAGTAAGGTCGATAACCTTTCCATTCTTACTTAAATTCGGCTCAAAGGTTGACCAAGGAATGCCCGTTGTGCAGTGGATCACTGCATCATATTTTCTCCCAGATGGGCTTTTCAGAGCTGCCCCTTCCGGGGTCTTGTAGTCAAGCACCTCATCAGCACCTAAGCTCTTCACAAATTCAATGTTGCGAGCACCACAAGTGGCAGTAACATGTGTGTTTCCGAGCTTTGCTAATTGAACTGCATAGTGACCCACACCACCGGATGCGGCAGTGACCAGAATGTTTGCCTCCTTACCAGTTCCATCAAGCTTGATCCCAGCAGCTTGAGTGAGGGCCTCGTGAGCTGTGAGACCTGCAATAGGTAAGCCTGCGGCTTCAGCTGCTGAAACTTCAGGTGGCCGGGCAACTGTCAAGCTCTCACCAGCAACAACATACTCAGCTAATCCACCTCCATTCTGTTATAACACAACATCACATTCAAAAAAATAAAGAAATCAATCCAAAATCTTATGTAGTCCCAGTTCACATCGACCTAAAATCACAATAAATCTTACCAAGGACATTCCCGAGACAAGACACGTTTCACGAGATGCGCCATATTAATCAATTAAAACAGGCTAATACTTGTTTTAGACTTCGAAAAGAGAGACTCTAGTTTCACCATGGAAAGGTGATTAAGGTCATCCTTCAGTTCTAGATCTACGAATTACTAGTCCCCTGCCAGAATGGCATTTTGAGGATGGCAATAGTGACTTGCTAAATGGCAAAAAACTTAGCTCACAAACAGCACTGAAAAACCATGTTCAAATTATTTTATTATAAATGTTTCCTAAGTCATCTTCATCGTCATCATCATGATCATTGTTCAGAAAATAAACAAATAACTGCAAGTGGGAAATTTATATAAGCAGAAAATAAAACATAAAACACAGAATTAGAAGTTAGAACAGTGAGAGAGCTCACGGCATGGCCAACAGTAGCTACAACTTTGTCACCAGCCTTGAATTTACTCACTCCTTGTCCAACCTCTACTACTTCTCCAGCCACATCAGTACCTGTTCCACTACTAAATCTCATTATCCCCATCTTTGAACTATTCCAGTTAGTATTTATGCTATATATATAACAGAGATTAGATTGAAAGAATCGAAAGATGTTGTATAAGAAATAACTTATCCTTACCTGTGGCGTAAACTAATTAGTGTAAGAGAGAGAAAATTACCAGGTATATGGGGAAATTTGCGAGGGTAAATGGGGCGGATCAGGCCTTTCTGAATTTTCCAATCAACTGGATTTAGAGCAACTGCTTCCAATTTAACCAAAACCTCATTCTTCTTTGGGGTGGGTATTGGAACTTCAACATGCTGATGTTGTGAAAATTTTTTAAAAATTACAAATAAAAATTTTAAGAAAGATTAGGTAAAATTGATCATTAAAAAAATTAAATAAATAATACCTTCAAACCAGCGGCTCCTCCGCCATAGCTATCGTAGAGAACCGCGTGAATAAGCTTCGCTGCCAAGGTCGCCATTACCCAAAATTGATGATAAAGAGGGAGATGCACAGAGGATTTGGCGTTTTGTATTGTAAGTTGTAACCAAACCTTTGATGTGGGTAGAAACTAGGCACTAGAATTTAGGGAGGAGTACCAAAAGAAAATTAAATGACGAGAAAAGCCTAGACAAAGCCACAAAGGTAATCACTAATTACGGTGTCCACTTAAGAACCTGGACGGGAAAATGCACATTAGCACACGACAAATGAAGTATATGGACATCCTTACCCTCTAGTTTTTTTGTTGATGCACGTGAACAAGTAACCAGCCGTAATAGTAATAATAAAAAAGACTGTCGTAAAAATAACAGTGAAAAGAACGGTCGTAATAAAAATAGTAAAAAAAGGAAACTATAATAGCAATAGTACAATGTGATATTTTCATTATCTTTCAATGTCTATAAATAGATGTTTTATTTCTTATTCGCTTCATCCCAAAACTTGGAACTATTTTAAGTTCTCTTCTTTTATTAAATATTTTCTTTTCTTTTTGTTTCTTCTTTCAAAGAGAGTAGAGTTTCTCTGTAAAAGATAAAGTTTCAAAAAGTAGTGGTGTAAGATGTGAATAAGAGAATACTTATAAGAAAGTGTTTAGGTGTATTGGAGTTGTTGGGTAGAAAAGAGAAAAATCTATATGATTGTAGAATCTTTTATATAATGAAATTCTTTTCTAAGAGATAATGTTTTTCTTCTGATTTGAGAGTTTTCCATTTAAATCCTTGTATTGTAAGATTAATTTCTATTATCTGTTATTATTTATCTATTATTCTAACATTTCTTTGAAGTGAAATCTTAATAGCGGTGAATCTAGGTTGGTCAGATTCTCAATAAGTGGTATCCGAGCAGAATTCTTCGGTGTATTATAACTTAGTGTTATTCTAAGAATTTCTATGTAAGGAAGTTGTGTTCAAGTGGGAGCATTTGTACCCTTTAATCTTTCTTAGAAGTTTTCTTTGCAATTTTTTAAGCTAGAAGTGAAAAACAAGATGTCAGGAAACAAAATTTCAATACTGGTTAAAGCTGATGTTGAGAAATTTGATGGGAATATCAATTTTTGCTTATGGTAAATACAAGCCAAGAATTTATTGATTCAATCTGGATTGCATAAGGTTTTAAAAGGCAGATAGGCTTATGAGGGTAAAGATTCTGAGAAATCCAGTATGAGCAATGGTGGATGGGATGATCTGGATGAGAGAGCTGCAAGTACGATACGTATATATCTAGCCAAAAATGTCCTTCCAAATGTGCTTGGAATAACAATGGCCAAAAACCTCTAGAGAAAGCTTGAAGAATTATTTCAAGCGAAAGGTGTCTCAAATCGAGTGTACCTGAAAGAGCAGTTTCATACATTGGATATAAATGAACGTATGAAAATTTCTGATCATCTAAGTATCTTGAATGATATCGTTTCTGAAATAGAGGTTATTGGAGTGAAAATAAAACATTGCGATTTATCTAGCCTCTTCCACTTTTCTACGAGCATATGAAATCTATTTTAGTACATGGGAAGGAGACTGTGATTTTTTCTAGAGGTCACAAGTAAACTTTTATCTGGAAAAAGAAGGTTAACAGGAGGTGGAAGTAATATTCTATCTGAAGGCTCAGCATTGGCAGTTGACACTAGGAAGAAAAACTCTATGAAAAAGAATATAATATGCTGAGGGTGTGGACAATATGGACACTTGAAAAGAAATTGTCGAAAAGGTAGAAGGAGTTCAGTTAAAAGCTCCAAATTTAATGATACGACAAATAATATCTCATATGATGGAGAAGATAATCTTGTCATTTGATCATGATATGTGCATCCTTATGGCATGCCGCTTATCTCCAAAGATGTCATGAAAGAGGATGTATCAGAATTAGCGGCAGCAAGTTTACACATAGACATTGGTTTGGCATTGATATAAGGCATGTATTGAATGATGTCATGGTTGATAGACTGCGAGAGAAGCCAAATGTGAGAGTCAGCACCATAATTATCAACAAGGTTTTTTCGATATAAGCCGAGATGAAAATCTTAGAATTCGTCAATTCTAAGTAGTATACTCATATGGTGAATTATAATTGTCAGTAAAGATAATAATAGCAACGTAGACTATGAGATGAGACGTATGTGAAGACATGATTGAAATCAAGTCTTCAAATAAGAGATTATTAATGTGTGTGAATATGTGGACAGCTGTAATAGCAATAGTAAAAAAGGCAGTAGTAATAGCAATAATAAAAAGGTATAGCCATAATAGTAATAGTAAAAGATAGTATTCTCACTACTTTTTAAGGCTTATAAATAAAAGCTTCATTTCTTATTCTCTTCATCCCAAAACTTGGAAGTATTTCAAGTTCTCTCTTCTAATTAAATCATTTCTTTTATCTTTGTTTCTCCTTTCAAAGAGAATAGAGTTTATTTATGTAAGAGGAGGTCTCAAAGAGTGGCGGTATAAGATGTGAATGAGAAAATACTTGTGAGAAAGTATTTATGTGTATTGGGGTCATTGGGTAGAAAAGAGGGAAATCTATATGATTGTAGAATCTTTTCATATAGTAAAATTCTTTTACGAGAGACAGTGGTTTTTCTCCTGATTTGAGAGTTTTCCACTTAAATTATTGTGTTGTGAGATTGGTTTCTATTTTTTATTATTCTGATATTTTTTTTGAAGTGAGATCCTGAGAACAGTAAATTTCGGTCGATTAGATTCCTAGCACTTTTATATAAATGTTGTTTCTGAATTTAAAGAATATGATTCGAATTTTGTATTAAACACACTCTAATTATTTTTTACTATGAAAAGCAATACACGACAGATAAGGAGTGTAGAGAATATTGATATAAGTACCTGCTACAATTTTTGGTGCATCTCACCTCGGTTCTCAAGATTTAATTATGTTCAATGATATGATTATTTGAGTTGAATCAAATTATTGAAAAAAAAATCTTTGGTTAATGCGGTTCTGGAACTTCTTTCGTAAACATCAAGCCTACTCGGTAGAAATATCAAATTTTGAGTTCTTTTAGATCACTGCATATAGATATGACTCCAATTCCAATTCTACTGTGGCATATCTGTTTTGGGATAAACAGAAGAACATGTTAGCTCAAAATTTAAACTTGGCCATAAGTTTGTAAGGAACCAAAATCAAAAAATAAAAATAAGAATACAGGGAAAATAGCATACAACACAGAGAAAAAACTCGACAAAAAAAAATATTGAAAAAAAAAGGAATGGAAAATTTCATCAAGAATTTCTTGGTAATACAGAATTTCGTTTGATTTTGTTTATTTCCAAGAACATGTCAAAACTTAAATTGCATTAAGAAAAGCTGTGTAAGTACAAGCCCAAAATTTAATAGAAACAACACGCTCTTAAAATGCTTTAAGTCTTACTATATAACACTATACATGTATACAATTCACAGTATAACCATGTTCCTTCCACACCAAATCCGTTCAGATACATAATGTTTCCAATGGTGAGATATAATGTCCACTCTACTTAAGGCTTCCACAACGATCTTCCCAGTAGCATGGCCATCAATACTCTTGGCCCAAGCATCTTCAGCCTTGCTCAATGGATGCTTTGAGTCAATCACTGTCTTCAGCTTTCCTTCCTTCACCAAATTAACAAGGTATTCCAGGTTCTCACTCTTGGGAGTTGCGAAAAGAGGCACCAACTTCTTGGAAGAGAAGGTAATTTTCTTCAGAGCAGAAGTCAGAAAGGTTGCTGGCCCGGGAGTAAGGTCGATAACCTTCCCGTTCTTACTCAGATTGGGCTCAAAGGTTGACCAAGGAATGCCCGTCGTGCAGTGGATCACCGCGTCATATTTCCTCCCAGAAGGGCTTTTCAGAGCTGCCCCTTCCGGGGTCTTGTAGTCGAGCACCTCATCAGCACCTAAGCTCTTCACAAATTCAATGTTGCGAGCACCACAAGTGGCAGTAACATGTGTGTTTCCGAGCTTTGCTAATTGAACTGCATAGTGACCCACACCACCGGATGCGGCAGTGACCAGAATGTTTGCCTCCTTACCAGTTCCATCAAGCTTGATCCCAGCAGCTTGAGTGAGGGCCTGGTGAGCTGTGAGACCTGCAATAGGTAAGCCTGCGGCTTCAGCTGCTGAAACTTCAGGTGGCCGGGCAACTGTCAAGCTCTCACCAGCAACAACATACTCAGCTAATCCACCTCCATTCTGTTATAACACAACATCACATTCAAAAAAATAAAGAAATCAATCCAAAATCTTATGTAGTCCCAGTTCACATCGACCTAAAATCACAATAAATCTTACCAAGGACATTCCCGAGACAAGACACGTTTCACGAGATGCGCCATATTAATCAATTAAAACAGGCTAATACTTGTTTTAGACTTCGAAAAGAGAGACTCTAGTTTCACCATGGAAAGGTGATTAAGGTCATCCTTCAGTTCTAGATCTACGAATTACTAGTCCCCTGCCAGAATGGCATTTTGAGGATGGCAATAGTGACTTGCTAAATGGCAAAAAACTTAGCTCACAAACAGCACTGAAAAACCATGTTCAAATTATTTTATTATAAATGTTTCCTAAGTCATCTTCATCGTCATCATCATGATCATTGTTCAGAAAATAAACAAATAACTGCAAGTGGGAAATTTATATAAGCAGAAAATAAAACATAAAACACAGAATTAGAAGTTAGAACAGTGAGAGAGCTCACGGCATGGCCAACAGTAGCTACAACTTTGTCACCGGCTTTGAATTTACTCACTCCTTGTCCAACCTCTACTACTTCTCCAGCCACATCGGTACCTGTTCCACACTACTAAATCTTATTACTCCCATCTTTGTTTTGAACTCTTTTAACTGCTATTTTTATTATGTAAAGATTGCAAAAAATATTGGAACATATGCAATAAGAACTAACTTATTCTTACTTGTGGCATAAATGAATTAGTATTAGAGAAAGAAAATTACCAGGTATGTGGGGAAATTTGCGAGGGTAAATGAGGCGGACCACGCCTTTCTGAATTTTCCAATCAAATGGATTTAGAGCAACTGCTTCCAATTTAACCAAAATCTCATTCCTCTTTGGGGTGGGGATTGGAACTTCCACATGCTGAAATTGTCAAAATTAAAAAATTAGAAATAAAATTGTGATGAAAGAGTAGGAAAAATTGAGAATTTTTTTTAAAAAAAAAAAAAAAAAGATTAATACCTTTAAAGCAGCGGCTCCTCCGCCATAGCAATCGTACCTAACCGCCTGAATAAGCTTCGCTGCCAAGGTTGCCGTTACCCAAAATGTAGACAATAAAGAGAAAGATTTGGAAGATTTGGAGTTGGTACAAACTACAAAGTAGATTTTAGAGAAAGAGTACCACAAAATTTAAATGACCAAAATAGCCCAGATAAGGTAATTACAGTGTCCACTTAAGAACGTGGACGGGAAAACGTACTTAAGCACACAACAAATCAAAGGATATAGACCCTTAGCCGTTTTTTCCTTTTGAATGTTGTTTTTTTAAACGTCTACGTAATTAGTTTTAAACATTTTCCCAAAAAAAAAAAAAAAGTACTGAAATTCTGCAAGAAAATTCTTCTTGTCAAGCAAGCAAAAACAGAAGAATCTTCTTCTTTTCTATTTAAAAACATTTTCTTGTGTAAAAAGTCTTCCTTATGGTTGCTGAAATTCATGTTGGATTTTTGAAGATCTTGGTCCAATCCAGATTCACGATGGCGTAAATTATATAGCATTGAACTAAGTCAATACGACTATTCGACAATACTACAATACGACTATGTCGTCACCCCTGTATAGATAGTAGTGTTTAGAAATATACTAACTTTTTTTATTTATAAATTTACACTCAAAAGAAAAAAAAAAAAAAAGAAATTTACACTATATACGACAGTTAATGTCCATTAATGATAATTTTTTTCTTTAATATTTCTTCAAGATAAAAGGTCATCTTTCAATGAAATTATTTTCTAAAAAGAAATCTCCTTTGCACATTTTTTTTTTTTAATGAACTTAACTAATAACATTCATTTATTATAAATTAAATGAAAATATTTAATACTACTAAATTCTCACTCACCTTATTATAAATAATAAACTTTCATGTCTATCATTTGACACGTTATTTTACGAAAATTACTTAAAACTCTAACGATCTTAACCGTGGCTGAATGTGTTCAACCATAGTCGAGCGCAAAATCAGATAAAAAAATAAACTCTAAGTATCAAGTGTCCAAAAGGATCTTTTAAGTATATGTATATATGGCAGTCCTGCATTGATTTGTCGGAATTTTCTAGACTATCTTGGACACCATTACGTGATTTTTTTTTTTTTTTAAACACCATCTTGTTGATGAATATAATTTATTTTCTATGGGTTAATATTGGATTCCAATACCTGTAATTTGATTGGAAAAATGGTATTTTTCAAAACTTAAAAAAAAATATTATTTTTCTAAGTCAATCAGGCATTTTTTTAAAATTCACCCCGTCCGAAATTTTCAATTTTGGGTACTTTGGGCTGGAATTTTGTAAGAAGGCCAATCCCAAATGTCAACGAAAACAGTAGGAATATGGGCATGCGTGGGAGTATTGTAGACTAAAATGACTTTTTTAGAATTATTTTGAAAAATAACTATTCCAAGAGTGTCACAATTTTTAGGGATTTTTATTCATGAGTAGTAACTTTAAAAAACTGAATTAGCTTTATATCAATTTTCTTTATCCGAAAAAAAACCTAAAATTGCTACGAATCTAATAAAATTATCGAAAATTGCTAATATCGGCCTAAATTCCTCCAATTTTTTCAGTGATGGCCGATGTATCACAATATTAGTAATGAGGTCACAACATTAATAACGAGAGTAGTTGTTGTATGTGTAACTATAAATTTACGACTTTTGTATGATCAATCAGCAATCACTAATATAATAATTACTTGTTATACACTCTTAGGAAAATTGTATTTCAAAATAATCTTAGAAAAGTTACTTTTTGTTCAAATTACTCTAAACAAGTTCATCCCCAAAATCATAGTATTTTTAAGCTTTAAAAAAAATGTCATTTTTCACCTTATTTTAAGAAATGACATTTTTTTGACCTATTTAATAAATGTCTGTTTTGTTTTTTTCCTCGAATTATTAGCATTGTAGAGTTTTACCATGGACTATTTTTTGTTGTATAATTCAAATGTTTAAAGACTGGTCCTTTGGTTACTTAAAGTCAATAAATAAATGGAATAGACGACGTTCAACCCTTTATTTTCATAAAACCCGAAAGCATCCCACTAATTTCTTAAACTATAAAAAAAAATGGCCATCCTCCTTTTTTTGGTCAAAATGTTTGACTAAACTCTTCTTAAATGACAATAATACCCTTATGATATTGATATCCAAACAACTTTATCTTTTTTACTAAAAAATTATTTAAATATTATTGCCAAAAAATAATTATCTAACATTTTTCTATAATCTAAAAAAAGCGATTTTAAAAAAGTAAAAATAAAAGAAACTAAGGTGAACCCAATAAAATAACTTGAGGTTTAGGTATTCTGCAATTTAAACTTTGAATTATAGACTTTACAAAATAATACGATGAGATTAAGAGTTTTTGAAAATTGATACTATGTACTATTTTTTGAATAATTTTAAGAAATAAAAGACAAATATTCCCTCAAAATTAATGAGATAATAAGGATTAATATAATTTTGATAGATGATAGTATTATTTTTTTTCGTTACTAAAATTGGTAAAAAAGTAATTATTGGGTCTCAATTTTCAAAAATTCTTAATATTAGGATATTATTTTGTAGAATTTAAACTTCAATTTTAAATTATAGAATAGTCAAACTTCATTTTTTTTTTTTTTTTTGCAGTTTATCTAAGAAACTGATTAGATATGGAAGTATTTAATAATAAGTTTTAGAAATATATGTAAGGATATTTTAGACATTTTGTATCTCAAGTTTGACCAAAAAAAAAGTAGATGGGGTATACTTTTTTCCTGTTTTGAAAAGCATAAATGATTTTTTTG
Organism: Parasponia andersonii; assembly: GCA_002914805.1. NCBI lineage: Eukaryota > Viridiplantae > Streptophyta > Magnoliopsida > Rosales > Cannabaceae > Trema > Trema andersonii. Next base: position 481,652 of record JXTB01000025.1, read on the forward strand.
GGTTTTAGAAGTACAAAGGGTCAATTTTAGTATTTAGCTACAACAATTAGGATGTTTTTGACATTATATATAGTTAACTTAGGAAATAAATAAAACAAAGTTTAAATTTCAAAAATTTCAATCAGGTTGGACAGGTTACATCGCCCACCCAATGAAATACAGATTATATTTTTGCATCCTGAAACCTGCCCAATTTTAGAATTTTAAGTTCGCAAGCTGACTAATAAATTAGTCAAGTTAGTCGGGTTAACCCGTTTTAGGATTTATAAGTATAATTTTAGTGTTTTGTTTACTCTTTTTCCATAATTGTTTGACTTTTATATAATATATGTTAAAAAAATAAATTAAAAGCTAAGAATAAATCTAATTTGTTCGGGTCAGGTTATATTAGGTAGGTTGTCAGAAATGTTCAACTTGACCATTGTAACTTCGAGTTGTTATTTATTAACACGAACTCAACTCAGATTAGCTTCTAATCGAGTTGTTCAGAATATTCGAATTGGGTTAATCATGTAAAAATACCCTTATTTTTAACTTTTTTTTTGCAAAAAAGTATCATATCTTTTGAATGTCTACAAATTAATAATCTCACTTTTAAAATTCTACAAATTAATATTATCATAATTACGATTTCTATAAATTAATACTCTCACATTTACAATTTTTATAAATTAATACCCTCAGTTTTTGTTTTCTTTGTATATTTATACCATGAGTATTAACTTATTAAAAATGTTTAGATATTAGTATATTATTAAAAATTATTTCATAACTACTTTTTTTTGGTTAATTACTAAAAAAACACAATATTTTTTTACCTCTTATTCTCATTTTTTACTTTTCCTTTTAAATTAACAGTGAAATAAGCTAACTACAAATATTTTTCAGAAATTTTATTATTATTTAATGAGTTTTAATTAAGTTGATGATGACTACTATCATCTTTTTATTATTAAAATCAACTAATTATGTATTAAAGTTATAAATTTATAGGAATTTTAAATATTAAGATATTAATTTGTAGAATTCAAAAATGAAGATATTATTTTTCAGAAATTCAAAAACTAAGTATTATTTTATAGAATTTAAAAAATAAAAGTATTATTTGAAGACATTCAAAAATCATGATTTTTTTTTTTTGCAAAAAATTTGAAATTCAGGATTTATGCGCTTCTCTCTCTCCCTTCTATGCTCTAATGGTAATTTTTTTCAAGTTTCTCTATTGCAACAACCTAGGAATCAACCAACCAATTGAATCGTTCAAATCCAATGGTAGCTTTTTTCAAGTATCTCTATTGCAACAAACTACTGATCAACCAACCAATTGAATCGTTCGAATCCAAATAATATCTACTTAGCAAAACTCTATTAAAATATATATTATATCTCAACAAAGAATGTGTTGTTACCCATAAAAGAAGAATAATGCTATAGGGTGCTATGATGTCTAGCACCACAATGATATGTTAGTTTGTTGCTAGTTAATCATAATTATAATTCAGATAGAGTTCAGATAAAGTACAACTTATTAATTAAATCATTCAATAACAAACAAATATGTTATTATGGTACTAAGCACCACTAGTATCCTATAGTATTGTTCAAGAAAGTTTAAGAAAGAATTCTTTTCAACCTTCAGCCAACAACATATATTGAACAANGAGAATTTTTGTAATAAACTAGAGGTTAAAAAGATAAGCATTTTTGAAAAGGGAAGAGATGGACCCATGTATAACTCTGCTATTTTATTGAGAATATCGGCTATTGTTCTCTAAGTCTCCTGTCAATGAGGGGGGAGAAAAAACCCAAAAAATTATAGATACCCAAAAGGAAATTAAAAAGGAAAAGAAAAGAATAAAGACACATCCATTACTCGAAATATTTAGGGGAAAAAAAGAAAATCGTTCATAGTAAACCTAGAACCCAAAGAAAAATAAATAAGATAATCAAATAAGTTAACGATAGATAACATTCGTAGACTGAAAAGGAAAGAGATAGAGAAGGGAAGTGAGAATTTTTAAAACTTTCAATTATTTGTTTATTTATTTTTCTCATTTAACTCGTTACCTAAGTTAATGATAGATAATTATTAAAAACATAATAAAATAAGTGCAACGTTAGCTATTCCATCTATTTATACATGAAAACTAACGGAAGGGCTATTTTTCCAACACTTAAATTATAGAGGGAAGATTTATGCAGAAAAAAATAATTCAGGTTGTAAAACTATACAAAGCCAATAGTTTGGGGGAGAAATATATAATTTGTCCATTTTAAAATGGTCATTTTTTAATATTAATTTTATTAGAAAATCATTATGTATTAGTATATTAGTATTTGTTTATTTGTGTAATTTATATCAATTACTGTATATTAGTATATCAATTTTACATTAAGATTATCAATACATAAGTTTTTTTTAATCATAAACTAATAAATTGATATAAATATTAAAAATTGATTTATTTTTTGCAAAATATTTTTGTAAATTTGGTCATTTTCTAATAGAATTTGAAACTATCAAACTCTAAAATTTGAATTTTATATTAAAGAGAAAAGGACATGAGTCGGACTAATTTGGGCCAATATGACGTTTTTTTTGTATTTTTATAAAAATGACATTTTTAAGAATGTCAAAAAATTTTTAATCATAGGTCAAAAGCTTTTTGATTATGAAAAAACTAATATTTAGGATTTTTTTTAATAATCAAAAAGTTTTTGAATAAGTAAAGACGTCATTAACGCTTCTAAAAATATTATTTTTGAAAAAAAACTATACAAATAAGTCAATTCTCACCAAATTAGTCATATTCGAGTCATTTTCTCGACGTACAAAATGATAGACTTTTGGGCTCAATTAAAATAAATTAATGTCTATTTTTCAAATATTATTAGAAAATGTTTATATACAAAGCGTAAAATATTATATATCAAACATAAAAATTTATATATTCAATACGTTAATTACGTTAATTGAAATTAATACATATACTTATTTATGAAATATAAAAAAATATATATATATCTGGATGTCTAATTATAAAATTTAAAAAATAGAAATATATTTAATCAAAATAAAATATTCCTCGTATACCTAAATTTTTCTAAAATTTGACTAAGAAGTCCTCGTTTTGGCGTTTGGACTTTGGAAACTTGCCTTATCTCGTGGGTTATTGTGCCATTAATTAGCTAACAAAGTCTTGATAGACGAGACGACAAATAACTAATTAAATATGGTATAACTATCAACATCCTAATTTGTGGTTCCACTGCTTTCATATAGATGACAAAATACCATCCAATTTGTGTAAACCAAGAAATTTTTAATTCCCTTATATCTGTACCCAAATTTTTTTTTAAAAAAATCATTCAAATAAAATCTGATATCACATTATTACCGAGTTAGTAGGCAAAGTCAGTTGAAGAGACTTGGCCCCCCGGTACCAGTGACAAAATTACGAACTAAGAAACCTTTCATTTCTTATAGGCGTGTAATACAGTAATAGGCAATAGTGCCTGAAATAAATTATTTTTTAATGTACGAATATTATAGACAGATTGACCTGGTTCTTCTTCTCCGCGTAACAACAAGTCACCATACACCATGAACGACTAAAGTACAATTTTTGTGTCACAAGTTGCAAGTTAATATATTTAGCACCATAATTTATAAAATCAAACAAAATAGTCAACCGAATCTACTCACTCATCGGCACAAAATGAACATAAATCTTACCCAGAAACGATTCAGTTTTACATATGATATCTAGAAAATCTTTCTAGCTAGTTGTCAGGTTCACCAGAATGTCGAAACCAGGATTTTAAACCAAGTAGTCATTAACCCCTATGGAATAGTTAACAGTATAAGAAGATACTATGGAGTTTGGCTCAATTTTTGAATCAAAAGCTTCTGATTTTCAATTATGTTCTATGCTACATAAGTATAAAAATATACATATTAATAAATCAACAATAACCCGTTGGGAAAAAAAAAAAAGGTTGTTTTTCTTCCACAAAATCTCAGCTGCCAATATTCTCTCTAACATATCCTAAAGCATCCTTGTAATTGTTCCACAGATCCGTGGCAATAGTAGAGACCATTTCAGAGAAACCTTCCCACAATTCAGGCAAGTCCTTGACCAACCCTTCGAAAGAAGCTTTCGTTTGCTCCACAAGGCCCAAAACTGCCGAGCTCGCAACTGAAGCCGACCCCATGACTCCTTCTTTGACATGATCAAACGACATAGAAACTATTGTCGTAATTGCTTCCACCGCGAGATCAAAGGTGTACTGAATGAACCCCTTGAGGGCCTCTGCCACTTGTTCCAATAACCCTTTGGCGTTCTCACCTGGGACCTTGAGTGTATGGATTAAAAACACTAGAAGATAGGCTATGGTTGAAAATATGAAACGTGAAACGAAATACGAGATGGTACTCAAGATGAAGAAGATGATTTTGAGAAGAAAGACAGGCATTTTTTCTCTATATTTTCTGGCTTTGCTAATTGGGTTTTTGAGGAAGATCAGAGAGAAAACTTGACAAGGAAGGCAAGGCAAAATGAGATGTGAATATATATTATATGTGGTACAAACTGTCAAGGTTATAAGTCTCTAGGTCTTTTTTTAAAAGAAAAATATTTATATAAATCATATATATATAATGGATTACGTCATGAAACTGTTGAAACTAGGTATTTAAATAGTTTACGTGTAGTATTATAAGGAGTAGTTGCTGTATCTTCATCTTCTTAGCAGCTCAGTTCACCTGTAATAAATCTCTTTTATATATAATGGCTGATTGTTACTAAATTTTATATTAAATAAATTATTATACTGAATAAATTAGTGGAGGTCCTGACTTATGACCGACCAAGCACATCAAGTTAAAACAGAGAAGCACAATACTATTTTTCCTATCGTGGACTAATAACATTCAAAGTTATGAAATTTTGTTTCGAAGTGTCTACATTTAATTATCTGTTCTAAGAAGAGTCTATCTCGAATTTTCCTTGAAAATACCATGTAACAAAGCTCAGTGTAAGGATTAGCATTAGCGAATATTGATTATTGATAATCTGTCAAATAAAAATAGTAAAATACGAAAGTAGTTGACTGAAGTGCCGTAGCGTTGACTCCAAAAATCTGAAATTCAGAGTGCTGTTCGAGAAAACAGGGGGATTAAAATTCAATCCTTGTTTTCCAAGTTAAACAAATATTTGGAATTTTGACATTTTCTGCAATAAACACTTTTTTTTTTCCGTTTTATATCCTATTGGGTCTTCTAATTTGCATTGCTTGGATATTTGCTAGTTTGTATTCTCTAGATTAGAATTTAGACCCTGTTTGAGGACCAGAACTTGATTACTCTATCTATCATGTCTCTATCTGAAATTCCTTAAAACGCTTTTTTAGTTTACACGTCTTACGAAGCCCAATTTTGCAAGGGAAACCAACAATAACCTTGTACGTGTAAGTAACATTTACCAACGGCAAAAGCAGCCCTTGATTGGAAAACCATGCATTTTTACATTACTCTAAGATGCCTTGAGAAGAAGCAAATTTATCAGTTCCGAGAATCTTTGCAAAAAATAATACAGTAAATTATAAGCATTAAAAAGAATTAATAAAATTGAAAACTAAGGAAAAAGTAAATTAGCTAAAAAAATCTGGAAAGAAAAAAAAAAAAAGGAAAGAAACAGAGATCTTACAAAAGGCCAACTTCCAATAATATTGATTCATAGGAGAAATTAGATAAATACATCTGAATTTATATGACCGCGAAAAAAAAAAACTGATAAAACCAATAATATTATAAAACATAATAAAACTTTCATTACATCCTATTAGCCATACCAGTGGTGATAAAAACAGAGCATAATTCACAGGATATTGCTATTCAAAATAGAGAAATGCTAGAAGGGACCACTAGTGCTTAGCACCACGTACTAATCGTTGGTTCCTCTTAGCATTGGTCTTCCAAAAATATTTACTGTACACTGGAAAATCCGTGAGTGCTCTTCAGGGCAGAGTCCTTAGCATAGAAGGCAATTCTTCTATTTACAAAGCGAGTTCCTCAAATTACCTCATGTTTTTGTACATAAAAAGCTGTCCTTTCCACCAGTCAGTTCTCCTTTAACTTATAGACAGTGTTGATGCATTCCTCTGTATCCCAAAGAAAGGACCCGAAAGCAACAGCCTCTAATACTAGCCTCTTCAGGCTTGAAAATGAGGTCAAGATAACCTCATCAGCCTCCTCAAGTGAACCTGTTTTCTCATCCCCAAAGAGAGCAAGACTCTGATTTTTTATCAAATTCGTAGCCTCCTTAGACTTCAGTTTTGCACATCTCTGTAATGTCTCGGGATCAAACCCCAACACATAACACTTCAAATCTTCAGGCTGCTTCTCCTGACTGCGCGACCCTCGACTCTGTGACTCAGATCGCATGCTGCTAATGCGGTCAAACAGAAGATTTTTCATTCCATGGTGCTGCATGGAGATCCTCTGCCTCGGGGGAAGATCTTGACTATCTAAAGCCACGCATTGCTCTAGTTGGAGCCTCAACAAGGCAGACTTCAAAAAGTAGCCATATAAGATTGAGGCGACATATATACGGGATAGCGCAGATCTAGCTATCGTTGTAATTGCCCAGTTGTCTGTGACACTAGAATTTGCCCTCAGTCCAATGACGGCCGCAACATGTTCCCTCACAATCTCCAAAACATCAAAGCTGTAGATTGACTCTAGCTCCCAGTCTTTTGAAGGCCTTATCTCCAGTCTTCCGTTGTAGATGCATCGGGAAAGTTTTGGAACCAAAGGAACTTTGATCTCAGAAAATTTATAGAAGACTAATAGATACATGATATCTTCAACTGCAGATTGGCACTCGTTCTCCTTCATTTGCGCAATCCTCCTGGAATTTCATAGAACAACAGTACATTTATATCTGTCCTTATTGGAATCAAAAAACATAATTTTTTCAGCCCACCAAGGGATTCCACCATTGATTCATCCGCCTCTAATCTGCTTAAGATTTTAAAGAATCACTAGCCAACACTTCACAGTGGTGGAAAATATCCTTGTCAGATATTGTCTGTGCACAAAGATGTTAGTCAGCATGGCTTAAGCGTTAAACCCAGCTGAAGATCACCCTTATGTCATCCACTGAGAATACAGTGCAGAACATGTAGTATGATATATATATCACATTCTTATATTGAAATCACAGGCATTTGTAAATACGGGCCACAGAGGTCTCAAGTGAGCTAGGCTATTCATGCACTGTAGAGAGCCGGGCTAGACCCCGCTCACTTATAGAGTCAAAACTGGCTCCAGGCCCTTATTCGTTTGAGAAAACGCCTGGCCCAGATCCTGCAGGACTCAAGCTTGGCCCTAGAACAATGCAGAGGTAGGCTGGCCACAGCCCTATGGGACCACTTGTCAAGAAGGGTGGGGACTCGGTTGGCTTTATTGGACCACTTGTCAAAAGTGGTGGGGTGGGCCAGCATAGCCCTTTTGACAAGTCCACCTGCTATTACGGATGGAGGATGCATCTGGGGTCTTCTCTTCCTGGTAGTTAGGTAAGGATGCAACTTGGATTGTCTCAACTAGGCATGGATGTATGTGGGGTTCTCTCTATTTGCCTAAGTATAATGTTAAAGAAATCCCTCATTATTAGAGAGAGGATAATAATAAAACGAGTAAAAAACTAATAAGTCATACTCTACTCGAGCAATTCAGCACCATCAAAAGGGGTTGAGATGTAACTTTATTGACATCTCATAGTTGAGAAGTATCTAATACCTAAAAGGCAGTCAATTGGACTACGTAGAACAGAGTTAATGAGCTTCTGAACTGTTCAGTGTCATATGAAAAGGAGACAGATTCCAACCATGAATCACAAAATTATGCCCTAATTCAGTCAAAATCACAGAACCCAGACGAATTTTAATCACTAGATTGCGTTTCATATAACAAATATTCAAATCACCAAAAAAAAAAAAAAGAATTAAAAAAGTATTTAAGTTTTTCATTTTTTAAAAAAAATTTACCTATGAAGGTATGCATCAGGAGATCCAGCAGTGAGGATCATCCGATTGAGAGCGTCGTCTCGATCATCGGCCAACTGCTTGAGCTCATCGGCGACGGCAAGGTGAAACAGCTGCGGATGGTTCTGCAATACACCGATGAGGTCCCTCCCGGCCGGCGTCCTCGGCTCCAGCGGCGAGTTCAGGCTACTGAACTGGCAGTGGCTCGGGCCGGCGCCGGCGATCACCGTCAAGGGCCTGATTCTGAACCTTCCAGTACCGAAACTGAGAGTACTGGACTTGCGAAACAGACTACGGCCACTCCTGGACCTGAAAGAGGACGAGAAATTGGAGGTTTTGTGGTGAGAAACACAGGCGTCCATCAAGTGTTTGTGAAAAGTCCTCAGAGAAAATAGAAAAGGGCAACTGATGATGACGATGACGATGGTTGGGGTTGAAGAACAGAGATGGCCAGTGTTTTGGGGGAAGACAAGGAGTATGTTAAATATATATACTGTCTTTATATGGAAATTACGGATAGGGTTCAGGATATCAGAAAACAGCCGCCCCAAGTTCTGAATTTTTTTTATTTTAAATAAATTTTTAAAGGAAAATGTTCAAGTGATGTTCGGTCTATAGTATTGATCGTTAAACTTCTTGTTGACTTGATAAAGTCCTCATTATTTACGGTGGAGATGTTTCGATGGAATTTTTTGATGACCTGGCTAGAAGAACAGGAATGTGTACTTAACATCATCAGAGCAGGCTATCAATGCCGCTTTTCTGGATTAGCACGGTTGATGTGATTGGGCGGCTGCTACGGCAGTATTCCACTAAAGCACATCTTTATGTCCATATATTAATCTTTTTTTTTAATTCCTCCAATCACATGGATCTGCTTGTGGTTTTTTAATTTTATTCTTTTTTTGTTTATATTAAAAAAGAACTGAAAAGAAAAACACTTGTTTGTCTATGTCCTTGATTATGTCCTAATTAAATTGCTATATAAATTATAAAGTTCCTCTATATATATTTTGAAAAGTAAAATTCCACCATACAAATATATATTTCATTTACCCCAGTTGAGAAAGGGAAATTATATTGCCTGCCTTATTTTTCATTAAAAGATTATAATTTGCATTAAAAATTAACAATTTCATTTGGTATCTTATTTTGATAATTAAGGGAAATTTTGGAATATATCATTATGTTTTTTTTTTTTGGAGTTTAGAATTTGAACCCCTAAAAAGAATGGTAGAAATCGCAATAAATAATATTTTGGGAAATCATCCATATTGAATTTCTTTTTTTAAAAAAATAGTAAAAAAAAGTTATAACGATATTAGATAATTGTATAACGAACTTGACGTTTTAAAATTAACTAATGTCACATTTAGGATTTGACAAATTCTAAATTCATGTATTCACTCGCAAACCGCAAAAATTTAATTACTTTGACAAAATCGAAAAGGAGTGGGAATTAAGTTCCAATTGATAAATTATTCTAATTTACTAATTTACTCTTAAAGTTATAATTGACAATTTTAAAAATTGTATCATACACTGTATCCATTAGTAAATAAAAAAATTAGTTTCTTTAATCAATTGTTACTCATATTCTCTGACTTAGAAAACATTATAATGACAATTACGTTCCTTTTCATTCTAATTCATAATATTATTAGTACACACAATAAACAAATTCTTAAATATAATTCTTTCATTTCTTTTTCCAATTCTTACCAACTTAAGTATAAATATTTACTTTTAATTACAGATTATTAGTAAACAACACCATAAATATAATTATACTATAAAGAGCAGTACCAGGACATGTAAATAAAAAGTAGCTTTCATGTTTCGGTGCCGATATAAAACATGTTTCGGTACTATAAAGAGTCCAAAATCTTTTGCGTGGCCCATGAGATATAAAATACAAATTTATATTTGCTGAATGTGGTCCATATGATACGCTTTTATTATTTTTTCCGGCTAAAAGGTGATAAATGAGACCATCTCAAATTGCTATTGTTAATGATTATTTTAGATAAAAGTATAATAAAACGGTAAAATGGGCACCAAATCTAAATTTTTATTCCAGTGCTGTTTAATAATCAATGTTAGTTTCATAATTACATATGCGCACTAACGACGTAAATTTATCTTGACTTTTAACTTTTAAATTAATGCTTTTATTTTTAAAATTCTGTTGAGTAGATTTCTGAATTTTATAAATTAATATCTTGATATTTATAATTTCTATAAATTAATTTATTGATTTTTATTTTTGTTTACAAATTTCTACTATAGGTAAGTTAAAAGATGTAAGTAACTCTTTTTACCTCTTATTCCATTTTTTTTAAAAAAAATTATTGAATAAAAAATTAAATAAACTAATTTTATTAGTATTTAATAAGTTCTTATTGAGTAAATGAGGGTACAATTTTCTTTTTATTATTTAAATTAATTAATCAGGCTTTAGTAGTACAAATTTGTAAAAATTTTAAATTTGAGAGTATTAATTTGCATAATTTAAAAACTAGAGTATTAATTTATTCGATTTCAAAAATCAGAGTGTTAATTTGTAGAAATTAAAAATTCAAGATATTAATTTACATGAATTCACGTCATGGTATTTCTCATAGAAAAATAAAAAATCAGAGTATGTTTATGTCATTATCTCTTAAAAAAAATAATGATCATTGAGTATTGAAAAGTGTATAACAATATAAGTAATTGATGGAAAATTAGACAGTATGAATATTGATATTTTAAAATAACAACACTATGCTATACTTGATGTTATATTTAGGACCAAGTATGAAATAAGTTAAAATTCACACAATAAATACATTGTGTCGGAGGAGAACCTTTGTTTAGCAATGTTACATCGGAGATGCTATTACAACCATAATACACTTGTACTTAGTTGAGTAGTTTCCTCTAAAGAAACAAAATAAAAGAGTTAGTAGTTAAGGAGTGGTTCCGAAAAAGTAAGCAAAATATAATTAAACAAAGTTCATGCAATGGATAAAAACGAAAAGGGAAACTAATTAATACAAGCCAAACATTACAAATTTAATTGAGATAAAATCGCAAAACCAATTATGAAACCCGGCCGCCACTTTCCCAAAAAAGAATCGATAAACGTAAATGAAGTCCTATATAAAGCTTAAAGCATAGGACACACTAGATCACCGCCCTCGAACCAAATACAAAAACAACAAGGGTAAAACACAAATTAATTAGGGAAGATGAAGGCGTGGTTGATGTGTTTAATTCTACTAATTAGCGTGGCAATTCTTAGCCACACACCGGCCACGGAGGCTGCGGAGACGAAGAAGGCCAATAAGGAGTGGAAGATGATCCACCCGGGCGTGATGGATCCGTGCGAAAGACCCGGAGCCCTGCGCCCTCCGGGTTGTCATGACCTGAACGAAAGGCGTGCCTAGGCTAATGTGTATACCCGCGGTTGCGCCCAAACCGACCGCTGCCGTAGTGGTAACCCCCCTCGTAGAAGTGGACATTAATGACTCATGCATAATAATATCATTGTTATTATTATAGTACTCCTATTGTACTCCTATATATATATATATATATATGTATGTATGTATGTCTTTTTGTCGAGAACTCGAGTGAGCGCCATGAGCATTTTACATGTATAAATCTACGTATGTGGAGGTTGGATTTGATATATTGAGATAATATATAAGAAGTTATATGCATTTATTTATGGGAAGTTACCTACAATTCTTTTTCTTTTCATGTATGTTTTGAGCATAGCCTATAAAAATTAGCTCAAGACAATATATTTTGAGATCGATCTAGTTACTATTATGGCTGATATTATATATCCTTATAATTTTATTACTTGGGGAGGGGGTTGCTCATATTTTAATGTGAAAGTGCCAATGAAAGACACAATCGAATGTTCTGTTCTTTCTTTTTTTAAATATATATATATATATAAACATATTTTTGGATATAAACGGGCTCCTCGAGGGAATATTATTAATCAAAATAAAAGTTTTAAATTATAATATAAGTATAATGATTACAATTTCAAACTTCTTAAATAACAGAGACCAAAAATAAATCACAAACACAATTCAAGAAAAAAAGATAGCAAAAACCACTAATAATCTATTATCTTCAACATTTGTTTCTGGCTATATTCTTGGCTTAGTAGACTATATGAGGTCAACACTAATTGAGATCTATGTTCCTAGAAAAAAAATACTTACTAAATAGCACTACAAAAAAAGGGACCAATGACGTCACTTGAACCATATTGTTTTTTTAAAGAAAGTGACGTAGTTGAACTCTCATGTTATGTCGTTTAAAACTAACGTGATTACAGGTTTTACCACATCGCTTGTGCAACGAGCGACCTAATTGAGTCACATACCATGTCACTCCTACAAAAGCAATGTGGTAGGAGTCATGTACTACATCGCTTTTATAACGAGCGATACAGTTGGGCATATACCATGTCATTTCTACAGAAAGTAACGCGGTATATTATTTCAGTACGCTGCTTTCTCTAAAAGTGACGTAATAGGGGGCTTATACTAGTTACTTCATCGATCAATATTTACAAAAAAAAAAAATACTCTGTCATGACCGTCCATTCGAAACTATTAACCTCACCAAATTGTTTCTCAACCTCAATTAGAATAAGCCTAAAATTTTCAATACTTTCTCATTCAAACTCTACCCATTTCAAATTTTAGGTACGTACTTCTCTCTTTTATTTTAGTTTCTTCAATTTTTAGGTCTTTGAAAATTTATGTCATAGTTTTTTTTAATCTTTTAGGTGTAGATTTTTGAGATTTCTGACTATCATCAACAATACTGGGGCATAGAAAGAGAGGTAAAAGATGAGCGAAGTGACACCGTAAGAGTTTGGGAAATGGATTACAAAATCAGTGATTTGGCGTTTAGCTTGTAGAGATAGTATGAAGTACGCGTATCATTAATCTGATCTATAAGGAGACTTATGGGTGGTGAAGATTTTTTAGAATATTGTAACCTATACAGGCCGAGCACGCAAGAGAAAAAAGATGACACATACCATGTCGCTTCCTATAAGAGTGACGTGGTATTCCCAAAAAATGACGTGGTAAGATCCTAATAATTGATAATTTGTGGAAGTATATATCACGTCACTTTCTATACAAATGACGTGATAAGCTAGTATACTATGTCACTTTTTATATAAGCAACGTGGTAAACCAAAATACCTCATTATTTTTAAAGCGACATGATATGACATGGGGCTACCACATCACACATTTCAAAGTCGCTTATGGAATGACATATTTTTTCTACCACATCACTCTATAAGTGACGTGGAAAATATTTTCTGTAGTAGTATGGGTTTAGATCTGAGAATAAATCTTGAATTTAAGTTTGAATTGGATTAAAACCCACACAAATTGAGATAGTATTACAAAATATATATAAAGAAGGAGAAGGAAAGGCCCCTCTCCAAATATATATACATATATAAATATAAATAAATTTCTTCTCTTTTTGTTTTCTTTTGCATCTTCTATGATTCATTTGTCGCCAAATATGGGATTTCAAGCACCCTACTCCATGTGGTTGACAGAAATTTCCGGATTAATATTATTTTTATATACATACTTTTGTTAAGGAAGATTAACGAAAGTATACTGCATCACTGAAAAACAAAAATAAGAAGAAGCATATTATGAATACTTAAGGTCACGTTGCATTAGGGGTCCTAAGTATAATCTCATTTTATTTTGTACCAATTGAGTTTTCATTTGATATCTGCATATAATTTTTGTACGCAAATTTTAGAATAAGCTTGTTGCTTTAATATATTTTCATATATACTAATTTCATTATTGTATTGCATCATTTTCGGAGTTTAGAGATACTAATCTTATAAACATATCTACTACGACTAAAAATATATCTACAAATGTTAAAGACTCAATTTTCAATATATATATATAGACACATATATATATTCATAAAAACGTGATGAGCTATAATCTCATAAAAACACATGCCACCACTGATAAATAAAATGAAGATCATAACGTGGTATATATAAAAATATATATGTCAAATATATAAAAAGCTTGATATATTAAGAGAAAAACGAATGTATCAAATGGTGATTTCCCTTCAATAGTCGTAAAAAATGATAAAAAGGGTAAAAATGGAAACTAAAATCTCCTAATTAACAATTGATATTTATCTATAAAAAAAAAGGTCATTAAGCTACAAATTAGTACTTGGGGTCATTTACTAATACAAATTTTAAAAAATGGATACACGCCATAAAACACACTCACTCTCTGGTCTCTTCTTCGTGGACTAAGCCTTTAGGGTGTGGTATTAGTTATGGCTATTTGAGCTAGCTATTTCATTAAAGTTTCAAATATGATTTGTTCGTGCATAATTTAAGCAGCAGATTAATACCAAAAGAAAGTATTATTATCAAATTTTTTATTTTCTTCTGATAAAAGAATGAAGAGTATAAAAAGTTAACAAGTATATTTTAGCTAGTTTGGCACTTAGTTAAAAGACTCATAATTTTATTGAATTAATTAAGTTATTTGAACGTCATTAATCCGTGTCAAAAAAGGACCACAATCGGACGTGTACAGTGCACTAATTATGGCATATAGCTCTATCAGGCATATCATTATACTCCAAAAATTTAGCGGTTCATGTTGAATTCCCAAAAAACAATTAATGGTTCATGCATAACAACAAATTTATACCATAAGTAAATACGTGATCCTACTTAATTTGATTATTGGTTAGTAATTTTCCTCCTGAATTAGTGGGAAAAAAAAAGAATTTTCTCCATCCACATAGAAGCCTTCCGTACTGCAATGATCAGATAACCAGTCAAGAAAAAAGCCTTATACTTACATATATATATATATATATATATATATATATATATATATATATATATATACACACATTATAGAGTGATGATCATCAGGATGAGGATGACAATGAAGGCATTGTCTCTCATGTTTTTGACTCTTCTTATACTTGTGGTTCTAATAATGTCAAAGCAAGCCGAGGCGGGTCGTGCTGGCGTTAAGATCGGCCATTACCGTCTCATTGACGCCCCAAGCCGGAGAATTATTGATGGAGCGGTTCACCCTGGTTGCAATGGTGTCCCCGTTGTTAGGCATTATTATACACCTTCCTCCAGTACCTACGAGCATGATTGTGAGAAAATAAATAGGTGTCGTGCCCCTTTTGCTTCTACATCCCTCAAAATTAATGAATATTGAAACTTCTTCGGTTGTTAAACTACGTTTACGTATATATATATATATGTACACAAAGAAAAATATCAAAAGTATGTGTTTATATAGTGCTTATAATATCGCACGCTAATAGAATTAGAATCCAATTCCACTGCTCAAATAATGTAGATTTGAATAGTGTGAGCAAACCGGGTTACCCTTGTAGCAATAGCGCTGCATATAAATATGTATGTACTTAATTACGCACTTTTGTGTTTAAGTGCATTTTTGTAAGTCTTGGCTGGTTTTTTAATAGTGGTATATATTATCGATCACGTGTTGCTCTACGAATTGAAATTGCTTGTATTATGGCAATGAAGACTGATATAGCAGCAAATCAAATACAAAAATTGTTGTCACTACGCTATGACGTCTTTGGAGGTCTATAGGATGATTCAGAGGCACTATATATCTTTACAAAATGAAAAATCACAACAGTAAAGAGTTTTAATAAATGAGAAATTGTCAAATGTAAATATATATGGTACATAATCATAGTCCACATGAATTGTCCACAATCTAATATAAAAAAATAAAAATAAAAATCTAAACTAGTAAATACTAACTAAATCGCCTAGAAGATATATAAATACTACTCGAATCCTAAACTTGATCTAAATTGTTTCTTAAGTTTGATTCAAATTATTGCCTCGAGCAATACTTATCAGAAAAAATTGGGTAAGCAAAACTTGCCTGGAAGATATTTCTAAGAGCAATTAGAGGCATTAATACTGAATAGCGCTTAGTCCTACACACAAAATATGAATCTACAAGTACTAAACTTATTAGTGGGACGTAGATGTTATTCTAAGCTCTACTGCTAAGCACATGTGAATGTGATGTAGTATTTTTCTTAGCCAAAAAAATATGAAAAAGAAATGATTTGCATTAGATGCAATGTAAAATCCTAAATTTTGTAAGAGTAATTAAGTAATTTTAATTCAAAGATATTTTAGTAATTCTATATTTTTAAATTATTTTAAATTAAATTATTGGTGTTGAATCTAGACAAGATTAAGTCTAGGTGCATTTGGGGTAAAAGTGAAAAAGAAATTATAAACCGGAGATAAAAGTGTAATTAAGGAGGGACTAAAGTGAAAGAATCTTTTTAAAATTGTGGCCAAAGTGGAATTTTAGAAACTTTTTTTGGGTCGGATCAAATTGCGCCACATGTCTCACTGCTACAGTTCTGAAAATTGCATAAACTCCCTTTTTCTTCTTTCTTGGTCCCCCAAACCAACCCACGGTTACTGTTCATTCGCCGAGCCACCAGCCGCCGTCGTGCCCGATGTGCTCGCCCGCTGTGACCGGAAGACGCCGATGAATTAGCACCGGGTACTGCCGCCGTGAATTGCCGCTCCTCGCCGGAGAAAAGGCCGCTCGAAATTAGCGCCACCGGGACGGTTTTTCGCCCTCTGTTTCCTCCTCCGACGTCCGATCACCTCACCACCACTACCACCGTTGGACTCGTCTCAATTCTAGCTTTCATTTTCGACCACTCTCGGCCTCCAACTCGGCTCTGGTGAGAAGTTGACTACTGTAGTAATATTTTAATATTTTATTTTTGTGGTATTTTCATAATTATTTTGGAATTGAGTTATTTATCCCGAGAAAATTCTATCGCGTGAAAGAGGAGTTTGAAATATGAAATCTCATGATTTTGAAGTGTTAAAACGATAATCGGAAGATCGTTAATTATTGGGATGAAAATGTAGTATTTTCATAATTTTCAGATTTTTGAGCCCATTTAATGTTCGGGACTTCAAAACTGAATTATGACTTCGAATTTGGACTCAGTGAGGTCGGGATATGAATTTTGATATAAAATACCACAATTTTCTGAAGTGGCACGAAAATCGATAAAATAGCTCGTAAATTGCACCGCTTTGCGTGCCACAGGCCAGTTCTGTACCAGGACCCGTTTTCGACGAGTTTTATATTTAACCCAACATTTTTTGGTGTTCTGAATTCAGTGGTAACCTCTGTTTCTCAATCCGAAACTCTGTTTGAGAAGTCAATTTTTCAAGTAAATGTGACGAGATTCAAAAACAACTGTCCGAACAACTCGGTGATCAATTGAGGATATTTCTAATATCGTTAGCTCAATATAACTACTATTTCGAGGTATAGGGATTTAATTTCCTTGTTTTCTATTATTTTCATTAAAATTAGAATTTATTTTGAAAAATAAAATTTCGTGATTTTATTAAATTGAATTATTTGAATAGTTATTTAAATGAATTATGAATTTGTGAAACATTGTAGATTGCTCTAGATATTTTTACATATGATTTTATACAAGTTTTATATTTAGAATTTGGTAAAACCATTAAAACTGTACTTTTGGATTTTTAAGTACAAAATAGATTTTTAATTAAAAATTAGAGCATGTCTAGAATGTTAAACCACTGCATGGTTATTTGAGACTCCATATATTGCACATTTCATATGATCATGCATGAGAGTCGTCTTAGGCATCACGGTGTTGTAGTAGACGGACTAGTACACCCGCCTTCGGTGAGAGCCCGTAAACCTGCGTGAGGTTTGTTTTCTGACTATCTCTATTCGGTAGGCGTAGGCATTCGGTGCCCCTCCAGTTCGGTAGAATTAGATATATGAGTGTCCTTCCGGTTTCAAAAGATAGATGTCAGGCAGAGAACACTCAATACATGTAGTATAAGTTGCTCTAGTCATGATAAGAGGATGAGGGCTCCTTTGTTGTATTGATTTATGTGATATGTATTATACTTATTTTAATTAAGACTTTTATATGTTTTGACCTGGATATCTGGTTTTGGTTTCAGCATGATTTTCTATAAATGGTTTAAATTCTTAATATTTATAAAAATATTTTCCAACACTACTAACTATGTAGATGTTTTGAGATTTATAAAAGACTTTTCCAAAAAGGAAAATTAGGTAACTTACTGGGCATTTATGCTCACCCTCTCTAGTTTCTCAACAGGTAATGTCCAATGTAACATTGACGATCAACAAGTGAAATACGAAGCTATCTTTTATTTGTAGTTTGTGACTTGGTAATGCTAGGAGTATGAATTTAAGACTTATGTATAAGTCTTGTTAAATAATTGGATGTTGCTAGCATTCAAATTAAGTTTGTTACTTTAAATATGTCTGTAAACTATGTATGTCATACTAGCTTGATGTTAAGGTGTGAATGATGATACTTGGTGAACTATTTGAAATTTGTTTTTCTTTATAATTTTTCAGCATGTGTTTATTGATGATATGAACTATGGGATATGTCCACTGGTTGGAATTCATAATACTTAAAAAAAAAAAAAAAAGAATTTCTAATTTTAGTGAAATTCCCCTTCTGCCACTACCCCGGAATTTGGGTCGTGACATGCTCAGTTAAGCTTAAGAAAAGGTTTAAAACTCTCTTCCAAACGTCACTTTCTTATTTTCGTCGGGATGTATGGCTGATAATTCGTGTTCACGGGTTGTGTTAGTATCATGTCGATGTACATATATAATAAGTAAATGCTCAATCCAAACACGATTGTTTAATAAATAGGTCAAAAATCTAACACAAACATAAACTATTTTATAAACAGGTTAACACGACACGATCTGTGTAACCCATTTACTAAATAAGTCATATTGATGCGTGACCCATGACCTGCAAACACGACCTGAACACGATCCGTTTAATAAAGAGCCTTATAAAAATATGATCAAATTTTGAGCTCAATTCAAGTACATATTTTTTTATCAAATTTTATAGAAAAATATCTGGTATATATTTTTATATATCAAGCGTAAAATTTCATATACTAAGTATAAAAAATTATATACCTAGTATATTTTAATATAATAACTGAAATTAGTAGATAACAAGATATGTTATCTACTAAGTGTAAAAATATTTATATTTGAACATTTAGCTATAAAATTAAAAAAGTGAACATCTACTTGATTAAATTTAAAATATTGAATATTTTTTTAAATTTCTTTTTAAAATAAAAGGTGTCAGAAATTATGACACGATATGATATGCTTATAAACGAGTTGACACGACACGACCTATTTACTAAGTAGGTCATTTTTATATTGACGGATTCAACTTGAATACGACTCGTTAATTAAATTAATCAATATCTCTGACCTGAGTGAATGAATTAAACTCAAAATCATTAATTTTATTCGAATTTCGAATCGGCCTAAAATCCGGAAGAACATTAATATAAAATCGCTTGGTTATTATAATTTGCGATAAGAACTGTGCCGCGGCAGCTGGTTAGAAGTCATAATACTTTGTGGGTTTGCCTTCTCTTTCCAACTGTCAAAATAAAATATGATTTCTTTAGTTTTAAAAAAATCGAAAACTTTGGATGGATAAGAAGGCAATTTTAGTTTGGTTTCTAGATACGAAGAGTCATTCCATAGCGTGGAAGACCTGTCCTTTGATTAAGGCTATGTTTGGTAGACAGATTTTTTGGAGGAATGGAGAAGGGTGGAGAGAGAGTTATAATTTTGTGTTTGATAGAAAGGAGAGAAAGAGAGAGAGTAAAAGTGGAGGGAGAGTTCATAAAAATTCATCTTCATATCTTGGAATGATTAGAAAAAATTTAAAAGAAAAAAATATGAATCCACAAATTTATTTATTAAGTTAATTAAATTTTAAAAAATAATATAATAATTTATAAATAAATATTTTATATTCTTTATACTCTATCTCTTTTAAATAATTCAAAAAATTATTACCTTCCTCTCTATTCTTCCTACTCTCTTTCTTTTTTACGCTCTCTATTCTTCCTACCAGTGGAAATAACAAGCCAAATAAATGTATACAATTTTTTTTCTATTGAAGTGATATATATACATATATATATATATATATATATATATATATGTTAGAGCTGTTCTTACTAACTGTCCATGTGTCTTCGAACTATTGATATTGGTCATACCAACTGTCCACATATCCTCGCTGTCTCAGAGTGTTTTTGATCTCCAGCTGGATCGAAGAAACGGGGGTGTCCACCTGCAAAGACTCTCTGATGCCTAAGTCAGATATTTACTCCTGAGATTTAATAGTAAATACTAAGTTTTTTTCCTTATAAAATTTTGTCTATCTGTATTTCTATATCCCTCCCTTTTTTTTCGAGGAAATGTATGGCATATATATATATCTTGGAACCGAGAACCTGCCGGCTCTCAATCCTAAGATCGAGTACCATTTTCTCATCATGACTTGTTCTAAAAATCACGGGCCATGGTTATCGTAATTTCCCTTGCATCGTTGTAATTTGCTTTCCGCCCTCCCCTATGGTGTGAGCCTGGCAAAGGCGAAGCCCCGACAACCTGCCATCCTATCAGGACGGTTTGCCTAATACGTACACCTACCCAAGATCGCATTGAATGCCCTGTCTGGGTCTGGAGCAGTGCGCTGCCCTTAATGGTCTTCTAGTGGAAGACCCTCGAGGCATCTGACCCCCAGCTGTCGAGGCAAGAATTTGACTGAGCCGAACCTGTCCAGGGTCTAGGATGGGTTCGGCCCTGGCCTGCGATAACCAACATGCTCAAGTCGTATCACATGTGACTTATGCGGCATTCAAATGGCCCTTCTGGACACGTGTCGAATAATATGTTCCATGCTATCTGTTCTGCCACCTAATCATCCACGTAGTGCACGATCTAGGAGTGGGCCCCACAACTGCCCATATTTCCCTATTCGATGGATTTGCAGCTATCAAGTGGGGAAATCATGTCTCTTGTTTGCCAATTCGAAGGGTACCCGTGTCTCATTGCTGTCATTATTCCCCAGTTATTGATACTGACGCACGCCAACTCGTACCACGATTTTTTCAAATTTTTGAAATTTTAGTGTTTCTGACTTTCTCGCACTGTTCTCCTCCAGGGAAGACTTTTCAGCTCTTCCTCTATAAAAAGCCGCACTTGTGCTCATCTCTTACTTTACCAAAATCCCCAAATACTCCTGCTTTCTTTCCTTCAACATTTTCAGCCTTCTCAAATCTTAGGGTTTCCGAATCTTCCCTTTTCTAGAAACTTTTGCTTTCTTTGATCGCACCCAAGATAATGGCCCCGAACCAGAGTCAGAAGCTCTGCCGCATCACGAATTCCGAGTTAGGCTCATTAAAGGAGGCAGCTCTGTTTCTCTGGCAGAGTCATCTTACAAAGGGTTGAGGGTCTGGAGGACTGGTACCTTCGCCCCTCTGCCCTCGAAGGCTCCATCGTCTTGGGGAGGAAGCACCTGGAAGGGCTACGGTTTCCTCTTCCTCCCCTGGTCCACCAGTTCTTCAGCCTGACGGGGATTCACCTAATGCAGTTGAATGCCAACGGGGTCATGATCCTGATGGGACTTTCTGCTCTGTCAGTCCTCCTCAATGTGCATATCGACCTGGAGGTGGTCTTCTATGCCTACAAGCTCACCTTCATCCCTAAAAGGAGCTCTTACTCTACTTTCTACCTCTAGCCGCTCCTGGGGTGCCACGTTTTTTGGGGCTTGCCGATGTCGGATAAGCAATGGGATTCTCACTCTAGGATGTACGCCATCAGAGGGGCGTCGTGCTCTCCTTGGGTGAACGGGGAGCGTAAGTAAGTACTAAGTCGTGATTTAATTTTTGGGTCTGTGTGCACTTTGTCCATTTTTGCTCATGATATTTGGCCTCGCGCAGCCTTTGTGGAGGAAAGCAGGTTCGAGCCACAACTGTCGGCGCGGCGGCTTAAGAAGCTAGAGGGAGTCATCGTCTTCAAATCCTCTGGAGATTGTTGAAACATTCAGGCCGTTTTGAATTCCCAGATGATGAACATGATGCTCAGGATGGTCTCACATCTCTTCTTTCTGGTGGATACGTGGGTTATCACCAAGCACCTTCAGAGCTAGCTTGACGCTTCGGCTCTGAACCAATTCTGTCAGGATAAGCAGAGTCGCATTACTATAGTGAGTCATCAGATCACGGCCTCGAGCTAGCTGGCAAGTCCCAATGACCTGGTGGCACCAACCAGTCACGAGCTTGAAAAAGTGGTGAAGCTCGTGATCGAGGAGTGCGTCAGGTTCCAAAGTGAGGAAGCTGCTACCCCTAAGAGGGTTAGGGATGAGTTTATTTTGTGCCTTAGGGCTCCGTCGATCAGGTCATGGCTGTGTTTTAATCATATTGCTCGCACTTGCAAGTTCGGATGTTGGCCCTTTGGCAGATCCCTCCCTGGCCAAGGGGAGTACTGTTGTCCACAGAACCCGATCCAAGGTCCCCATCGGTCGGCGTCTGGTGGTGTTCTCTGAGGACGAGTCCAGAGGATATGGAGTTTTCACCCCAAGAACAGGCTCGGACGATAAGCTGGAGGGTCTGTTCGTATCTGGGAATGATGCACTTATGACGCCTTCTCCCAAGGCTGGCGGGCCCGTGATCTGAGAGACGCTGGCCATAAAGACCATGCATGGCAAAGGAGCGCTTTCAAGCCTGCCAGAGGAGCTCACTGCGTCGGCTTCTTCTGCACCCAGCCCCGGCCCGAAGGCAAGTGCGATGTCTGGTTCTACTTGCTCCTATGGGGAAATTGCCGAGCTCAGTGGAAGGGCTCCCAGACTGAAGTCTCGCCTGTCTTCCTCTCCCCCGGTCTTTATGAAGCGGGGTCGTGAAGTCGATCCATTCGGGGAGGAGGAAGGTCCCACGAGGAAGAGAGGTAAAACTACCCCTTCTTCAAACAACGACAACGACGGGGACACCCTGACCATTATAAGGAGAAGGAGGTCTGCGCGCAGTGGCCCATCCGAGCGTGCTGATCAAGACAAGACCAAAAAATTACAACCCGGTAAATCTCTAAGAGGGGTAGTTGCCGGGGCTGCTGAAGTAGTAGCGATCACGGGCGCTTCTTCTGTTGAGGATGTGCCACTTCCAGTTGTCGCCGAAGGCGTGCTTAGAGACACTCTGTCATCTACCGCCCCCACTTCCCCTACTTTAAGAGTGCCAAAAGAAGCTGCTGAAGTACGTTTGGTGGGGGGAGAAGGCATCCACACAGTTGGCAGGGTGGAGTCGCGTTCCTTGGACACGAATGATGCTCAGGAAGAGGTCCAGCCGCGAAGTTTGAGTTGGAGGCACTCTCCTTGGAGAATGTAGGCCTTGTCACTGGCTGCAGTATGGTGTAAGTTTGGCTTGTCTAGCCTTCATCTCCATGCTTTTGGCATCTTTGCTGAACACTGACTCCCCCTTTTTATGTTCTGCAGCTAGCCGCAGTTCAGTCTTTCTATTCTTTTCGCATCGGGGAGTTATCAGGCTGCTGAGTGCCTGTGCTAGGTTGGCCGAACAGAGCGAGGTTGCCCTTGTTGCATTGAGGGCGGACTTTAACCTGTATCAGAGCCTGGATGAAGCAAGGGTCAGCAGTGCGGTGGCTCATGCCTTGAGTGTTGAGAGGGCTAGACATAAAGAGCTGGCCACCAGGTTGGATGAGGCAGAGAGGAAAGTCTGATCTCTCGAGGCCAAGGTTCCGGGTCTACACTCGGAGCCTGAGGCTACTAGGTTGGCCCAAGCTGAGCTCAAGGTCAAGAAGTAAGAGCTGCAGAGTGTAGAGGCTGAGATGGGGTTGACTTTCATCGTTCCTAATAAAGCAATCAGCGAGGCTAAGGAGGCGAGGAATGCTAAGGCAAAAGCCAAGTTAGAGGCCCATTCTCCGCAGCGCATACTCGACCTATCAAATGAGGTAATTCTACATGTCTATTTGGATCATTGTAAACTGATAGGAGCTCACGCAGGGCTAACCCGTAAGCGCGACGAAGACCTTACTGATATTAACACTCTTTTGATCAACTTGTCGCAGCGGCAAGAGGAACTGAGGCTAGCAGTGTTAAAAGATAGGCTTGCAGATACAGAGAAGTTGAAGACAAGGTACCAGAGGTAGATGGACATTCTTTTTGCGAAGAGCTATAGGTATGGTTGGGAGAACAAGGAATTCGAGGGCCACGTGGAGGTGGTGACGCCAGACTAGTTCGATGAGCAGAAATGTGTCAAAAGGGACCATTACTCCGTTAGGTATTACATGCAATAGTTGGGGGACGAGATTAACATCGTGTACCTTGCTGATATACTGAAGATACTTGACGAAGAGAAATATGGGCCCTCTACATCTGCCTCTATCGCCAAAGAGATTATCCCTGCTTCTAGTCTACCAAAACAAGTCACGAATGTTCCTGGGGGTCAGCCCAGTCCTAGCACTTTAACTAGTAGAGGGTTAAGTGCGGTCGTCTTGTCTAGCGATGACTCCGAACCCGATATGTCGCTCCCTGCCGAAGCTGGGTCAAGTGCTGAAACTGGCATTGCTCCCCCTACCATAGGTAATTAGGGCCTTTCGCTCTTTTATGTACTTGTAAAGTACTGACTGTGTAGTGTAAAGCTGACTCTTGTTGCAAGCATCTGTTTAAATAATAAAATGGCATACTTTTCTCACGTTTATTCCATTTTTCTTCTTCTGTTGCCCGTATTTGTGGTCACGGTCAAACATCATGTACGATGCCATTCTCTTGTCGGTAGTTTGGCTTGCCTCTGGGTCTAGCCCAATCGTATATGATTTGGAGTTATTAGTGAATCCTCTCTGTGCTATGATTGACGAGATTAACTCTAGAGATCGGGATGTGAGTTCCGGCTCGTTCGACTCTGAGGATGTATAATTACTATTATGACTTGTTTTGGTAGAATTTGACTCGCGTGCATGGCTGGATTTCTCTAACCCTAAATGGGATTGCACCAGGAACCAGCTCCAGGGGTTGGTCGATTCCTACTTGGACTTATCGCTGCAGAAGGAGAAGCCTGGACTCGGCTCTCACTGGGAGCAAACAGGGTGTTACCACTCCGACGTGTCTTTGCGAGTTCATCCAAAACCTATTATTGACAAATAAAGATTCCGTATCTATGTCCCTATCGACCACGCATTCATTAATTTAAGATCAATAAACAGATTTTGGTTTTGATTTCTATCTTTGTGTTTGGAAGATTATACGCTTGGTGTCATGCGTAACTTATCTAGGTAAGCTTCCAATGGGCATGCCCTATAGGGTTTACTTCCAATTGGTAGACCCTGGCCCCATCTACTTTCATCCTATACGTAGCTAAGGTGCCCTCTGGGGAGGGTCTACTTCCAATGGGTAGACTTGGCTCCGTTTAATTTCGGCTTAGGCGTAGCTAAGGTGTTCTCCAGGGCGGGGGTGTTATCACTCAATCCTTCCCCATCGTGCAGGTATTTCTTGAGGGTTGGCGGCAAGTTTTGTTGCGTAGCCTATCACCCTTCGTACGTTCTCTTGGGTCATCGGCAAGCATTTTATTGCGTGATGTGATTCCCACAATTTGATTTTTAATGAGGTCTGCCGGCAAGCACTTTATTACGCAGATCATTTCTCTTTGTACATTTTCTCGGTCCATCAGCAAGCATTTTATTGCACGATGTAATTCCCACAGTATAATTTTTAATAAGGTTTGCTGGAAAGTACTTTATTATGCAGCTCAGTCCTCCTCGTACATTTTCTCGGGCCATCAGCAAGCATTTTATTGCGCGATGTGATTCCCACAGTATAATTTTTGATGAGGTCTGCTGGTAAATATTTTATTGCACAACTCATTCCTCTTCGTACTTTTTCTCAGCCATCGGTAAGCAATTTATTGCGCGATATGATTCCTATAGTACGATTTTTAATAAGGTCTATCGGCAAGCACTTTATTGCGTAGCTCATTCCTCCTCGTACGTTTTCGCGGGCAATCAGCAAGCATTTTATTGTGCAATGTGATTCCCATAGTACGATTTTTAATGAGGTCTGCTGGCAAGCATTTTATTGCACAGTTTATTTCTCTTTGTACATTTTCTCGGGCCATCGGCAAGCATTTTATTGCGCGATGTGATTCCCATAGTACGATCTTTATTCGTGCGAATAGTTCAAGGGGTCTAGCACTAGGGGCAAACCCTTTTATATAGCAAACTATTGGGCAAATCCATGTAGCAGACATCTTGATTTGTTTTGGAATCAGGCTATTTAATAACACAAGCATTTATATGTGTCTCACACATAGTATTTCTTCAAGTACTGGGCATTTCACGTGTTGGGTAGGCTCTTCTCGGTCTTGAGTTCTTTTAGGATGTATGTGCCATTGTTGAGTGCTTTGATCACCTAGTAGGGTCAGACCCAATTGGAGTCTAGCTTTGAGGAATTCCCTGTTTTGACCTTCAAGACCCAATCTCCAGCGTTGAACCGGTGAGTGTTGACTTTTTTGCATAATAAGATCAGGCTTGCTGGTGGTACGATGGATCAGGGCCACGTTTCTTGTTTCTTCAAGTAAATCTGTGTTGCGGCTTAGCTGTTGCTTGTTCAGTGAGGTGTCTTTTACTACTTCAGAGCGAAGGATCGGGAGGCCAATTTTGGTCGGGATCACAGCCTCTGACCCATAAACCATGGCAAAGGGTGTTCTTCCCATTGACCTCCGCTCCATGGTTCAATAGGCTTACACGACAATTGGTAGCTCTTGTAACCACTTTCCTTTAGCCTCCTGTAAGTTCTTTTTAATTTTACTGAAGATGGCATTGTTCGTTGCCTCTGCTTGTCCGTTCCCCTGAGGGTAATTTATAGATGAGAAGTTGAGCTTTATGTTATATAAATCACACAGCTCTTTGAGTTTGGTGTTTTGGAACTGTGTGCCATGATCAACATGTATCTCTTTCGGGATTCCGTAGCGGCAGATTATGTTTTTCCAAATAAAGTTTATCGTGTCTATCTTAGTGACGGTTGCGTAAGCTTCAGCTTCCACCTATTTGATGAAATAATCGGTGGCTAATAAGACATCCCTCTTTTCCCCAGGGCTTCTGGGGA
Organism: Parasponia andersonii; assembly: GCA_002914805.1. NCBI lineage: Eukaryota > Viridiplantae > Streptophyta > Magnoliopsida > Rosales > Cannabaceae > Trema > Trema andersonii. Next base: position 508,817 of record JXTB01000025.1, read on the forward strand.
GCTATTCGACGATATTCAGACCCCACTTAGCGAAGGGCCAAGAAGTTATGTTTGAATAGAGCTCTTCTGTGGGTTGGCATTTTAGGAGGGTGAATCTCTGGTACTTATCGTATTTCTTGACAAATTGGGATGCCTCGTTCATCATGTAAGGCTAGAAGTATCCAGCTGTTAAGGCTCTATGGGCGAGGCTTCGCCCGCCAGAGTGGTTGCCATACACTCCCTCGTGGATTTCCTCCATCAGCTTTTGCGCCTTTATAGGGCCTACGCACTTCAACATCGGTCCCATTATTGATCTTCTGTACAATTAGCCCCCCACTATTGAGTATTGGACTGCCTTTAGTCTAACCGACCTTGCTTTTTGGGGCTCTGCGGGCAAGTTCCTCGAACCAGGTATTGGGTGATGGGTTTTATCCAACCTTCATCCTCAGAGTCGGTCACGAACACGTGCGTTTAGTCACCCCCCCCATCAACACACTTCTAGCTAGCTCATCAGCCTTTTGGTTCATTTCCCTGGGTATTTGTTCAATATCGAAGTTGTTAAGGCGGGCTTTCGCCCCCATTATTTTGGAGAAGTACATGTGTACTCTTGGCTCTTTCACTTCGAAGTCTCCCATAACCTGACCCATGATCAGCTGCGAGTCAATTTTTACTGTGATGTTCTCTACTCCAAAGTGCATGGCTAGCTCAAGGCCTTGCAGTAGTGTTTTATACTCCGCCTTATTGTTTGTCATCTGGAAACTAAGTCTCAAGGTTTTCTCTATCCAGAGTCCTGCTGGGGTCTGTAGGACTATTCCGATGCTTGACCCTGAGGTATTCGTGGATCCATCAGTGTAGAGGGTCCAGGTTGAAAGGATGTGAGTCGGAGGCATCTGTGGCGGGTCGCACGGTTTACCGAAAGAATGGATTTTCGCTAGGAAGTTCGCCTTGACTTGCCCCTTCTTCGCCACTCGAGACTGGTACTCGATGTCGTATATCCCCAGCTTGATAGCCCATTTGGTCAGCCATCCCGATAGATCTAGTTTGGCAAGATCTATCGGATAGGAAAATCTGTATACATCGTTATTGGGTGTGCCTCGAAGTACTACCTCAATCTTTTCTTGGTGTTGACCAGAGTAAGAACCAGCTTTTCCGCCATACTGTATCGTGTCTCCGCATCTAGGAGCATGCAGCTTGTATAAAACACTAGCTTCTGCTTATCGTCTTCCTCGATGAACAGTACAGTACTGATCGCTACTTCGGACACTGCCAAATAAGCGTACATGCACTGTCTTTCTGCTGAGGAAGCTAGGATGGATGGGTGACTTAAGTACAGCTTGAGCTCTGTCAGTGCCTTATCCTGCTCCTCCCCCCAGACAACTGGAGAGCTTTTCTCTATACATTGGAAGAAAGGCTTACACAAGTTGGACATTTTGGAGATAAACTGGCTGAGTGCGGCTATCTTCCCGGTTAGGTGCTGGACCTCCCTAACGATTGAGGGCCTTTGTATATCTGCGATTAAGGATAACTGGGTTGAATTGGCCTCAATACCCCTCCTTCTTACGATATACCCCAGGAACTGGCCGGAGGACACCCCAAAAGCATATTTTTTGGGTTTAGATGCATTCAGTAATGCCTCAAAACTTTGAAACATTCATCCAGATGCCCAGATGATCCGAAGCTTATTTGCTCTTTACAACCATATCGTCGATGTAGACCTTCATTATTTTCTCAGTAGCTTGGTGAACATTTTATTCATGAGCCACTGGTAGGTCACCCCGCGTCCTTCAAACCAAAAGGTATGGGCTTATAGCAGTACAAACCTCACTCTGTAATAAACATCGTGTGGATCTGGTCTTCTTCGTACAGAGGGATCTGGTTGTATTCAAAGTAAGCATCTAGGAAGCTCATCCTGTCGAATCCTGTCATCAGATCGATCTTCGGTAGGGGAAAACTGTCCTTTGGGAAGGCCTTGTTTAGATTGGTGAAATCTATGCAGGTCCAATCGTCACCGCTCTTCTTCTTTACCACCACCGGGTTAGAGACCCAGGATAGGTATACGTACTCCATGATTAGACCGTCTTCTAATAGTATCTCGACCTCCTTGTTGATCGCTCTGTTTTATCTGGTGTAAACCTTCAGGGCTTTTATCTGACTGGGGGAAAGTTGGGGTCTATGTTCAGACGGTGGCAGGCGTGCGCGAGGTCTATTCTGGGCATGTCATCATGGGACCACGTGAAGACGTCCTCGTATTGCCTGAGGAATTCCAACAGCTCGCTCCTCTCCTTTTCGGGCAGCAAGGCCCCAATCAAGATTACTTTTCCCGGTTCTACTTCTTTCAAAGGGACCACTACCAGCTCCTCAATCGTGGTTTCTGGTCTGTCAGACTCCTCTTCGATCCGCCTCATATATACTGGCAGACGGTCCTTTGACTGTTATCCATCCCCTATCAAGACGTTCGTGCTCCTATCGATTCCCTTTAAGGCGATCGAAAAACACCTTATTACAGAGGCTTGGTCTCTCTTAATGTCTATCGTATAAGTGTCGTCCTTCGATTGACATCTTAAGACCTGGTGGAGGGTGGAGGTGACCCCATGTATGGCATGGATCCATCCCCTCCCCATGATGGCATTGAATAAGGACTTGCAATCGATGACGATAAAATCTACATCCAGGCACCTCTCTGTGGAATAAACCTTCAAAGTCACGATGCGTAAGGGACTGACCCTATTGCTATTAAAAGCGAACAGAGGTTGATAGGTTGGCCTGAGCGTGCTCCTGTTCAGACCCATATTCTCGAAAGTGCCGAGAAAAAGGATGTCGACGCTACTTCCGCCATCGGCTAGGACCCTTCCCACCATCGGGAAGTCGATCTGCAACTTGATTACTAAGGGGTCATCATGAGGCAGGCGCACCGTGGCCAAATCTTGCTGGGTAAAGGCGATGGGGTGGTTGAGGCGTAGCTTTCTCCCGTCGTCAAGTGATTAACTGAATGCCCCAGGCCTTTCAAGTGCTTCACCCTCTTTTCGGTTCTTTTTCAGTGTTTTTCCTTTTCTTCCTGGCTTTGGGTCAACTCCGGTCTGTCCACAATCATCGGTACTATCCTCAGAGCATACTCCCCTAACCCAGAGGCCTGGGTTTATTTTTCCTTTTTGAGCCTGGTGGCGTCCCCCTTGGACTCGCTTCTGCTCACCTTCACATATTGCTTTAGCTTGCTAGCCTGGATCGCCCTCACAACCTGTGCGTAAAGGCTACAGCAGTGGATGGTGTCGTGTCCATAATCTCTATAGAACTGGCAGTACCTGCTCTTGTTCTTCGTATGGTCAGAAATGTCAGACTTGGGAGGATCTTTAAAAATGGCCTTGTCTTTGTTCTGGAGGTAGATCATGTCGATTGGTGTGTTAAGCTTGAACTTTGGCAGAGGGTCTTTAAACATTTTCCTCTTTCTTGATTGGCCTGGGTTGGGGCAGCCTATTTCAGAGTCGGGCCCTGGGCTAGCGTAGGCCTTTTTACTCCCTGCATGGCCAGGGTTCGTGCCGACATTGTTGTTATTGCTGCGGAAGCTTTGGGTACTTTATGGTGGCTTTCTAACACCCTGAATACCCCTTCCGATTTTGTCAGGACATCAGTCATGTCGTATGGTAGATTTAAGAGTAGATGGTCTGACAGCATCGATCTTGGCTGTAAGCCTCTGACGAAAGAGCTCGCGGCTTGGGATGAGTAACGTCATGCACTAAAGACATCACTTCTAGGAAACGCGATAAATATTCCCTTGGGGACTCGTTCGCGGATTGCTCCAACTGGTCTAAGTCTCACATGGTCTTCTGCTGCTTCCGGGCACTTGCGTATTATTTCAGAAAAATTTTGCAAAAATCTTCAAATCCAATTATAAACTTCTCTGGGAGTCGCTTGAACCATAGCTGGGCTGGTCTCGCCAGAGTGGTGGAGAAGACTTTGCAGATCATGGCTTCGTCTCTAGTTTCCAGGGCTATCTTCGACTGGAAATGATATATGTGGTCGAGGGGGTCGGTCTTCCCTTTGAACGGTTTGAAAGTCGGGGTCGTGAAGTCATTTGGCTTGGGCTCTAGTTGAATCCAGTCAGCGAAGGTTGTTCGGTTGATCCCACACACGGTTTGCTTTGCCAGATCAGTGAGGGTCTGACTGTGATGGGCTCTGAGCCTTTTACTCAGCTCTGTGATCATCTCCCATTTCTAGTCGGGGAGCGCATTTTCCGGGTCCTTCTGGGGTCATTTGCCCACTGCCATTTCTGCCCGAAAGAGCTTTGTCTGGCTTTGTTGTTCCCCTTGCATCCGCGATCTGGACGGAGCGGGGACTTCCCTTAGCTATTGTTGGCCCCTGAAATCCTGCTGGACCTCCTCGTTGAGATCCTCCCTTCGCCCACTTCTGGCCTCGCTTGCCAATGGCCCTGGGCATTGTCTCTACGAACTTCGGCGACCTCATTCTTTAGACCTTGGACGGCCTCATGAGCCATTTCTGCCTTCCTATTAGCTTCTATCAAGGCGGTAAGCATTTAGTCCAACTTTTGTTCCAGACTGAGTCGTGTTTTCGGGGAGTTTCCTTCGACATCAGGCCGCGTGCTTCTTGTTGTCATTCTTAAGGGTGCCATAATATATGTAAAGTTAGAGAAAAGCACCGTGAAATAAACAGTATGAACGGTGAAACTGAGTCTTTTTATCTAGTTATTTTTTTATTTCTTTATTTTTTGAAATTTCGTGTTTCGATTTTATAGTTTTGCCCTCTAGCTTAGAAACTCAGTGGCTTTTAGGTGGGGGTGTTTTGGTGTTTTCGTGGGGTTAAGTGCATTAATGGCAGTGCAGTGCATTATACGAATCCTTTCTCCTTTCTTTTCGGCTTCCTCTCTTCCTCTCTCTCTCTCTCATTTCTTCTTCACGCTTTTTTGCTTAGTTCTCTTCCGATCATCCTTCTTTCTTTTTCCTTTGCTTCTCTGTTTATTCGATTAAGGTTATGGCTTCTTTATTTTTTTTGTTATTTGAAGTTTTTATTTGTTTTTTTTGCTTTTGAGTTTTATTTTCTTCTTCCTTGTGTGTACTGTAATTTTTGCTTGTTTTTTTTTAAGAAAATCATTTTTACTCTCTGTTTTTTGATCTTTTGTTGGTGGATCTGGATTCCGTTGTATGGATCTAAGTGGTGTGGGAACTTGCTCTCTTTTCTGGCAATTTCGCTCCTTAAAACTCTATTTCTCTCTGATTTTTCCCTATTATTGTTTCTTTATTATCCATTGTTGTGTATTGAAGTTTTGGCGTTTGTTGGTATATTTAATGCTTGCTCTTGTTCTTGATTCGTATTGTTTTGGAAATTTTTTATAATTTTTTTTAGGGCTCATTTACCGTTTTAGCTTTTTGGGTTTATTTTGGGCTATTATCTGGGTCTCTTTTTTTTGGGCTTTTATCCGCAAATGTGGGCTTTTTGTCATAGTTTTTAGACCTTTTTAGAGATTAGGATCCATTTTTATATTACCGGCTTTTTTTTTTCAGAATGTCATGATATTCTTATTATTTTGTTTTCTAGTCATAATCACGATCAGAATATATATATATATATATATATATATATGTATATATATGTACGTGTATGTGTGTATAGAAATATGTGGATATGTTGGTTTTATATCTTTGAGTTTGTGGAATGTTTTCTAGATCATTCTCGGGTTCTTTTGCTCTCTTTGAGATATATTACACAGTTTATATTTTTTTGTATGTTAATGATGATCTCTATTTTGGTTATTAATTCTTCGTCTTTTCACATTTATGATTTTGGTGCTGTGTACAAAATTTAATTAATGTTGCTTTATTTTTTCCCGTGTTATTTAAATTGAGAAAAAATGAGGAAAAATAGAAAAAAAGTTGAAAGTAGAGTCGGAAAATGAGGAAATTTCGTTTCTTAAATATATTTTTACGGTTTATTTGACATAGTTAGATAAGAGTCCCTTTTTACTATTTGTTTAGTTTAGCTAGTCGTGCTCACTAAGATTCTGACTTCTTTCCTTTATATATATATATATTTTAAATTATATGATTCTTTGGGGTGTTGCCACCTGTTTAGTTTGAATTTTTTGCCTGTTATAAATACCTTGCTCTTATTTAGTTATATACGTGTTTTAGTACTTTTCATATCAAACTTCTTCCTCCTTCATAGCTGATTGAATTACTGTGCCCTTGCTCAACTGTTTTCGCTGTTGTTTTACCCTGTTCAGTGATCTGTGGATAATCTGTATTTTCCTGAAAGTTAGTAGTGAGGACTCTTTTTGGTAGCTCTTTAAGTATTACATGTATTTATTATACTATCTTCCTTTGCCTCTATAAATGTTTTCCTTCTGTTAGTTATATCTGTATTTTGTTCTGTTATTAATTAATGTTTATTTTCTGTGTTATTGATATACTATCGATGCATTTATTTCATTATTGAGGCCTTGAATATTGTATGTTGTTGGAATATTTTATTAAATTCCTTTATATTTGGGTTCACTTATATTTTATTCTGTCTTTAATTTAATCTGTATTGCTTGACTTGCACTAACTATGTGTCAATATCTGTCTCCTCATTTCTACATTGAATGCTGAAAAATGTTGCTATAGTTCTTTTGATGCTTCTGTATTCCTAATCTTTTTTCCCCTTTGTCCTTTTAGTGAATCGCTTTATTTGGTTTTTCTTTTTTCACCCCTTTTCTCCTTTTTGTTGGTTAATTTTGTGTTCTCTTTTCTTAATTCCTTTCACTCAAACTTTCCCTTTTTATTATTTTTTTTTTTAACTTAGTTTCGTTTTAATATCCTTTCTCATCATATTTTGTAACCTTTTATATATTTAGCAATGATGAGCATTTATTCTTTAAGCATGCAGAGTAATAAACTAGTTGTCCACAAATTGCTGTGTATAATGACTTTAGTCATTCTATAATAAATTTGGTTTGTTGTTAAGGAGTAGCTCTACAATTTTTTGTTCCAAAAACTTCTGTGAATTAGTTGTCTGGTTAGAGCTTCATTAGTAGTTTTATCAAGATCTTAGCTTCATAACTCTTTGTTAGATCTGTGTGCGAACATTGTGATCTTATCTTTTCATTCTAATTGTTTTTACTGCGATTAAAACAGCTCTTTATTGCTGCGTTCAACTAAGGAATTTTTTACTAGCAAATATATTTTTGTAATTCCTTTGGTCCTTTTCCATCTCTCCCAACTTTTCTATATCTCCAGTATTTTCCTTCCTCCATTGTTTTTTCCCCCTTTAAAAACTATGCCTAATTATTCTTACGCAGCTTTTTCTTTTAAAATTGTTTCCATTTTCCGCTTCATTCTTCTTTGTTTTAGTCATTATTCACCTGGCAGTTTTGGGGCACTTTTAGGCTATACTCTTATGTTCTCGTCTCTATTATTTGACTATTATAATGTATATGGCAAATTTCCTTCCATATTAATAGAATTCTGTCTATTTATCTAATTTCCAGAAATTTTTTCCCTTGCATAAGCGAGAAGTGATTTCTTAGGTAGCTGGATAGACATTTAGAAATAAATTATCTTAGAAATTTACCATATATTGATAATACCATAACATATCTAGGCCAAATTACTATATATATATATACACACACATTTATTCAAATATATTCACCTACATCTATTATATACTTATAACAGATATAAAAAATGTTATCACATATAATTCCTCATGAAGATTTTTGCTGCTTTAATTGGTAAAGAGAAAGATAGAGGTCTTAATACCGAGGAGGAAAAGGAAAGAAGCAAAATGGATTGTTATTAACTTTGCTATAAAATCATTGCCTAAATTTTGTTGTTATACTTTATTCTTTTTTAAAAAAGCTTCAAAGTTTTGAAAATAAACAAGACCTACAATATAAACAAAAATACCGTGAAAACAACATAAAAACTAAGAAACTTACCAAGAAACTTAGTAAACATCGAGACCAATTAAGTTTCAAATTTTGGTCGAATATGTGTTATTATTTTTAAAATTTGTAGTAAGCGATGGTCATAGTTAAGTTTCACTTTAAAAAAAAAATTCATCATATGTATTAATTAATTAATATTTTGTATATTTAGTTTGAAATACTCTAATTTTAAGCAATTAAGATATTATTTGACTTTGTTAGTTTATATATAATGTGTTTCACTTTATTATCACCATTTTCAATAATAAAATAGAAATATAAAATTAATTGAGGTAATAAAATTTAACGTATTAAAAACATAGCAAAAATAGCTTCGATATTGAACCTGACTAAAAAATCATGCCTAAGATTTTATTTTCCTAACTTGCATATCGTATCTAGAATTTAATTCTCATTAGTTTTTTTATTCAAATAATAATACAATTACTAAAAATAATTTATGGCCCAAGCCCCATACCCAAAAGATGTCGCCTAAAACTGAGAAAAAATGAATTAAGGAGCAATTTTAACAATGTAGAAAAAGAATGGAAAAAAAATATTAGTGTTATGAATATATTTTCAAAAAAATAATCCGAATTGTGGCTTGATAATTTCGTTTACAGTTAGAATTTATTTTAATCAAATGATAAATTAAATATTAAACCTGGAACATGAAAGTAAAAAATAAAATTTGTAAATAATGATAACTAAATTAAACATAAATAGCTTCAAGCAAAAACTGTTTTAGGAAAAAGTTGATATTAAATTTTGACTATATACAGTAATAATAAATTCACATATATTTTAAAAACTTTAAAAAATGTATTTAACTAACTCTTCCTTAGACATACATATATATATATATATATATATATATATATATATATTAAAGAAAGAGACCTAAATATAGACTATATTAGTAAAAAAAAAAAATGATATATGTATAACTTCTGTGAGTAAAATATGAAATTATAAACATAAAAAACTTTAAAACTAATATTAATAAGAGAAAATAGCAAAGTAGAGCGTGTTTACGTACCCAATCGGTAAAAAACAAATACGATGTATAAAAATATAACAATTACTTAATATATATATATATATATATATATATATGAAATGTGCAACTAAAAAATAAGTAATTTCAAGTAATAAAATGAATATACATATTTGAAAAGAGAAAAGATATTTCTCTTTTTTTCATGATTTTTTACTTTCAAAAAATATTAAAAGGAATAGATATATATTTTCTATATGAAAAAATATGCCAAACATAAATATTAGAAATAACGAGAAAACTAAAATAATTTAAACAATTATAAAAATAAAACAATATATCCAATATAAAAAAAATTAGTATGTGAAAAATATTACAGTAACAACACTAAAACATAATAATAAAAAATAAAAAACACATAAATAAAATATAGTATAACAATATTATTGCAAAAAAAGACAAACAAAAATACTACAAACCATCCGGATGTATGAATATAACAATAATGTTTAAAACAATTGTCCAAGACACAAATTAGGATAATGTAAATTTACAAATATTATACAACAAACTAAATAAAGAAAAAAACAAAAAAAATATGAACAGTTTACAAATAGGTAATAATATTATATTATTTCACAAATTTCCAACAAAGAGATATTAATGTAATAATATTTTTTCGACTTTTTTTTCCATTAAATAAATAATAGAATAATGTCAAGAAGTTTTTTGTCGCTAAAACGTCAATGTAAACAGCGTCATTGTTGTCTTCTAAATGAAGACTTTGCACTTAATCGCAGTGATACTGTGAATCATCAACACGATGACACGAGTATGTTCCCAGAAAATATTTACCGATCAAGGCATATTCCAATATCATGCCTTACAAGTTCTGAAAGATATTTCTTTCATTTAACTAACCTACCAGAATCAAGTAATTATAACGTATAAAGCAAACTTTCTTTACACTTCTTATGCATCGAATTCCTTACATATTATCGCTTTTTTTAATTTTAATCTTTAATACTATATTATAGGTAATATTAATAAATATCACGATCTTGGAGATTATTCTTGCATGTGTATGCATTGTTGTGCATTATTTTGGTTTAACGAATCTCTCAAAAAAACTTATTTGCCAAAATATAATCTATGTTATAAAGATGAAAAATTAAACTTTCACTACTAAAAATCCTTCCTTTATATTAGATCAACTACTTAATTATTACAGAGGACCCTTGAGTTTATATTTTCACAAAAATATTTGAGCATCCAATTCTATGTTTGACTTTACATCTTTCGAAGCAAACATAGAACAATATATATAAAATTCATATTTTCCATACATTTAAAATCAGTGGTCAAATACATCATCTAATAAAATTATTATTACTAACTAATAATAATCCTTCAAGAGTTGCTAATTGTACATATATCGTATAAAAAATGAAGTTGACAACTGAAAATCAACATTTTCATTTGATGATACAACAAGGAAATTAAAATTAATTACCAAAAATTTAATCCGAATGCTTAATGAAAATAACAAATTAGTAAAATTGTTTCGTATGGTTAAAGAAAGGTACAATGGAAATGAAATTCTATATATAAAATTAAAATTGATAGAACGACGATCTACTGGTAATAACCAATATGAATTACCTATGTTAAATGATATATGAGGTTTAATTATTGGAGATATCGATGAATGTAAACAATAAAGAGATATTATAATACAAGAAAAAAAATAATTTACAAAAAATTATAAAACTACACCATTCCTCCACGGCCTTACAATATCCACTCTTATTTCCTCATGGAGAAGATAGTTATAGAATAGATTTAAAATAGAATATAGATAGACTAGAAAAACAATCTTACACAAATAGAATACCTATGAGAGCATTTTACTGCTATCAACTATAACAAAAAGAAAATGTAAATAATACTTTATTCAAAAGTGGAAGATTTTTCCAATAATATTTAGTCGATGCATATGCTTTTGTCAAAGAAGATCGACTAAATTATATTAGAAAAAATCAAAATAATTTAAGATTTGAAATTTATCAAGGTGCTCAGGATATTATTACTAGAAGAGATACATATGTTAGAGCAATTGGTAAAATAATTAATTGGTAAAATAATTATTCTTCTATCTAGCCATATTAGAAGTCTGCGATATATGATCCAAAATTACCAAAATACAATGTAATACGTACATAGTATGAAAATCTTTATTTATTCATAACATTTATATGTAATCCTAAATGGCCTGAAATTACGTATACCTTAAGTAAAATCCCAGGTCAAAACCTGAAGACGGAGCAGATATAATCACAAGAATCTTTAAAATGAAACTAAACTAAATTTTATCTACTATTAAAACTGAAAAAGTGTTCGGGACAATTGTTGCGAGTAAGACAATATTTCTTAATTTAATAAATCAAAATACATAGCATAACATATTAATTTTTATTCTTAACTAAAACTAACATTTTTTTTTACTTTTTATGTCCATCTTGTAACATAGATCTATATGTTGTTGAATTCCATAAGCACGATCTACCTCATTGTTACTTTTTATTTTGGCTGTGCTCTAATGAAAAATTATCTGAACTATCACAAATTGATAAATTTATATCAGCTAAAATACTAGATCCTAAAAAAAAATTTCAGAAGAATATAATATCATAGTAGAATTCATGATGCATGGACCATGTGGTGCTGCCAAAATAAATGCTCCCTACATAAAAAATTTAGTTTGTTCTAAAAAATTTCCCAAACAATTTAAAAATGGATTTGTCAATTATAAAAGCAGAAAAACAACATTTTACGTACAAAAAAAATATTAAATTAGACAACAAATTTGTAGTTCCTTATGATGTAGGCTTATGTTAAAAATCTCATGCTCATATCAACATTAAAATATGTTCACAATAAATGTTAATAAAATATTTATTAAAATATTTAACAAAAGGCCCAAATAGAATTAGAGAAATAATTGAAGACAATATATGCATAGAGCAGTCCTACTGAACAATTTACAAAGAAATAGATGAAATAAAAAAATTATATTAATTATCGATATATAACACCATATGAAGTTATATGAAGATTATATAAATATCATATACATCATAGAAATCCAACAGTACAAATATTAACAATTTATTTACCACATATATAAAATATTATATTTTGTTCAAATCAACATCTTGATAATATAGTCAGATAACCAGACGTTCAAAGGATAACTTTAATAGAATGAATAGAAATAAACAAAATTTACGTTGAAGCCCAAAAACTTTTTTATATAAAATTTCCAACTAAATGGGTGTGGAATAATAAAAACAAGATTTGGATATCAAGAAAATTAGGATATTCAACTGGATGAATATTTTATGTCTATTAAAATTCTGGAGAATTATATTTTCTCAAACTATTACTAAATCATCAAAAGACACAACAAGCTTTGAATCTATACAAACCATTAATAGTATAATATATTCAAAAAATTAAGCAGCATGCAATACATTAGATTTAGTGGAAGATGATAAAGAATGAAATGAATCAATATTAGAAGTCTCATTTTAGTCAACACCGCATCAATTACGATAATTATTTACCATAATTTTGTTATTCTCGAATGTAAATAATCCAATAACATTACTTGTCCATACATATAGTATTGTTCATTATTTAAATTTTTATTTATTAGGAGATAATTCATTATCAAACAATTTTGACCAACTTTTTGGTGGAATGACAATTATATTAGGCGGTGATTTCGGTAAATTCTATCTGTTATCCCTACTAGAACAAAAGAAAACATAATAAATACAAGTATAAATAACTTCTACCTATGGCCATATTTCAAATTATTATCCTTAATAGAAAATAAGAGACTAAAAAATCCAAATACCACAGAAAAGGAAAAAAATGAAATCCTAGAATTTTCAAAATGGATATTAAACATTGGAAACGGTACTACAAAAAGAATAAAAAGATCCCGAAAATAAAAGTACCAAAAAAATATATAATACAATATGAATCAAATCCATTCGAAAAAATTTTAAATTTGATATATGATGATTTTGCAAAAAAATTTGATAATATTGACTATATATGACATAGAGCAATAATAACTCTAAAAAATAAATAGCTGATGATATAAATATATATATTATCTTTAATACATAATGAATCAAAGACTTATTATAGTTACGATATAATAATAGCTTCAACTGAAAATATCAATGAACTTAACCTATTATATCCCCAAGAATTTTTACATACCTTAAATTTTAATGGCATATTACCACATGAATTAAATCTTAAAGTTGGAACTAATATAATGTTATTACGAAATTTAAATCAATCAATGAGATTATATAATGGAACAAGACTTATTATTTCACAATTAATAAATAGAATTATAGAAGGTTAAATTATAAATTCAAATATTAAAAATATAAAGATATATATTCTAAGAACAGAAATAGTTGTAAATGAGTCCAAATGACCGTTTAGTTTAAAAGATGACAGTTCTTTGTAAAAACATGTTATGCAATGACAATAAATAAAAGCTAAAGACAATCACTAAATAAAGTTGACATTTATCTAGAATATGAAATCTTTACACGCGGTCAATTATATGTAGCTTTATCACGAGTGACAACCCCTAAAAATCTATATATATATATATATATATTAATAAATAAACCTATTTAGTAAATATCCAAATCATGTTAAAAATATAGTTTATAAAATTATTTTACGTAATATTATATAAGCATAAAAATTATATTATTAATTTATTTATTAAAATATGATCTTAATACAAATTTATCTATGTATTCAAAGACATTATATATATCAAATTTCCAAGTATTCTTAATATTATTTGCACCTTACCAAATGTTTTTTTTTGGTTCTTGTAGATAAAAGAAAAATAAAAAGAAAAGAAAAAAAATGGCAACACTAATACGATTACTTAAACCAAACGAGATTTATGGAGCGATTGAAGTAGGTATCAGCAGACTCTGACACAATAAAGATTACACAATAGGATGTCTAATAAGTCTTTTGTATTTTTGTTGATCATGAGGTAAAAAAAAAGTAACATCAAATTACTTCATATCACGCTTTTCTTCAACTTAATATACAAAATATATACACATTCTATCATTTAATTTGAACAAGATATGATATTGTATAATGATTAAACGATTTCTTGTAAAATACAGCACAAAGTAATCCACAGAATAATTAGAGCTCGAGGTGTAGATCATATCTCGCAATAAGTAATTTAAGAGAAAATATATCGAGTCAGCAACTTTAATGTCGCACCAAATAAACTAAAATACAAAAATGTTCCCTACATTTGAATGTTGTAGTTCGCTAGAGCAACATCCTTTATTACAATAACAACACTGATAACAAACATCCCGATGCATAAATTTTACTTCGTAGACTTTAATTACCTACCTTCAAGGACCGATGACCATGACATATTATCAAGTATTATTAGTTACAATACTATTTTTCTACTAATATTTATCAATGCCCATTAAAATTTTTCCATATCAATCTATTTCCCCTTTTACCAAATGTTATAGGAATGCTAACAGAAACACAAGACTTTGAAGAGACTAATGTCAAAGGAAAAATGACGTCAAAACGAACATTAACAACACAAAATATCACGTAATTAATTCATTTAATATCAAAATTTATATATTCAAAAACATTTTATACCGTGCTTTAATTATACTTTAACATCATCTTATTTCAATTACAGAAATGAGAGAGAAGCTTCAAATCACTTTATGGGGAAAAATAACAAAAAAATTTAATACTGATATAGTAACAACTGTAGAAGAACCGGTGATAGCCATCTTTATATCTATGATAATAAAGCAGTATTTAGGTAACCAATAATATTCTTTTCTACCTGTATATAAAAATTTTCATATACTCTACTTACTATCTAACATGAATTTTTATATCAAACGGGAAATATCTATGTTGCAAGCATAGGTGCAATAATATATTATGTCAATATAAACATACTTGAAATCAATGCACTAAACATAAAGTAATAATCACTTTGTATATCTTCTTTCATTATAAAACAAAAAAGTATTGCATTTTATTTATCTCTATTAAACATTACCATTTTTTCCCTTTCTTCTTACCAACGTCTTACTCAGGTTTCAGTATACAACACAACATCTTGAATTCCTTCTAGCTCTTACCAACGTCTTACTCAGGTTTCAGTATACAACACAACATCTTGAATTCCTTCTAGCTCTTGTTCCAAAAAAAATCCAACCGTCGGAGCAATAGAAATTATAAAACAGAAAATGATTGCAGAAGTAAATCAGCTAGATCAATAAGCACAATAGGTGAACATAAATATGATAACATTAACAAAAACATCATCATATGTTATGATTTAAACTAACATCAATTTCTTTTTATCCTTAGGTAATGAAATTTACAGTCAAAGCGAAAATATACAAATTCGAGGCACATCAAGGTTAGTATTATAATTCTTGTCCACAATGCTCTAAACAAGTACGAGAAACAGAGAGCGAATAGTGGTGTGACACGCACGATCACCTCAAATTAACTCCAATTCCATGTTATAAAACATAACTAAATAATTCCTATTAATGTTTCCCAAATTAATTTAGATATAAGAAAAACTACAATTCCACCTACACAAGAAAAAAATATATAGTTTGTATTATTAGTGATTAATTAATATATTATTTCTTTATTATACTAAAAAAATTTCTCACCTCACTATTCCAACATGTATAATTTAAATACAATAATCGAGGATGAGATAAGACCTACAGTCATAACTATACTCGGAAAAGCAGCTGAGGTTCTAATTAAAAAAATTGCGCACAGTATTGACAATACAAGAAGGTTATATTGATCCAACAACACTGCCACCAATAATTGAACAATTATATGGGCAAACAAAAATATTCCAAGTTTATTTCAGAACCAATGGAGCATTAATTAATACAATAGTATTAAAAATATTCGATGATGATGAATCAATTTTATTGCCTCTTCCAGCACCACCGATTATCCCTGAAAAAAATAATACTGATCCTACCCCCTGATTCAAAAAAAAAATACAAAAAAATAAGAAACAATCATTAATTTATATTCAATTTAATAAAAAATAAGACATATTACATATTATTTAACTAATAATATATTTTTTTCGCTTCCAAATCGAAATAACATCAAATGAGGCATTCAAAAAATGAAAATTAATCAGGTACCTAATTTATTTATACTTATCAATAAATACTTTATATTTTAACAACAAAAAATTTATTACTTTTCTTCTTCTCCAATTTATAATCTAATTTAATTTTTATTCTTACATTCTTATTCTTTTTCTCCTTTAATTGCAATGAAGAAAAACAAAGAGAAAACAAAAATTATAAAATAAATCATAATATTAAGATTTTATAATAATCTTAAAACTATTTTCCGACACTTTAAACAAATATTATCTTATTATAAAATATTTTAAATAATGTAACAAATACTTTATTATTAATTTACTAATACTCTGTATCTAATCCAATACGCAGCAAAAACGCGGTCACAAACACTTCTGTAGTGTGCGCTTTTCAAAAGATATATATATATATATATATATATATAGAGGTTGCCAATTCAATAGGTATTTTTTTTCTTTACATATGGGTATGTATTTTTTTTTTAGCCGTCAGATCGCCATCTAATGGTGATCTAATGGCTATAATGAAGTACATGAAAAGACGTGCATTATTAATGCTTTTTCTCTCTCTTACTTTTTACAATAAAAAAATATATATACTAAATTTTCATTGGCCAAATTGATACCTATGCATAGGTAAAAATAAAAAATACCTACTGGATTGGTGCTCATAGATAGATATATATATATATATATATATATATATATATAGTTTATAGATGCGACTCTACTGTAATGTTAAGTTGGTTGTCGTCCCTGATTAAACATTACATGCTCCAATTGGATTATCATATAAGATAAGGTCGAGTCCTTATCTTCTACCTTCTTTATTTTCTCTCTCTTGCTTTCATTAAACAATCTTACGATGAGTTGTTGGGAACCAGCCCATTGATTCCACGACCGAGAGACTGCCCCTAGAAAGCAAAAAGTGACAAAATGGAAAAAGTAATTTACTATTTAGGAAATATCTAAAGCATACGCCACAAAAGACACTTGCCAATCTTGCCCATTATAGCCGTTGGCAAGGACTCAAAGTCGGCAGAACAAAATGACCACTAGCCGTTGCAAGCTATAATGAGTACAAAAAATGCCAACAACAGAAAATTAGTACACACTGTGGGCAGCCGCTGAGTGATTTTGGAAGTGATCAATCAATCAACCAAAATTGTTAAATCTTATTTTGACTTAAGGCCACCCCAAAAAACAAGATAAGTCCCAAAAATTAAGGGTTTTTAATGTTTTCTTTTCTAAGTGAGACAGAGCTCATAAATCATCTTAATTTCAACACAGGTAGATAAAGTTAAAAAAGGGTATATAGCGCATTTCATTATCCTAGCACTAGGGAGTGAATAAAAGCTTATTCCGCATTAATTCTAAGGAGTTCACAACTGCGCCATTGTATAGTTCTCATAGTGTCACACTTGGAAACTTGCAATATCCGTAACCTGGAAAAAAAAAATTAAATAAATAAGCAAATGCATAAGAAACGTCAAAATGGGATTAAAAATTAGAAAGGAAATTGTCAAAAAAAAAAAAACATAAAATGACAATCGGATCGAATCACCCCACCCCTAATCGAGAAAAAAGAAAACTAAAAAAAAAATAAAAAAATCAAGTGGAACAACGTGCTCATGACCAAAACTAGGTCAGGTATCTTAAGTAAATTTTAAAATTCGTAACTATTATTGTCGTTGCAGTTGTTGTTTTGAAAGGTTACGAATCAATTCGTTATTAAATATACTTAGAAACAGAATCATCTAGAGTAAATATAACCGGATCTCCTATTAAGTAAACTGTAGCACCTAATTCGATGCATTATCACTATTATTATTTTTCAAAATTTTTCTTAAGAAAGGATAAATAACTCGATGCGTAACCATTAAAAAAATAAAAATGGGCCAAGAAAAGGGTCAACATGACTTACTTGGATCTTTGGTCGTTTGAGTAGCCAGCCCATTAAAGAAACAGGTGGCTCCGGTCTTTCTTAACTGAGCCCAGGACGAACTAAACGCATAGCTGACGTGTCGGATCAACGAATCCGGGTGATGACACAACCCACCAGGTTGAATCGGGTCACAGGTTTTATTCACCTGCGAGCAAGCGTACGATAACGCCGACGCCAGCGCCGTCTTATTGGCCATAGCTCCCCTCGCCACCACGCACCAAATCTTCCCCTTATATGGCGAGTTATTCTCCGGCACCGGCAACGGCTTGTAGTCCGACAACGGCGTCTTCCCGCTCAGGTCGATCTCGTACACGGGCTTCCCATTCGGGTACAACAACCCGAAATGCCGCTCCGTGCCCGGACCCGGTTTGCTGTTCTCATTGTACAGCGCGAATATGAAAGCCGGGAGCACCGAACCGGGTCGGGCCGGAGTCCCGACGGGCGGTTTGGCCGATAACTTCTTGACGACGTTCCGGTTGTAAGTGGCGGCGTTGTAGATATTCGCTCCAATCTGGTCAATGTCGCCGCCATTGGGCCAACCCGTTTCGGCGATCCAGATCCGGATATCCGGGTACCCGAGCCGTTTCATGGCGAAGATGATAGCGTCAATCATTTGGTCAAAGAGGTTAGTGTACGTCAAGCCAGTGTTTGGGTCAGTGTAAGTTATGTTCTTGGACTCGAATAAGGCGTAGTCCAGATTGATGTTGTTGGGCTGGGCAATCCAAGGGAAGTACGTGTACACATCTAGGAAGAAGAAGGACTTGGTCCGGTTCAAGAACTGCAACATGGGTTTCATCACCTTGGCCGAGATATCGGACCGGAACGTGCCGTTGGAGGGCGGAAATGACGACTCCAGGACGTCCATGGCCGAGGGCGTGCCGACTTTGACCTTGTGGATTCCGTGGGTTTTGAGGGCAATTTGGATTTTTCGCATGGCCGGGACCAGAGCGAACCAGGTTCTCTTATCGGGCCAGCTGAGGATTTCGTTTCCGACCAGAAGGTATCGGATCAAGGTATCTGGGTAGTATGGAACGACATTGGTGTGAATCCATTGATCGGCGAGTGTTTGGTTGGTGGAGATGTTGGTGATGATCTCGTTTGGGACCATAATCGACACTTGAAGACCCGTATTCTTCAGGGCGGTTAGGATTCCCGGGTCGGCTCCGTAAATCTTGACCCGTTTGGCATTGAGGGATTTGATTAGTTCCACTGAGCGAGATGGAGATGGCAGATTGTTCCCCAGCTGGCCATAGTTTACGCCCACTTTGGCTAAGATCTTTGCACCTGTAAAACCCAAAATACAAAAATACAAACAAAAAAAAAGTGAGAAATCAAGAAAAACCCAATATGCCGTCGCTTTATGTGAGTTCAGGGAAAAAGAAAAACTTACTGGAAGAAGAGACTAAGAAACAGAGGAGGAACAGGGGAACAACAGCGACTTCCATTACAGCTGCTCCTTCTCCTAGTAGAATTTCTAAGTCAGCTAAAACCCTGAAAATAAATGAAAAGACCAAGCTTTGAAGGGTATGATTAATGGGTATGAAGTGGAAAAGGGATTGGATTTATGGGTGAGAAGAACTAGTAGATATGAAATTAATTAAGTTTGGTTTTAACGAATAAAGAAATGAGAGAAAATCATGGGGGAGTTGAACTAGAGCACTCACGAATGAACAATGTCGTACGAAGAATGGGGAGAGTGCGCTGGAATCGAGGGCTTCTACGACTTTTTAAAGATAGATGTAAGTGATAGGGAATATCACTTTTTTTTTTTTATAGTCGCTTTTACCTTTGTGAAAAGATAAAGAAAAGAACAAATCAGAGAAAGAGGGTGAGATCTGATTGTTTCAAACGATGCACAGGACAAAAAGGTCACACACTGTAACAGAGAAAGTGGGACCCTTTCTTTTCAGGGTTAATAATATCAATACATAGCTTCCTGGAAGGGAAGAATAAGTGGAAATGGCCATGTGGGCTAAAGCTGTCTCTCACCGTCTGTCGTATAAAGTGAAATTAGCCGTTGGGGTACTGAGGCTTACTAAATCTTACTTGAGAATAACACTAGCTCAAATGCGATCTTAGCCGTTATTGAGATAGGCCCCACCCGATTAAGGACTGAGATTTAAAAAATGATGTCACCTTTATATATTTGCTCTGTTTACACTTTCTATACTTTCTTTCGCTAATTGTAGTTGTAGTTGAGACGTTAGGTATATGTATTGAAGGCATTGTGAAAGGCAACCACAATATTCTTAGTCGTTGGGAAATCTTCGTAATGACTTGTTCTTCAAGATTTGATATTCAATAATTTACTGAATCAATTAAATGGCACAGAAGAAGTCCAAGCCTGATCTTCTTGTTATGAGCAGCATTAACAAGAGAGATAACCACATTAACATGCTAATTTCTGTTTTTTTTTTTTTTCGTCGCAATCTGCATAAGCCACCAAAACGGGTCCAAAACATTTTTCTTATAAGGCAATATTGGACCAACTCTTGCCTCTAGGAAACCTAAAGAGTTTGTCTAGTCATATATGGATGGCTACATGGCTATGTGTTGTGGCGCGTGTCCTGTTAGCCGTTAGAGTTTTAATAAATGTGAAGCCTTAAAAATTACAAATACATTTGTAACGTCCCATAGTTCCAAATCCAGTATATTTTGAGAAGATCACGAGTATTTAAATGGTGGTTCATGAGCATAAAAATATATTCAAATTAGCATTTTTAAGTGAGATCGAATGGTGTTACATTTAGTATCAGAGTCGACTTAATCAATACCTGTAAGGGTTTTGGCAGGACCCAATTTATACTTGTGTAGGTCGTGGAAGGCTGTTACAGACCAGAATTGTGATGAATGTAGACGCCGCCCATAAAGATTATATGTGAGTTATTGCATATAAATATAAGGCCCAATGATATTACAACTGTCTTGCTATTATTATTATTATTATTATTATTATTTGTATATCATTAAGTCGAAGCACATGCCTTATGCCTTATGCACGTGCCGCATGAACAACAACCATTGTTAGTTCAATCTCATGCACGTGCCACATGAACAACGATTATTTATGGGATTAACAGAATATAGATTACAAAACTGTATAATTAATATTTTTCAAAGGAAAAAAATCATGTATAAAGATTTTTATTCGTACGGATCATTGGATGCACATTAGCAATTTAGCATTGTGTAGTTCGGGTTTAAAATCAAACTTAATAGTGCAATTCAAATAATATAAAATATAGATCTAACTTTTTATTCACTCGTAAAATCTAAGTGGTACGAGAAGATCACTACGACTCTTTTCTTCTCAATAATTTGAAGATCCCTTGTTAGACATCAGTATATTGGACACCTATCTCCTGAGCACAAGTTTGGATTCGATCTAAATGGGAAGATAAAACAGAACTTAACCACTTATCTTCACATACCAAAAACTGCGAGATCATCCTTTTCATAATAGGGTGACATATGGATCATACCAGTTGAGCATGCTCTACCCCCGACTCTATTGGATACGTTCTCAAGAGTACCCTAAAAAATAAAGCTAATCAGTGTAAAACCTGGGATATTCTACCATTCATCTCTAATAAAAAACAACAAAAACAACATCTACTAAATGAAGTGTATAAAGAAAAAAACGAAAAAGAAAATAAGTTTTGATTTAATTATTCTCCTAAAAATGTTATTTGGGTTAAGAAAAATGAGAAAATTATGCAGAGTAGCCTTTTTGGATGTCTTAGATTCATAGCCGTTTTGGGCAATATTTTTCTAAAGAAAACTGATAGAAAACTAATATTGTTCTTGGAACTGCTATTGATTAAAGAAGCCCAAGAAAAGCTCCTCTATTATCGTCCATTTCAGTGTTTTATCCTCCCGAATCATCATATTCACCAGGCTTGGGCTGGTTTCACTTTCTTTTCGACTGGGCCCAATTGGTTGGCCCATCCCATTCCCATTACACCGTAATCCGGCCTCCGGGTGTTACCTTTCCACTTCCTACCTTAGCCACTGCCGTCGTCTGTTTAACCGAGTCTTCCCCTCCCCTTCTTCAGTGACAATGGTGGTGACCGTACGTCGGCTTCTCACAGCCACTGTTAGAACCCCAAACCTTCTCTCTCATCCAGGCCCATATCTCTCCTCTTCCCAATCCAATTCTCTATTAACCCACCTGTCACTCTATCACCGCCATTTATCGTCCTCACCCACTCAAAACCCCAAAACCTTAGCCCCCCCACCACAATCACCACCCGACCCCCAAATCCAAATCCAAATCCAAACCCGTACCCGAACCCCCCTCGAGAAGCAGTTCGAGACATGGGTCCAGCATCTGAAACCTGGGTTTTCCCCGGTCCATGTCAGCGACGCCTTGTGGGCCCAATCCGACCCGGATCTCGCATTCGACATCTTCCGCTGGACGGCCCAACAACGCGGCTACAAGCACAACCATGTCACCTACCTCACCATGATCAAGATCCTGGTCGATGGCCGGCGCTATAGCCACGCAGAGACCTTGGTCGAGGAGGTCATGGCCGGAGCTTGTGAAGTGAGTGTCCCTCTTTACAACTCCATGATAAGATTTTGCTGTGGCCGAAAGTTTCTCTTCAACCGGGCTTTCGATGTGTATAAGAAAATGTTGAAATCAGAGGATTTTAAGCCAACTCTTGAAACTTACACGCTGTTGTTTAACTCATTACTTGGGAGGTTCAACAAGTTAAATGTCTGTTATGTTTACTTACGTGCTGTTCGATCGTTAACGAAGCAAATGAAAGCTTCTGGTGTGATTCCGGATACATTTGTGTTGAACATGATCATCAAGGCTTATTCGAAGTGTCATGAACTCGACGAAGCGCTTCGAGTTTTTCGTGAGATGGGTTTGTACAGATGTGAGCCGAATGCTTATACCTATGGTTATATAGCCAAAGGATTATGCGAGAAGGGAAGGGTTGGTCAAGGTTTTGGGTTTTATAAGGAAATGAGGGGTAAAGGTTTGGTGCCTAGTGGTAGCACGTTTATGATTGTTATATGTAGTTTGGCTATGGAAGGAAGATTTGAAGATGCAACTGAGTCTGTGTTTGACATGTTGGGTTGTTCAATGTCACCTGATTTTTTGACGTATAAGACTTTGTTAGAAGGGTTGTGTCGGGATGGGAAGGGCGACGAGGCCTTGAAACTACTTGAGGAATTCAGAAAGAAAGATGGATTGATGGGTGCAAAGACTTACAAGAATTTGTTGAATGAGTTACATTTTATAGCTCGTGACTAGATTTGTAAAGCTGCTTGATTGAATTCAGAATGGTACGATGTGTTGAGGATGCCTTTCTATTAGGCTGGAGTAGATTTCACACATTTGTTCTTTGATTTATCTGAAGGGCTCTTTGATCTTTTTACTTGATCAGATTGAATCAGAGATGCGAAATATAGTTGAGCGTTTGACATATGTCTGTGTCTTTTGACATTTAAATGATCAATGTAGATTGAATGCAGAATACCAAATACTGATATGGTTAAAATTTAGAAACAGAGAACACACTGTGCTTGGTCATATTGAGGATGCATGATAAAGTTTTTATTTCTTAGTTGAGTTTCACCTTGTCAACCATGAGGGAGGGTGAGCGGCCTTTTAGCTTAATCTTTCTTTCAAGCAGAAAGTAGGGAAGAACTTTGTTATAGGTGAATTAATGTTCATAAGGTGGAATTATTTCTTCTTTGTCATTAATTCATGACCAAAGCCACTCAAGCTCGATGTAGCGGTTTAAGGTGAAAATAATGGACGATTGCTCTTGAAGCTGGGAAATGCTCTTTTTACCTTCCTAGATGTGTGCTATTCTCCAATGAAGAACGTGTGGTTTCTCTGTGTCAACAAACTCTACACCAGAAAATGAAGACTTACTATTATTAATCGCCCCACCCCTCCAAAAGCATGTCAGTTGTGATTCTGTTATGCTTATGTGAAATTAATTTGAGTGGCAAGTGTTTTGCTCTCCCTTTTGTTCTGTTTTGTGGATTTAAATTAAGTAAGTTGTAAAATTTGTTAATGCCTCACTTTCAAACTCCTCTTCTTCTATGGTCAAGTCCAGAGTTGCCGTACTGATTGCCTCACTTTCAAACCCCTCTTCTTCTGTGGCCAAGTCCAGAGTTGCCGTACTGATTGCCTCTTCGCCCCCTTCCATTTTTTCCAGCAAAAAGAACAATAAAACTTCACACACTTATGGTGTATGCAAAATGGATAAAGAATTAATGGCGACATAAAGTGATTTTATATCTCGAATTCTCCTTGCACATTTGGAGTTGGATTATTATCGACTACTATATTTTGAGAAAAAGAAAAAGAAAAGAAGGAACCTAAAAGTAATTATTATTTTTTGCCAGCGCTTCCTGATTCGCTCCCTGATTCAGAGCCAATTTGGTATATAGAGATTTTTTGAAATGATATTTTAGATAATTTGTATTGACAAAACAAAAATAAGTTTTACAATATGTACGTTTTAAAATATGTACGTTTTAAATTCCGCTTAAAGTAGCATTTATATATGTAAAATGAAATTTACCCAATGTCTATCTTCCAAAATTTTCTCTATTGGTTTTTAAAAGCTAAAAGGAGATTCTAGAGTTATTCCAGCAATCCAATTAGTACATTTTTTTTTTTGGAAGAAAAAAAAGAGAAAATCAAAAATGTGTGACCATAGTGATATATCTTTTTGAATGTGATTATAGGTGTAAAAATCCAGATTTTTTAGAGGGTAATTTGGATATTTTATCAATTTTTGGGTATTATGTTGGGTGAATTAATTTGCAAAAGTTTGTACAGAATGACTCAATTGTAATTTTTGGGGAACATAATTGATAGAGATTTGGGAATTAGGGATTATAGTGTAATTTTTAAAAAAATTACATAGTCCTCTACTTAGCCATGTGGGCTCTCCCTCCCACTCACTTTCTCTCTCTTTTCCCCAACAACCCCCCCTCGCTCTATCTATGTTCACTCTCGACCAGCGCACCAGGGGAGGCCACTGTCCGGCCCGCCAACCACCCGGCATGAGCTCGCCGTGCCACCAGGAAGCTCCGCCGACCGTCGCTAGCTGCTGCCGACGCCTGCTCACCGAAAAATGCCATTTTCGGATTTCTCGTCGCTGGCGACGATTCCAGCCACCATTTAACCTCTAACTGGGCTCGTTAGATTCGTCTCATCGAGAGGAAGCTCAAAGTATATATATCTTAACCATATACTACCCGATTCGAAAGTTGCCATTTTTGGAATATTTTGAGCTTAAGTTGACTTTTTGATTCGGCAGTTAGATCGTGTTTTTGTTGTTATTTTTGGATTGTACTCGGAAAATTGAGAAGTTTGATATATATATATATATATATTGCTCATGTTTGGTGATCGGCACAAAAATCGAAATCGAACGGCTAAGATTTACCTCGATTTGCATGCCACCACCGGTGTGGACTCAGACCCAAATTGGACAAGTTATATATCTAACCTACTTGTTTTGGGTACTAGGAATTCAGTGAAGATGTTCGTTTATGGAATTGAAGCTCCGTTGAGAAGTTAGTTTTTCGCAAGAGGACGATCGAGGGCTTGGAATTGGTTCCCGATCCTCTGGACGATCGTCGACGATGCATTGAGGATTCAATAGCGTGATATCACTATTCTTGTGAGGTTAGGATTCAGTTACCTTTGTTTTATACTATTTCCGAATAAAACTTAATTTCTATAACATACGAGAACAAATATAGTTTTTGATTTTCTTGAACATATATGATGGACTATGATGGTATGATATACATATATATACCATATTGCTCTGGGGATTTTCTGAGTCCAAGTTATTTTGGGTATATAAAAAATAGGGTTGTTGTGCTGCCTGTTTTTCTATAAAAACTTAATATAATTATTTTATTAAAAAACTAGAGTATGATTATTTTCACACTTTAGTTCTGTGTTGCACATGTCATAGAATCATACATGAGTACTGTGTTAGCATTGTGGGTTTACAGTGTGGTGCTACGTGCCTCACCGTCGGTATAGAGCCCGTATACCCGTGCGGGATTTTATTACTTCTGATTACCTCCCCATTTGGCAGACGTAGGCAATTCGGTTGCTCTTTAAGATTTGGTAGGCGACACATGGGTGTCCCCTCTGGGTATGGGCTTATGTGTCAGGCAGGCTATTAGGTACATTTAATGCCATCATCTTGGGTTTCTACAGATGAGAGGATGTGAGCTCATGGATATGGGTTGATTTGTGTCATGTGTATCTAAATTGAATGGTTTTGATTATACTGATTTATTTATACATATACATGACGATTTCCGGTTTTGGATTATCATATATATATGTATTGGATTTAAACTAACCATGCAAGAGCTTTCCATCACTAAAAATATTTTCGATTGAGGTAACTGTTTTTCCTATTAGATATTTTACGCTTATTCCCTTCGTCACTTCCTCAAATGGTGTCCAATGCGATTTTGGAGATCAGGAGGAATAAGAGGCCATCGGAATTGTAGTTCATTATCCTGATAATGCTTGAAGTGTGTTGTGGTGATTTTGGACTGTTTGAGTTTTGTTTAAGTATTGAACCAAGATTACTACTTTCTATTTTTTTGTCTGTGAACTCATGTATGTCATTCTGATGTTTGTTCTGACGTGGATGATGATGATGTTTGAACAAACATTTGATTTACGTTTTTTTCGGTATTTATTCGATCTATGTTTAATGGTGTATACGAACTGTGGGAGAAGTTTACTGGATAGAATTCCAAATATTTTATCTAAAATAGACTGTTTTATAAAACTATTATTTTTAGACATTTTTCAATTAAATCAAAGAATTTCTCTTCCTTGCAAAATTCCCCTGCTGCCACTAGTTCGGGTTTTGGGTTGTGACAAAATGAGTTTCTAATTGGGGTATTTAGGGGGATCCATACTTATATAATTAACAATTGAAAAATCCCGGGTCACGGAATTTTTTTAAAAAATCCTGGATTATTACAAACTGGTATTTTTAAAAGTAAATCCCTAATTTCAAAATTATAGAACAACCGATATTGAAGGTTTGGAGACTCAGACTATACCAGGAGACTCGACGATGACAGCGAGTCCGTGACGCACTGTTCCGGTGACAGCAACTCCGTCTTTATCGTCTCCGGTGACGACGAGTCTCGATTCAGACTACCTAGATAACCGGAAGAATCCAAATTCAAGTCACAGTGTTCATATTTGATTGAAATTAACTAGAGAATAGAGTTCTTATCAAGTAGGCAGCGAGTCCGAGTTCGATTCCAACTACATCAACTATCAAACGAGATCAGTTTCAACCTAAATTGAGTCCCAATTCTAGTCCAGTTACCTGGAGAATCAGCCATATCAAATTTGATTCCAGGTACCTAGACTATCGATCCACTAGTTATCAGGTTCTGTGAGTAGCATTCCTTACAGATTTAATTTGATGCAATATTAATGGTTCGAATTTGAATTCAAGTAGTCTCACAAGATACGTGGTATTATGCACTTTAATCAAATTTATATATTTTAGCTAGCATATTTGTTAGAAAATTTTCATCATCACATTGGTTTATTATTATTTTTTTAGGTAGCCTGTCAATATATATTCTGGTAACCTAATAAGATACTTGAAGCAAAAATTATGATAATCATAAGTTTTTAATTTCTTTGTGCAGAAATAGAGTTTGAAACAGTTTTTGTGTATTATGATGGAATATGGGATGAAAGTGAAAATTATGTTGAATTTAAGATGATTAGAATTCTACTACCAATTGGATGCACTTTTTTAAAATTGCTAGAGTTAATATCTTCAGAGCTACATTTGAACATATCAGTTAATAATGTAAAAATTGAATATCAGCTCATGCAAGGTTTTCCCCCAATAAAGATTGATAGTGATAATTCTACTCAATTTTATTTAGAGTTGAAAAAAAAGGATAAATCACTCATTAGCTACCCACTGTGCCTTACCAACATGGGATCTTCAGTGGCTACAAAGAGTGGAAGAGAAATGGGAGTTGATATTGCAAGTAGTGAAAGCAGTTACCGTACCAATCCGGGTTCTTCGATGGCTGCAAAAAGTGGAAGAGAAATGAGAGTGGATAATGCAAGTAGTGAGAGCGATTACCTTTTCAAACCAGGCTCTTCAATGACTCCAAAAAGAGGAAGAGAAATGGGAGTAGACATTGGAAGTAATAGGAATGGTTACCTTATTATTCCTACAAAAAGAGGAAGAGAAATGAGAGTGGATACTACAAGTAGTGAGATCAGTTACCTTACCATTCTATGCTCTTCAATGGCTACAAAACATTTGGGGGATATGGTATGGCTACTGAAAGTAGTGGCTATGGTTACCTTGCTATTCTTGGATTTTCAATGACTGCAAAACATGAAGGAAAAATGGTTGTGGATACTACAAGTAGCATGAGTGGTTACCTTATCATTCTAGGATCTTCAATGGCTGCAAAATATGTGGAAGAAATGGTATTGGCTACTGCAAGTAGTAGTTGTGATTACCTTGCAATTCCAGGCTCTTCAATGGCTGCACAACCGGGTGGTGAAATGGTTGTAGATACTACAAGCAGTGTTTTGGAAGGTGAGTCAAATAACTTTGGTGAAGATGATGAGTTGCCAAACTATATTGAAGCTGCTAATCAATTTTCAGCTTATATTTTTGAGCATTCAAAAGTTGAAGAAGGAAAAAACTTTGAAGAAATAGAATCTAAAGTGATCACAGATAAAAATATAATAGTTGTTGAAGAAGGACAAGTCCATAAGAACAAGAAATTGCTAAAATCTGTGATGAGCTTATATTCATTTAGAAAGCATTTTCAGTATAAAATGCTTCGCTCATACCCCAAGGAGTTCGTGCTTGGTTGCTTGGATCCAAATTGCAAATGTATTTATCCGATCTTCAAAGAATGTCTCTACTAATCTGTTCATTATGAGAAAGTTCTATAATATTCATACATGCTCATTGAATATAATGATGGGAGACCATCGATAAGCTAGTAGTAGTGTAGTTGGAGACTACATAAAGAAGAAATACTTGAGTATGAAAACGATTTATACACCAAATGACATAATGAGGGAAATGATGGATAATTATGGTGTATCTATGAGCTATGAAAAAGCTTGGAGATCACGTGAAAAGGCACTTAAAATGGTGAAAGGGAATCCAAAAAATTCTTATTAAGAACTACCTAGGTATCTGTTTTGGTTAAAGACCATGAATCCAGGATCTTTAGCTGAGTTAGAGACAACCAATGAAGGTTACTTCAAGTATCTATTTATTACTCTAGAAGCGTCAATAAAAAGAACGGAACACTGTAAACTAGTCATTATTGTGGATGGCACTTTTCTGATGAACTCATTTGGTGGGACACTACTGACTGCTTATACTAAAGATGCAAATGAAAATATTTTTCCACTTGCTTTTGGAGTTGCTGATTCTGAAAACAATGCGTCGTGGATATGGTTTTTTACAAAGCTAAGAGAGGCTTATGGAGCTCGTGAAAATTTGGCTATAATATCTGATCGGCATGACAGTATAGCAAAGGCAGTCAAAACTGTGTATCTAGATTCTACTCATAGCTTATGTGTATTTCACTTACTGAATAACCTAAAGCTAAAATTCAAGAGAAAAGCAAGACTAATCAAAGAACCTTTCAATAAAGCTACAACTACCTACACTATTCAAGAGTTTGAGTACTACATGGACGAATTAGATAGGATTGATAACTGAATCAGACCTTAACTGATTGAAGTAGGGTTTGAAAGATGGGCAAGAGTATTTTCCTGCAATAACATGTATTCTATAATGACTTCTAACTTAGCTGAGTCCATGAACTCTGTAAATAATGCAGCTAGAGGATTACCAGTAGCCACTCTGGTAGAGAGCCTAAGAAGTTTAATACAAAGATTTTTTTGGGAATACAAAAATGAAGCTCAAGCAACAATCACAAAATAGCTACGAAACCAGATCAACTATTGAGGACAGATTACGTTGCATCTTCAAAAATGAAGGTATGTCTAATACTGATGAATTAACAGCTTTATCTCTAGGTAACCTTTATCGTTACTACTGGTATCCTAAATATATAAAGTGTCTTTTATTATCTTTTAAAAAAATAAGACAGTAGGTACCCAATAAGAATATTTGCAGACAACAAAATCTCATTTTTATGTTTTAAAGTTACTGATCTAGAAGTAACTAAATGAGCTACTATGAGTTTCAAAGAATATTGAAATGTTAGTAACCTAACAGGATACTCAGAGTTACTGAATAACTATAAAAATGTAAACTTAATTTTGAATCAGTATTTGAATATTTAAATCCTTGTTGAATTAAACTCATGCTCTCTAGTATCTTGTGTAGATACCTAAATTATATGTGTCCATGAATCTATTAAATTGAATGAAAGAAAGTAACTAAATGAGATACTTTGATTTTTTAAGCATGTTTAGATACTAGTAACCTAATACAATACTATGAGTATAATTTTGTTTGGAAAGTATTCTAAAATATTTTCTTCATACGAATTTCAGGTGCATCTAGCAAACCAACGAATATTCAATGTTCTTAATAAGACCGAATCGTTCATAGTGAATATGCAAGACAGAAAATCACTTGTAAGCGTTTTGATATGGATGAAATGCCTTGCTCACATACAATGGCTGCAATTAGGCACCGCCATTTGAATTGCTATAACTATTGCTCAAAATACTACTTCAAGGACACAATGCTTGCTATATACAGTGGGGTAATCTATCCGCTTGGCAGTCCAACGATATGGGAAATATCAGAGGAAGTCAAGATAAGAATAGTGAAAGCACCAGAAGGAAAACGCAAATGAGGAAGACCTAAACAGAAAAGAATAAAGTCGATGGGGGAAAAGAAGGTCCACAATAAGTGTGAGAGGTGTAAGCAATATGGCTATAACAGAAAAACATGTAGAAATCCTCAAATTTTACAAGAGAAAGTACCAAAGGAAAAGTAAATAAAGTGGTTACTTGTGGTAACTAATCCTAAAAGACCAAGCAACAATGATTGAATCTTGTACATTTTTAAATTCATTATTTTTGTAAAAATTTGTATCCTTTTGAGGAAGTTAGATATGATTTGAATAAGAAACATAGAAATTGGCAAAAGAGAATTCATTTTTCTCCAAATATTTTTCTGTTTTTAAACAAGTAAGTAGTCATGATACCTGAGGTATTCTTTATAGATTCAATTTGTGATATTCACTATATTTATTGTATTATTAACTAAAAAACGTAAATTACAAAGGAAAGGTAGCCTTATAGATTACTATAAGCTAAAAAAGGAAAAAAAATCTTATGGAATTATTTTTATAACTTTTAAGAGAGGTAACCAGACAAGTTACCTCAAGTAACCATCTATATAAAATTGCATTATTATTTACCTACCAGAATATCTAATGCATAAACATAGTATCAAATAAAAATACTCATCAAAACAAAATTTGGTAAGCAACTAGAAATACCATTGGGATACTATAACAGTCAAATCTGTTCAAATACAATATCCATGTTAACAAAAAGAAATGAAATACAAACATAAAGTTTGATAACTATCAGAAGAAAATAACATGTTCAATTATATCCAAAATTCAAAAAGAAAAAGTTATGCCTATTCATTAATTCATCTATTATTCTTATGCTTCAGCCTCCTGCTCAATCCTTCAGATTCAGACTCATAATCTTCCAATTGCTTCTTCAAAGCATGATAATAAAGTTTAACACAAATCTTATTCCGGTACCAATCAATATCCAAATCACGAGGAATTTTATGAGTCATTCCACGGATAATAAACATTGCAAAAACAATAAGGAAAACGTCACAGTCACTGGAAAAAAAATAATAAAAGACTACAATCAGTAAAATAGAATTAGCAGCAACATAATAAAAACTTAAGAAAAAAAAGAAATCAAAAATAGATAATTACCAATGTGTCTGTTTTGGAAAGTCAGAAACTAGAACAACTTCAAAAGGATCAGTGGGCTGCTTATCTTTATAATTCCCAGAACAAAAGTTAAAGTCCTTTCGACCCTCAAAAAATCCAACTAATGTCAAGAAATGTGGCAACAGTACTGAATAGGGTTTCATTGCTTCATATGATTTCTTATCATGGACCTTGGACCTAAGAGAATTATACACAAATATTGTCCTAGATTTTATATCAAAATGGCCTAAAATCCAGTGACTGTCAACTTTCATAAAAACAGGCATCAAAACATGGTCCACATTTACCTAAGGTGTGCTTTAGTATATATAAAAACCTAGAACATATTCAACAATAAGTTCATCCATATTGATCATTGAAGTGTCACCACCATTATTTTGAAATCTATCATACAAGTCCTGTAAGTTCTGATCTAAAGAAGAATCACTAGTCGTAACCTTTAGCTTGATTTTACCACTGTATTTGATTTCCTTCCTCATGTAGTAAAAGTAAATATCAATATGCTACCAGAAAATAGATACAAGCATGAAAAAAAATGAATAAGAACAAATGAATTCTGATGTAATAAGAAAACAATAGAAAAATAGAAACTACATACATTAGATCTAAGACATTCACCACTATACAACAACCGAAACCACCACATCTTATGGCTAATCGTATCAATGGCAAAGTCAAATGATTTCTCGAGTAAATTAGCATCATCTGTAAATATCTTCCTCCTACACAAAAAATAACAATAAGAAAAATAAATAGTATAGTTACCAAAAATAACAAGTGTAATAAATATGATAAAATTAGGGAGAAAAAAAGTATTAAAAAAAAGTTATTACTTGTTGTCTAGTTTAAATCCCTTTTCAAAATAATCATTGAACTTAGTATCTATATTGGAATCAACTTCAGCTAATAAATCTGTCTTGAAAGGATATAAACCTTTCACTTTCCTTTTGGCAGCACATTTTTTCTTTGGCTCTTGAACAGGTTCAGAAGACCCAAAAATATTTATGTATGGTGATTTCAATTGAGCTTCGGGTTTTGGTTCACGTTTTGAAACTATAGGGGTAAATTCAACAAGTTTGCATTCTGAACCAGATCCAATATAAGGAATAATTGCCTTGGACTCATCCTGAAAAATAGTAATAATAATAATAATAAGTACAAGTTACTAAACAACAAGTAGCCTTTAAAGATACTCAAAGTAACTCGACTATAAACTAAGTGTCATGAAAAATTTTACCGTATTCTTAGTCGCATAGGCACTTCTAATAACATCATCAATGGTATCCAAGTCTAGACATATCGAAAAACTCAGCATATGACTCCATCTTAATATCTTGATGTTCTTCATCCTTGCTAACCTCAATATTTTCATTTACTTTGTCAAGGTTTTCAGACTGTATACAATGCTGGCTAGCATCATCTTGGAAAAAGAAAAGCAGAGTGAACAAAATAAGACAAAAAAAAGTTAGTGTATAAGTAACCTGATATGTTACCCAAAGTATCACAATGTATGAAGCAACCTATCTAGTTACCTATAGTAACCAGCAATTTCCATAGGAGAAAAAAGAGAAAATTTCAAAATACTAGCATATTACCTGTTACTCAACTACATGCCTATCCTCTGGTTGTTTAAACTCTTCATTACCAACGCAAAAAAGCCGATCAGCCTAAAATATTCAAGAAGCAACTATTAATATCCACAAAAAGTAACTTTGAATAAGTAAAAGAGACAGATGCTAAAGAAATAACAACAAAGACTAATAATATCATTTGTGCATAGCCAAAGTATCAAAAAGTAACCTATCTAGTTACTTATGGTAACTATCTAATTACTAATGCTAATGATAATAAGGAAAAAAAAGAGCAAAAAGTTCCAAGATACTAGCAAATTACCTGCTGCTCAACTACATGGATATCATGTGGTTGTTTAAACTCTTCATTACTAACACAAACAGGCTGATCATCCTAAAAAATATAAGAATCAACTATCAATATCCACAAAAAGTAACTTCGAATAACTAAAAGAGACAGATACTTAAGAAACAACAACAAATACTAATAATATCACTTGTCACAGCCAAAGTATCACAAAGTAACCTATCTAGTTACTTTTGCTAACTGTCTGATTACTAATGATAACTGATAGTTTATAAAACACAACCAAAAAAGTTTCAGTATCCTTGGAAATTACTTGCTTCTCATCATTATGCTCATTCTCTGGCTTTTTAACCTCTTCATTACTAGCACCAATAGAATTAGCCTAAAAAACCAAGAAACAATAATCAATATCTATAACAGTACAATAACAAAATAATTTAAGTATCTAAACTACTCATACATACCACTATTTTCTTTTCTTTATCATTAGTAGCTTCACCAACCACCACACCTTCCATTTGATCCTCAGGCAAGTCAAAAAGAATGTCACCAGGACTAGACTGAAATGCAACTGCAGGTTTTCCTATTTTTTCTCGAATTTCAACTAAAAGAGATACTAGACCACCAAATTTTAAAGTGATATGATCTTTAATGTCTTTTGACAATGAAGACATTTCTTTAAGAATAGAGTTCTAAGTCTCCTCAATCTTTTCAATCCTTTGCTTAAGCTCATTGATGGAGGATTGAAAAAACTCCTAAAAAAATATCATAATAAATATTATATAAGATAAAAACTAAATCAGAATATATAACTAAAAAAAAGGACAAAAATTAACTTACTGTTTGACTCTTTGGTTATAGTGTGGAAGTCGAAGTTTCCGTCACTCGGGTAACTCGAACAGGAGGATCCTCAAAATCATCATCATCTTGACCAATTTTATCTGAACTATCAAGAATCCACCCAACACTTAGCCTTTTCTTCTCCACATCAGAGAGAGAAAATCCCTTAACCTTTATCTGTATAAAAAATATAGATATTAAGATATAAAACATAGTAAATAACCTACATACTAGTAGTAAGCTAAAAACAAAAAATACTGGAAAAGTACCTTCTTAGATCCAAAAACATTTGTCTCAAGATCTTTATAATATGGCGAATGAGAAAACTTCCAATTGAGTATACGAGATTAACCATAACCCATTGATTCACAAATAGACCTATCCAAAATGGCATACACTCATAAAACCATAATTGCAAAGTTAAGAGAAACCCATATAATTTGCAAGATTCTGTTCCTTTCTTGGAACCAATCACCATATTATTTTTCTCTTTGCCTCTTAATGCAGATCTTAAGTACTTAAAAGGTAATATTCCAGAGTACCTTTCTCCTAGGATAATTGTTGAAATCTTTACTATCAGCCATTTGAAAATGCACATCCTCAACCAACTTATCCTTGTGTTTTGTGTAAATGAAATTACTAATCAAATAAACTAAACCCATTTTCACGCAATCCTCATCACTATCAAAGGTCGTGCAAATAAAAATATCTTCCAATCTTTTCCTGCTAATTTTCTTTTCACTCCCAAAATACTTCTCTTTCAACCACCTAATATCATCAGACATAAACCTATTCTGATCAGTATCACCTACACAATGCAAACCCAAAATAGCTTCAAACTCTTCAATGCTAAATCTAAGTTTGTACCCTCCAATATCAAACCACATTTGATCATCTGGTAAACCTCCCTCAACAAAATATGATGAACTAACTGTGGTTGAAATACCAAAGAAGGTATACTCAAAAAATGTCCAAAACTAGTCTCTTAGAAAAGTTTTTTCTAGTGAATCAGTGAGTTTTTTCCCAATTTTTGTGATAACAGAGTAAGAAAAATTGCTATTCACTTTACAATAAAACTGGTTCACAGGCTTGATTCTAAGATCCCAAATCTAAATCCAAAAACAAAGCCAAAAATGATACAATTAGTAGAAATTATTGTTCTAAATAAAACAAGTATAATATTAAGAACAAAAGTTACTAATGGTAATGGACTCAAGTAAAAAACAATACATACGGTCATCTAAAACAACAATAGAGATCTAACTAGATGCTAGATCCATAATAAATGAAAATCACTTTTACATGCAAAGAAAAAAAACATAAACGAATGATAGAAATATATAAAATAAAAACATTACTCGTAATAAATTTGGATTACTCTCAGTGCTAAACATAATGAAACGTAGCTATTTTTGCAGGCAAACAAGGATAGATAAGACCAAAAATATCTAAACAGTAACAAGGCCAAAATGAATTTTAAAAATAAGGAAATGAAAAGAAAAGAAGTGAATATATACAGATGGAATGTCGTCTATTGAAGTTGAAGAAATCGCGAGAACCTTTCTTTTTTTGGCTATATTTTCTTTAGCAACTATCGCCCTCTTCAAACCGCCTTTCACAAATTCCTTCCTGCCGGTTGTTGCTGATTTTGAAGTCGGCGCAGGGGAACCCGAACCAGAGCGAAGAATCACCATATTCAGATTCTTAGTGCTACACAGAAAAAACGCTAAAAAACCTCAAAACCACAAATGAAACAAGAAAATTGAAATAGAATAATGAAGAGGATGAAGATTAGAGAGAGAAGTTTAGAGAGGATCGTGCAAAATTGAAGGTGGAAATATAAGAGACTGAAACGATGAGAGAGAGAGAGAGAGGGGAAAAAATAAAAATGAAAGAGGGATACTGATCCCTCATAATATCTCAAAATGAAAAAAACGAATTTTTAAAAAACTTAGTATTTTTCAAACAAACAGGTCTAAAAAAGTAGAATTCAATATCAGTCTGGGATTTTTCCAACAAATAAACAGTACCGAGATTTTTCAACTTACCTCATATTTTAACCACACGAGACCTAAATTCCTCTTTCTAATTCCGCTAGCAGATATATTCATTGGGTTTGACTATAGGAATTTCTAATCTTGTTAACAAAAATATGAATGTTATCGCAAAATGACCAAATTTTAAATATGTCCGTTTTTCAAATGATATGGCAAAATATTCGATAAATATGTTTATATGTCAAGTGTAAAATATTATATACTAAATATAAAAATTAATATACTCAATACATTAATTGAAATTAATAGATAATTTATTTATTAAGTATTAAAAAATATATATACTTAGACAATGAGCTATATAACTTAAAAAATAAATATTTAATTAATCAAATTTAAATATCGGGCATCATCCCTAAATTTTAAATTTTTATCGAGGATTCTTTGAAGGCGGCCTTATCCCATCTAAAAATATAGACGTCACTCTAATCCCATCCTCTGTGGCTACTGGCTACCGATAAGTTAAGCACTGCGAAGAGTGAGGATCGCACCAATTCACAAACTAGGCTTTTTACCACTAACTACACCATCCATCCCTCTCTCGTGTTGTGAGGATTTATAATTACTGCAACAAATGTGAATATATTGGTTCAGTGTATGAGTGATGCGTAAAGTTAGTGCCACGTAAGCTTGACCGAGACGTGGCATAAACAATGAGAGAGCAGGGTTTGATATTAATTCATACCCNTGCCGTCGACTCCATAGAGGTAGGGGAAAGCACAGAACAGAGAGAAAAGAGTCAGAAGAGAGATTGGCCAAGAAGATGAGCTCCATTATTTCAGTGAAGACCACTCTTGTTTTCTTCTTCTTGCTTTTTTCTGCCTTAGGTCTCTCTCTCTGCTATCTACCTTCTGTAAATTCCATAACTTGGTTTTCACTGATTATTTCAAATTAAAGTTTTTCTTTAGATCTGATACCTAACTGGAACTGCTGATTTTCGTTCGTTGATTTTCCTTTAAGTTTGATCCCATTAATTTTATTTTGATTAGTTTTTCTTTGGTTCCAGTTTCCGCAAAAGACTCGCGCGATGTGACGGAGTTGCAGATTGGTGTGAAGGTAAATTCGATTTTTATTTTTCTTTTTTTATTCGCTGTTTTTTTCTTTATGAGGAATTAGCATATAAGAATGGTGATGCCAGAAAGGCGTGTTTGTGGTGTTACTTTTTGAACAATTTTTTGCGAGTTGAGAATAGCTATTTTTCTTTGATTTCTAATGCTATGTATGTAGAACTTACTTAAGTGATAATTTATTATCATCGTCGGTGTAGTGATGGGTGCTTCTGGGATTTGCATGTTTTATTTTTATTGTTAAATTACTTTTCTTATATCTTAGTTTCCAATTATTGGTTGTTATGAAACGCTTGATTTATCTTGCCATTATGCAATATAAAGCCCCTCTAGCTTGCCCGAATTTGTATTTAAGATATAGTGTTGTTTACTACTAAATACAATTTTAGACGTTTTTAAAGGTATTATTTGGTTGTAATTTCCCTCTTTCTCTTGAAAAAATGTCGAGCAGTGAACTGTAGTCTTCGTAATTTATCCTTGTTATGCTCTTCTTTTGCAGTATAAGCCAGAATCTTGTGACGTTCAAGCTCACAAAGGTGATAGAATCAAAGTACACTATCGGGTAAGTTAAATAGTTATTTTGCTCAGATTCATGATACTTGTGTCATTGAAATACTGGTAACTTTTACTGTTTCCAAGTTCAGATCATCATGTTGTTGAATATTTCCAGTTATAGAACTAGCCTTCCAACGGATATATAAATACTGCTTATGTAATGAACTGCAGTGTCATCTCTCTTTTGCTCGTCGAGCTTGTGAAATTTCCAAAGTTGTATTTGTCGTTGAGGGAGTATATTGACTTTACCATGAATAGCTTAAAAAATTAAAGGAGCTCGTGGTCCCATCTACTCTATTTCTACCCATCATTACTGTAGTTGTGTTGCTACGAGTTCTTAAGCTGATTCCAGTTCCATAATTAACAAGTATGATTGACTAATTAGTGATTGTTATTTCTGACCTTTGCAGGGAACACTCACAGATGGAACTGTTTTTGATTCTAGTTATGATAGGAATGATCCAATTCAGTTTGAACTTGGGGCTGGCCAAGTGATCAAAGGTGTGTGGTGCGATAATAATGTCGCTGGTTTTTAGATTTATCAATGAATTTGCATATAGTTGTCATAAATTAACACCAAGTTAATGAAGCAATGTTTTCCCCACTTTCTTCTTTGTAGGATGGGATCAAGGACTGTTGGGAATCTGTGTCGGTGAAAAGCGAAAGTTGAAAATACCAGCTAAACTTGGTTATGGGGAGCAGGGTTCTCCACCTACCATCCCAGGTGCTGATTCACCTTTTTCCTAAACTTTCGGTAAATAAGTATCAGAGACCAAGTAATTCTTCAAGTTTGAAACAATTATACAATGATTTTGGGGACCTGTCAACTCCACTAAACCAATATAGATCTCTAAATCAGATCATAAGCATAAAGAAATGGTTGCAAAGTAATAGAACCCTAATTCAGTTTCTATTGCTGCGTTCTAATCCAGTATTAATGTGTTCCATATTTTTTTGATCCCTTCTTTCAACATTTCTTTGACAAGTGCAACTATCTCTGGATCCTGATCATGGACACATGAAATTCCATATTAACCCCATTTATCTTGTAACTAACTCTCCTCAGTCTCTCTGGAAATGATTCTTTGAGACAATGTACAAATCTCGATAATCCTACCATGGTTGACTTCCTAGGGAAGTTTGGAGAACATAAAGCAGCTTCTGAGTAAAAAAAATAGTAAAGAAGATCACATAAATGACAACATTTTTCTCTTTTTGTAAACGACTCTTTCTTCTTAATAGGATCATAATTTGTAGTATCTTTCCCCTTAAACCTTCACAAAAATATTCTTTTGTTGGCATCTCCATCGTTTTGCTTGTTAATTTTGGTGCAGAAGTACCTTATACTTGCATGAAAAAGCAAATGGTTCTTTTATCTTTTACGACATCTTTTACGACTGCTATGGCCAGTATTATTTTTCATAGAGATTTGCTTTGTAGAAGTAGATGGCAAATTCAATGTTAGTTGTTAGTCTTGACTCAGACCTGTGATGATTCACATATGAATTGCAGACCATTAGATTAGCAGGGCCTGATGTCCATTTTGTATGAATCTCTGTCATATTTCTTTGCCAGGGTTGTATTATCTTTAGAATTACTGGTAATCATAAACTTTAAAGTATTATTGTCTGATATTCCTCCTTGTTGCTTTACGCAAATTGAGACTTTGTTTTGAGCCACTGCATTCAGGGGTTTATAAGAGCTTGAACAGGGGTTCTATTACATGAATTTCTGCCTAGATGGTTTTAGATTTGCTTAATGTGTATATATTCCATAAAAATGCTTCCAGAACGAAGTGGAATATCTGTTTTTTCATGTGCACATGTATAAAAGAAATATTATAACACAATGTAGAAATCAAGAGGGTTTTAATATGTATATAGAATATGTGGTAACGTGAAGTTTTTGGAAAACCGCAGGTGGGGCTACGCTAATATTTGAAACAGAGCTTGTTGAAGTGGTGGGGAAAACATCAACTGGAGGCAAAACAAAAGATAGCGAACTCTAGTCATCAGCTGAATACTTTATTGTAGTGGCCATTTCGGGCCTCCTTTTTTCCATTAAA
This sequence comes from Parasponia andersonii, assembly GCA_002914805.1. NCBI lineage: Eukaryota > Viridiplantae > Streptophyta > Magnoliopsida > Rosales > Cannabaceae > Trema > Trema andersonii. The sequence continues at coordinate 549,392 of JXTB01000025.1, forward strand.
TTGTAGTTCAATAGACATTAGTGGCTTTTATTCGTTCAGCAAAGACCATTGTTATGCTTTTAGTCAGCAGTCTGCAAAGACTATCGAAATAAATATTTTCTTTGAGAAGGATTTTTGTGTGTGGATTTTATACTCTCAATTTAGAAGAAAAAAGAAAAGGAAACACTTGAACATATTCGAAGCTTGGATTGGATTCCATTGCGCAACTCTGTCAAGAAGCAGAAAAACAGACGAGATAATAGATCATTGTCCTTTGTAAAATCTTATGCAGCTTCTTTTGATATTTCTCCTCACTTTTTCGGTGACTTCTAAATCAAGCAAAAACCAATTACTCTCCAAACAGTAGTGAGTACTGCTTTTGAGTAGGTTTCTTATTTTAACACTTTCTTCTGTTCCTGCCTATATGTACTGCAAAGATTCATTTCCAGTTTCTTTTTCAGCGCATATTTGCAGCAAACTTTTGTGCTTGCGTAACTAGTCCATTTAAAGGAGACGAATTTGGGACACCGCCATTTCAAATGAATCATTTTCTTTGTTAACTAGTTATTACATACAATTTCGAGCCAAAAAAGAAGTCATTATGTACTGAAACCAAAAGGGCAATGAAATTGATTTTAGAAAATTTTAAAAAATACTACAAATTTATCTCTTTTTTTTGTTGGAAAAAAAAATATCAACATGTCGTTTCTTAGTAGAATTTAGAGGAAAAAAGTGCAGAAAATTCACAAATAGAAAAAGGGAAAATTCCATTTTACTATGCGTTAAAGAGAGAGTCTTGGTGAAAAAAGAAAAAAGAGAAAAAGAGAAAAACTAAAGGAAAATCTTCTATGCACGCCTTAAATATCCTAATACCTAGACTCGAAATTTCATGCGTTGGATCATCATCGTCACCATCATCACGCCACAAAAGAAAAAAAATAAAATAAAATAAGTAAATAAAGAAAAGAAGAAACGAAATCCCTGAAATTACAGGTGACCTCTTTGGGTATCTAGAATCATCCTAACCCTTCATTTGAGCTCCCTCTCTTTAAACCCTTTGTAGAAGTCTCTAGAACTAAGTTCGCACGATAAAAGCCTTCTCTCCCTTTCCTTGGTTCTCCTGGTTCACTACACTGATCAGTTTCTCTCTCTAGAAAACTCGCCTTTCCTCTATCTCTATTCTAGGAGTCAAGGTTTTAGTGCTCGTCTAGCAATGGATGAGGATATCAACCTGAATATACCGCCACCGGAGGAGATGGATGAGGACTTTGATCTGCCCGAGGTCGGCGAGGAGAACCCCATTCTCAAGGTCGGCGAGGAGAAGGAGATCGGCAAGCAGGGTTTGAAGAAGAAGCTTCTCAAGGAAGGTGAAGGCTGGGATAACCCTGAGAATGGCGATGAGGTTGAAGGTGCAGTCTTTACACTCAAAACTAGCTCTAATCAATTGTTTTTTTTTTTCCAGTTATTTTGGATTGGTTTTGATTTACATAACTGGATTCGTTTTGATTTTGTATATGTTGCTTATTCGTTTGCAGTTCATTACACGGGGACTCTTCTGGATGGGACCAAGTTCGATTCGAGCCGTGACAGGGGGACTCCGTTCAGGTTCACTCTTGGACAAGGTGAAAGATTTCTTCTTTTTCTTTATTTAGCACCTGATTTTCATTTATTTAGTGTAGAATCATATTAAGCTTCATATATATAATTAATACTTGGTTTAACATAGCGAATTGGAACTGTAGAAGCTTTAGGTTAGTTCTTACTCTTACACCTTTTTAAGAACTTTTAAGAAAGATGACTTTGGTTCTGTCCCATTGGAACATAAGACAATAAAAGTAAGTTTTGGAGGTGAACTACCCCTGGTGAGGACAATTTTTTCGTATGTTATGATGCAGGGCAAGTTATTAAGGGATGGGATGAAGGTATAAGAACGATGAAGAAAGGTGAAAATGCTCTCTTCACAATTCCTCCGGAGATGGCTTATGGCGCGTCTGGATCGCCCCCAACTATTCCTCCCAATGCCACATTGCAATTCGATGTGGAATTGCTTTCGTGGACTAGTGTCAAGGACATTTGCAAGGATGGTGGAATATTCAAGAAGATTCTAACTGAAGGGGACAAATGGGATAACCCAAAAGACCCTGATGAAGTGTTAGGTATTGTATGCCTTCTTATGATTATTTTTTCTGTTTGGCTTGGACATTATAATTTATATTGAGAGTTTCCTAATCTCGGTACAGTTAAATTTGAGGCTCGGCTTGAGGATGGCACGGTTGTTGCTCAATCAGATGGAGTTGAGTTCACCGTAAATGAGGGTAAGTCTTTGTCCAATAATGACTTAAACTTTCAAAGAGATCTATCTCTGTGTCCTTAACGTTAGTGATTCCTCTTAACAGGTTACTTCTGCCCAGCATTGTCAAAGGCTGTTAAAACAATGAAGAAGGGGGAGAAGGTGCTTCTGACAGTGAAGCCACAATGTATGTCGTTTAATTCACTAAAGAGTTGTGTTATTAGACATTTTAACTGTCTTTCTCATTAAAATGGTTTTATTGTACAGATGGATTTGGAGAGAAGGGCAGGCCTGCTGCTGGAGGCGAAGGTGCAGTTCTGCCAAATGCGACCCTTCAGATTACTTTAGAATTGGTATCGTGGAAAACTGTCACAGAAGTGACCGATGACAAGAAGGTCATTAAAAAGGTCCTGAAGGAGGGAGAAGGCTACGAGCGTCCAAATGAAGGAGCTGTTGTCAAATGTGTGTTGATTTAAGGGTGTTCTAGATGTGTTTTTTCACCTACTGCACCTTTTTGTACAGTTTTCATCTAGTCTTGTGATTTTGCATACTGCAGTGAAAGTGATTGGGAAACTACAAGATGGTACAGTATTTTTAAAGAAAGGATATGATGGAGAAGATCTCTTGGAGTTCAAAACAGATGAAGGTAATAATTTTTTTGGTTTCTTTCTGATCCTTTCAGTCGTTATTAATGCTCTTGTGCTGATTTTTTTTTTGATTGACAGAGCAAGTTATTGATGGACTCGATAGAGCTGTGTTGACAATGAAGAAGGGAGAGGTAGCACTCTTGATCATTGGGCCTGAGTATGCGTTTGGTTCATCCGAGTCTCAGCAGGAGTTGGCTGTGGTACCTCCCAGCTCTACGGTCTACTATGAGATTGAGTTGGAATCCTTTATCAAGGTGAGTCAATAGTTAACTACAGTTCGCTTCATTTATATTCACGTGCAATCATTTTGCACTTGGCTGGATGGCCTCAAACTCATGTAACTGATGGCTTTTGGTTCCTTCAGGAGAAGGAATCGTGGGATATGAACACAGAGGAGAAAATTGAAGCTGCAGGCAAGAAGAAGGAGGAAGGTAATGTCTTATTCAAGGCTGGTAAATATGCCAGAGCTTCCAAGAGATATGAGAAGGTAAGTTGTGCAATTTTAGAGCTTACATCTCATTCATATTTCTTTTTTATTCTCTTCCTTTATTGAGATTTGAGTGTTGTCTCTTGCAGGCTGTGAAGTATATTGAATATGATACTTCCTTTAGTGAAGAGGAGAAAAGGCAGGCAAAGATATTGAAAGTCGCATGCAATCTTAATAATGCAGCTTGCAAGCTGAAGCTGAAAGATAACAAGGAGGCAGAAAAATTGTGCACTAAGGTTTGCTTTCGTGTGACCAATGTGGTTGTTCTGTTTCGTGGTGTACTTCAGTTTCTTTTATGATTCTTAATTATGGTGGATACAGGTACTAGAAGCAGAGAGTAGAAATGTAAAAGCTCTCTATAGAAGGGCTCAGGCATATATCCAATTGTCTGACTTGGACTTGGCTGAGTTTGACATAAAGAAAGCTCTTGAGATTGACCCTGACAACAGGTAAACGACCATTTCACATATTCTTACGTGGTAAAAACAAAAAATTGGTGTGTATCATGTTGATTTATGGTTTGCTCGGCCTGTTGGTAGGGATGTGAAGCTGGAATACAGAACTTTGAAGGAGAAACTGAAGGAATACAATAAGAAACAAGCGAAGTTTTATGGCAATATGTTTGCAAAGATGAGCAAATTAGAGTCTGGGGAATCCAGTGTGAGTTTACAAACCCATTGAATCTTAGACTCGTTGGTGTTTAGATATTTTTGGATTGAAGTAAAGGGAATTTAACTTGTAATATCTCTGGCTTTGCAGAAAGCAGCAGTTAAGGAGGCTGAGCCTATGAGTATAGACAGCAATGCATAAGTGGGGTGGTGTCATCCAGTTTCCAATTTATGGTGATAAAAGAGTAAATGCCTAGTTTTTCTGGTTTACGACTCTGTTTCATTTTAATTTGTAGGACCAATTGGTCTAGGTACAGAGGAATTTGTAACCTCTACTCGGGAGCTAGACATTGAATATTTATTACTGAATTGTTACCAATGGGTCTTTATGATCTACCTCTTATGCCGGATTTTGTTTGTGGGTTTCCTTACCTGAACTACGTCCATTTGTTTTTCTTTTTCTTAAATAAAATTTTTATGCCAGAACAAAATAATTGGTTCTAAATAATGTAGTTTGAAGAATGTCGAGTATGCAAGTATCTTTGTTGCTGTTTGATCATGTGTTTATATCAGGGTTCTTACAACAATAGCGAAAACGGCTGCTGAAAGTTACGTACAAGGTAACTGAAAATGTTGGTTAGTTGGAACTTAGAAAAAAGGATAGGAGACTCTGTTCGGATGTTTCAGACTTTTTTCTTTTGGTTATTGTGAACATTTCGAAACTTATTTTTCGAGTGGCGGAAGACATCAGAAGGTTCTCAACTTCTGTTCCTCTTCTTGTGCTCTGTTATGCGTGTTCCCATCTCTACACAGGCAAAAGCTTATGTTTATTTGATACGTGATAGCTTCAATAGTCAAAATTGCCAAGTTTATGTTCCCATGAGTGGTGAATTTAGCTTCACGGAAGCTGGTATGTAATGCATGTTACACTTCAAAAGCCAGCTTCAATCTTTCATATTTTGCTTTTGGACCATTACTGGGGGGAGCGTTCTCCTGTTCTAATGAGACTCAAATTGTAAGCCAACCTACTGGTGTAAAAGGAGGGCAGAAGGCCGTTTATAGGTTGTGGGAACCTTTGCTCAAGTAGTGTTCTTCCAATGTTGGCTAGGAAAGTAATGAAGTCGCCGTCGCAGTTTCTGTCAATACAAGTCATTTCAGTCTTAGGACACGAGAGAATGAAGAAGAAGAAAAAGACAAGTGAAGAAGATTTTGATTTCTTTTCGTGTGTTTATATACTAAATAGTTGTACAAGAAAATAATGTTTTTACCTTTTTATTCACTTTCTTTTCCATTACGGAGAGGAATATTTTTTCCTTTTTCATTTCTATTATAGATTAAAGATGTTTTATGTCCTTATAACTTAGGATAAAGAAAAGAAAATTTCCAATTACTTTTTTTATTTGTTTGTTTATTTATTTATTTGAGCTGATGTGGGATATGTTAAACTTGGTGCCGAATTTCACACAAACCAAAAAAATATGTTTTCAGTGAACTTTAGACATTCAATAAAATTAGACTTTATTGTCGTTGTAAAATTTATAATTCAAAATATCAAAATCTCTATTCAAACTATATAAATGCGTGATCATTTACAGAATGAACCGCTGTAGGTAATAGAAAGCGAGAAAAAGACTAGAGCATTATGAGTAATATATGCTGATCTAGCATTTGTACCAAAGTGTTGATGATGCACTGGACTCAGATTGGTCTTATATGGAAATAGTTTTTCCATCTATATCATAACTAAAATGAAGCAAGGTTTCTGCGCCTAAGCTTAAAAATTAAAGCCTTTTTCACAAGTTTTTCCCGATTCGCATAAAACATTAAAAGTTGCCAAGCCAAACTAAATAAAATCAGAGTTGAGAACAACAATATGGAAAGTAACGTAATCGAAGTACTTATGATGCTACATAATCTGTCAACAAACAATATAAAGAATGACCAATTTTTGATAATCTTACGCATGCCTCTTTTGGGATGGCAAGAAAGTGTACAGCGTATGACGACAAACAAACAAGTCGGTCTTAAAAAATCCAATCCAAAATCTCTTCCGAGACAAATCTAATAAATCACATTGGCTTACCGAGTCTTTACCAAGAGAGTATAAATATATGGACTATAAAAGTGTGGCAAGCAATAAATGATTGCTTCAATTGGGAAGTTCTAATCATAATCACCACTTGAGGTCTCGTTGCACATAGGGATGGATTTTAAAACTCCCATCTTTGTGTCTCGCACCCACGGGAATCCCCGAGGATGGCTTTCAAACTACCCAGAACAGGAATAATGGTCAACTCACCTGCTCTCCAATCAAATCAAGACCTACAACTAGAAAAGTGATCCCTTGAAATAGTAGGAAGTAGAAGTGAATTCCTTGGGCAGACAACAAGCTTCTTACTGAAGCAGTCAACAGTATGAAAGCAAGAGCAAGTTCCTTCCTGTACAGACGATTTCTTTTCGATTTCCCAGTTTTCTTAGAAACTTCTATTTTGCTGAGTTCGTCAATGCCTGATTCTGAGGATGACCTGAGAAGTGAGGTTGTTTTGATGAGATGATCAGATTCCTTTTCCAAAGCAACTAGGTCTGTTTCTGATGATCTTCCCAATTTCTTTGTGACTATCCACTCGTAAGAGCTTCCCAATCGAAACAATCCTGATATCATGGCATTAAATTTCGTCACAGACATGGTGTTCTCAAATAGAAGGAAGGGGACTATAAATGGGAATGACCGTGGTGCTGGAAGGATATTCAAGATAGACATGATTCCAGGAACATAGCAAACAACCCATGCTGGTAGCTGAGCTTCTGGCAGGAACATGGTCAGTGGAAGAATGATGCAAAAGAGGGTGAAAGAATAAAATGGCAGGATAAGCTTCCGTAGGAGGAAGAATAGAAATATCAAATTTACTTTCTTGGCCAAACTAACCTGAAATGAATTATGAAAAAAAAAAGATAAAAGAAGATTATGTGCTGGAATATTATTTTTCTCAAAGGAACTGAATGTTTAAAATTTTTCTTGTGATTAGTCGACCACAAGTTCCTAATTTTCCTCACGTACATAAGGCACTTTCAGCAACTCGTAAATATTAGGCACTAGGAATTTTTAGATAATATTGATGGAATTCAACGTATTTCAAATAGAATCTTAAATTAATGGAAATTTGGTACCTTTGACCGGAATACATCAAAGAAGCACAAGCGAAACAACTGCATTGGACCAGAATGCCAGCGATGTTGCTGTTTTTTGTACGCCTCATAGGACTCCGGAAGTTCGCAAAGGCACTGCAAAGAAGGACTATGTCAGCTACAATACCAATCTAACAACATTTAAAGAACTATACAAAGAAATGGGAGAATCCACACCTTAACATCATCCAAATAAATGAACTTCCAACCACAGAGATGAGCACGAACAGCAACATCCATGTCCTCAACAGTAGTCCGTTCCAACCAGCCACCACAATCCTCCAAGGCCTTGATTCTCCATACACCAGCAGTACCATTAAATCCAAAAAAGTTAAGAAACACACCATTGACCTGTTGTTCAACCTCAAAGTGGAAGGACAAGTTTATATTCTGCAATCTAGTGAGCAAATTCTCATCCTTGTTAACAAAAGACCATCTTGTCTGGACCAATGCTAGGTCATCATTTCCCTTCAAGTAAGAATATATAAAAATATTCAAATTCCAGTCAGATAAAAAGACTCGTAATAATTACAATATAACTCCATGAGTTTGTTTATGCGGAAAATTGACAAAGAGAGACTATGTAGAGAGCCAGAAGCATGTATTATGTTATGTACTTTTTTTCCTGAAGATCAACTAATTAACTTGCTCAATCCAATAGAACTCTTACAGCGCAGGTTGCTACAAATTCAGTGTTAAAATGAGGAATAGTTTTAAGTTACCTTGAAATGAGGAATAGTTTTCTTCAAGAAATCTGGTCCAGGCTGAAAATCTGCATCAAATATTGCTACAAATTCATAATCTTTTACATAATCGCAGCTCATTGCAGACTTGAGATTGCCTGCTTTATAGCCAGTGCGTATTAGGCGGTGCCTGTACAATATGCGCACACCACGCTGTTGCCATTTCTGTACTTCTGCCTTGATAAGTAGTTGGACATCTAATTCATCAGAATCATCTAGAACCTGTACAAGCATTCTCTGCCTCGGCCAGTCCTGAACACAAACTGCAGCAATCGATTGCTGGTAAACCTGTGAGACAAAAAGAGTTCAATAAAAAAGATACTTAAGATGAGACAAAGTAGCAGAAAATAGAGGCGTAAATTCTCTGTCTGGGAAGAGAATATAACTGTACTTCCACTAGTTTAGTCACTAAAGAAAAGCCAGCCCTCTATTACAATTAGCAACCAGTAATTTTCTACTATTCCACAATCTATCACGACTTTGCTATGTATATAAATATAATATACATAAATATAAATACAAATATAAAGAAACTTAATACAGGAACTGAATCCAAATATTATGCGACAATACATGACATGGGAAAATAGTGTACTTAGTTCGTTTCCCTCGATCTATTCTAATAAGGACATACAAATAGGCCAAAAGTGAGATAACGTCCCCCAAAACAAAAACGAAAGTTAGCCCAAAATCAAGGCATATCAAATGCAATTCAGGAAACAAAAACCATGGTATAAACCAAAAATGTCGTCTAGTCTAGAGGAAACGAGACCTACATCATCTTACCTCCCTCTCATTGCACATGGGGATCTGCACTAACACCATTGGATAATCCTCCACATTCTCATTGCCCTCCTCATCCAAGGGCGGAGAATCCCCATACTCCATGGCCGCCTTGGGCTTCAACCTCCGGAACTTGATCCAGAAGCAACCCAGCATCAAAACCACTCGATCCACCGACTGAATAAGGAAGAGAACAATGCAGAGGTTGGTCAAGCTCTGAAGCGGTGGCGCCAAGTAGTTGGCCCGTATCTCAAGCCAATTGGCGTAAACCCGCTCCACGAACCCGAGAACATCAGCCGACCCGACCGAAGGCGGGCTGAAATGCCACCCTCTAAAGTAAGCAAGGAGCTCAAACCCCAGTAAGAGAAGGACAACAATCAGAAACGCCTTGATTACCCTATACAGCCGCGAGGCAGACGAATCGGCGGTCGAATCAGGGGACGCGATTCGGCGGTTGGCCGTACGGAGAAGCGAAACGACGCCGCTGGTGACCCACGCGAGCGAGCCAGCGATTTGCTGGAACCTCAAGAGGCACACCCACGAGAGCTGGCGGGCGCTCCGTGCCCGCTCCTTCTCGACGGTCCGATCGGCGGTGGGGCCCCGGATCTCGAGGCTGAGGAAACCGCTATCTGGGTCGTCGTGTTTTTGGACGGAGAGTTCTGGGTTTGTCTCCCTCTGCTTGTTCCACCATTGCTGGAACTCGTAGTTTGGAGGTCGAGACTTTGACATAAAGACAGAATTTTCAATAATATTGTACAGATTATATATGTTATATATATGTATATATACTATACGTGCATATATATATATACATATATGAAAAGAGTTCTCTCAGATCTTCATCTGTGTGAGTGAAAAGGAGAGAGTGAGTAATTGATATGAGGGTGTTGGAACATTATGAATGGTGTGGCTATGGCCGGAGAAGAAGATTGAGTAATGAGCGGCTCGGCTCCACTAAATTTAGTAAGCAAGAACCTAAACCAAATTTAGCGGGCCTTTGCTCCGTCTATTTTTCGCTCTGTTTGTTTTGTTTTTTTTTTTGGTTTAATATTGATTATTAATTATTAATCTTTTATTTATTTATGTGCTTATTATTAAAATAATAATAGTAAGGACACACAACAGCCCATGTGCTATGAGTAAGTATATACTAAAGTTTCCATTTTCAGTTCTAGATCTTCTCTACTTCACGCGCTAATCGCGGGGACGACCATTGCCGATGTAATTGCAACGCGGATGTTTGGCGCGTAAGCCTCTCTTTTTCATGTACGTTTTAATGTATATTAATTACATCTTTGGTTTCCTTTTTCTCTCTCAAAATTAAAGGGTAAGTACCAAGTACATATTACCTTTCGTTTTTGTTTTTGTTTTTTTTTTTTTTTTTGAAGTATATCGTGCACGTTTTTATATCTTTTTGGGGCAGATCGGGCGATATACGCTTCATGTTTCATGTATAGAATTATACCTCTAAATTGATGTACGTTTTATAATATATACCAAGAGTTTATATTTATAGTGTAAATGTATGTTTTACATATTTTATACGTGAAATCTATACCTAAAACCGAGTATGAAATATTAAAAAATCTAAAAACATCTAAAAACGAGTACAAAACTATTAAAATAAAATAATGTATATTTGTGAAATATAAGGTAAAAAGTGGATACTAAGCCTTAATTTCACAAAAAATTATTTATGGTAATTCGGTCTTGGATAACAGATCAATGGGTAAAGCCCAAGACAGAGCCCAAATCTTCTTGTTTTAGATTGAAGCCCAAGACAGATGTACACAATGCAACACTACTTTACCCGAAGAGGTTGTTTGTTTTCTGTTTGGGTTTACTTTGTTTTGAAATCCAATTATGGTTAACAGTGTTGCGGAATTGAAGCTCAAAAGTTAGTTTCTCCTTCATAGGAAGTTGAAACTTGACGCTCTATATTTGCTAGAGCTTATATGACTAGGCTGAACTAAACTAGTCAATGTTTTCAGCTTAGTTTCCTCTTTTGAATTTGCATGACCATTTGCCTAAATGCAATAATTCAACAACATGTAATTTAGGAATAGTATGGTGAGATAAGAGTTAGCGCATCACAGTCTTCTAGTCTGCTATTAGAATGAGTCTCATATATAATATATCTAAGTTAGTTTTATCTATATTTGATTGACCACGTCTCCTAAAAGATTCTCCTATAAAAATTTTCCTAGCACGAAAGTAGTCAAATCAAGATAATATTAGACAATTTGATATGGATAATAATAATTTGGACTAAAAAATTATTTTGAAAAACACTCTTAAAAGGATCATTTTTGCTTATTTGGTCCAAATTACTACTAGTCAAGTCCATTTCCCATAATAATGCTATAGAGTAGTAGGAGTGAAAACAAAACTGTGTTCTGCCCTCGGCTTCGGCCTTGGGATGATAAAGGGATTGGGTAGGGTTGGAACCAGGAATGAGTCAAAAGGTTTTAAAAAAACATGCGAGGTCAGAATAAGAAACATTAAAGAAAAAACCTTTGCTTGATTTTCACTAAATGCAGCTCACCTCACCCTTTTTCAACGTATATTTATATCAATGTTCTACCTAGTACTAGAAGTCACCGACATGCCCTGGCCTTGAAATTCAGCTCCCGACTATATATTATCTGGTGTTTGCCAGTGAAGAGACTTGCCTTACTAGCTTTGGTGTGCCAAAGTTTGAAGCTTCAAAAATGCGTACATACACACAAACTATTGTCAATCTAAAGCAAACCTGCAAACAACAACTGTGCTAGCTAAACTGGCCATTATTGTCTTTGCATTGTGTAAAGTTAGGGCTGAATGGGCCGGGCCGTTCCATCCAGGAGACTAAAGTAGTTTTTTTCTCTCTTTGTAAATGAGCCTTTGCCCAATTATCTATCCTTAAATGGGTTCCAAACCGGTCGTTTTGAGCCGAGTCATATTTCACATAGGTATTCACACATATTGTATGCACATTATGTTGTAAGACAGTAGTAATAAAATAATATGTGTTTGATGTTGATATCTAGGGTGTGTGACATATATTGCTCTTACATATAATTCAAGTCATTAAACTGATGTAACTTGTTATTCATAACTAGTAACTTAATTGGAACTGATTCTTCAGTCTATGGCATCACTTAGTTGTGGTCTAACGATTTTGAGAGAATTTGTTCTCTTAAAGTTTTATAAACTAAATTGTACGGCAACTAGAGTTTACCTCATATGAGGAAAATCTCATGACCCAAACATCGAATTCAAGGATTAAAAAGAGTACTACTTTTGGTAAGTGGGACTGTGGGACTTAGTGAAGCTGTGTATAGCATGTCACATGGTGTAGTACATCCAGCTTGAGAAGCCTCTATTTTCTCCCATAGATTGTGCATCTCACAAGCATCAAACTTGACATTATGGTATAAAACAATCTACCAAATTAAAATCTTGAAATAAAAACAGATGTGAAAATGACCCGTTAATTTCTTAATTATTTAGTTTTCTACTAACTTTTATTTTATTTTTTTGAAGAATTGAAAATAGAATGGCGTTTGGTTCATTTGACAATGAGATCCTTTGAAATAAGGAAAGAAAACCGATACACGTTTACAGTTGGAGAGCATGAAATAATACATTGGTTGGTGAAGCAAATGATGGTTTTTTTTTTTTTTTTACCCCCCAAAACAAGCAAACACCAAACAAAGTCTTGAAAATGCTTAAAAAGCCTCTTCCTGAGGTGAAAGAAAAGAAGACAAAAGGGGAAAATGGGTGATACAACAGTGATAGTTAGATAAATAGGACACCCCCACCCTAAAAATCATTATAATACCCATAAACCAACACTGTCCTTTAAGTCTCCTCAAACATTCTTGCTAGGTAAAACCTAAATTTCTAGCGCCCTCCCCCCCCCCCCCAAAACACACCCAAAAAAAAAAAGAAGTTAAAATCGAGGGCTAGCAAAGTATTTTCCTTCCATAAGGACATAGATTTCAGGATTTGATTTGACAACTGACCCATAAAATCTGTTCCATAATGTGTAGCTTAACAAAATTAGCATCATTTCATATAGGTGGACAAAAAAGATATTTAGCTCTAGGAGTTTATTGAGCTATACTTTCCCTCGTTCTAGGTTTGGAAAGGAAATAGTGAAGAATTTTTCACTCGTGGGTAGTTGTAGTCATGGACTGATTATGATTAATCAGTGAGACAAACGTGTTGTGAGAAAAAACAATTGAAGTAAATCTTTAAAAAATTTGGCGTTTCTCACGTAGGTATTCACATAATATGGTTTATGGCAAGTTGTAAAACTGATTAGTTAGAAAACTCGCTTTAGCGTCTTACTATACTAGGTGGAATCTTCTCCAACTTTGTTGGTCAGAGTAAATGGACAAATCATCTCGTAAGTGATCTATATAGCATGCATAAATAACGTCACTCTTTAAGATTATTTGGCTAATATTATCTTAATTCTTTATTTAAGGGAACAATTACTACGAAAAAAGAAAAAGGTTTTTGTAAAATTTAGAGTACTCAACGTTATTTGGTCAAGGAAAAAAAAGATAGAAGAGGACAAAAACAGAAGAACAATTTAATTATGTACACCAGCGAAGCGTAGACAGTCTTTGTTAAAGGTGTAGTGTCTTATATTTAGTTTTTATTTTGTCAAGATTTTTAAGAATGTTAATCAATTCATGAAGAGAAGGAACAGCCAAAGAATTAAAAAGAGGGGGAAAACAAAAACAATCGATACCAGACACGTCGCATAATTATTGGACATTTATATTAAACTTCATGGAGACAAGACTGTCACAATAAAATTGTCTAACAATATTTTTTATCTCATTTTCCTATCATTGCTTACTATAATAAGATGATAAACTTTGTAACTATTCTGCAAACAGCACCACATTCACAGCATCTTTCTTATAATTAAATTACACTAATCTCTGCAGACCAATAATAGACACCTCAATATAAAATTGAATAAGGCTGCAATGCAGAAATCTTTTGTTGAACCCCAAAAAATGGATATTTACTAACCACCTCTCATAGAAATATTTGTCTATTTTAAAGGGGTATCTTTCCAAACCCGAACTCCACTACATTACCCTTTCTCTTTTTTCCATTCACACTATAATTTAATAGTAGGTGAGATTATAAAGCTTTTTGATTCAATGGGCCTAGTCAGAATCTCACCACTGCCAACCTGGGATTCTCTCTATGTTCTTGAATATTATTTAATAACCAACAAACATAATTAGTAAATATTTTCAAGGAGTGGTTCTAACTTCTAGCTTCTTTTTTTTTTTTTTTTTGAACACTAACTTCTAGCTTCTAACCCCTGCGCTAAATTGATCTTATGTTTTGCACAGTAAATAAATTAAAAATAAAGGAACAGAAGCTTCTGTTTTGGGGGTAATCTCTGAAAATTACAGGGGCCAAAAATATGGCAGAAATCATGGTTGACCCCAGCTCAAGATAACCTTATGTCCTAATCATTCAAATTAGACTTTTTAGTGAGAAGAGACCCCACTAATACAGCTGGTTACAACACAAGTAGGAATCAAATCCAGAAGATTACGCCATTTAGCAGTGCCAAATTGACATGACCCCAATACAAATTATAAAGTTAATTAGGCACAATTCTCATTGAAGTGACAAAAAGATTTTCCCAATTATCTTAAAGACAAAATTAATTCAACAAGGGATAGTGAAACATTTGATATAAAAATAACTCTTTCTTTCTAATTAATTAGCAATTTAGTAGTCTATCTTACAACTGGTGCTCTAAGATCATGCACCAAAAATACATAATTGGTTCTGGAATTTTACATCTTGTGATAAAACTCTGAAAAAAATAACATCAGAAACGACAAAAATTACACCGAGGAAAAGATAAAATAAGGATACAACAAAAAAAATGGTGCTCTTTTATAGAGCTAACGATAAATGTGGCTTAATGCCAAGAAAATAATAATGCAAAAAAGAAAAAGAAAAAAAAAAAAAGAAGGCTTAGTTGATAATCGGACGGTCCAAATTAACTCTTCTATTTACAGCAGCAATTATATGTATTAGGGAGGGCTGAAGTGTTTTGATCAGTTCAGAGCTCAACTTTCATATGGGACACTTGATTTGGACCTGCATTAAATAAAAAACCATTATGATTAGCAACTTTTTTTAAGATAATTTATAATTAACAACTTAAAAGTCAGTGACATTATTAAACAACTACTTTCTTTTTATTTTGTCAAATAATTTTTTTTTTTTTTTAATTCTTTTATTCCTTACCATTAGGCTGCAAAGACGTTTCTCGGGTCGGATTTTGTCCAAAACCCATCTGGACAAGGCTTTGCAGATCATCCTCACCAAATGCTGGATACTGAAATTAATTTTAAGTGGACAAATTAATGGATTACTAATCAAAGGCAAAAGCTATTGTTGAATTTTTTTTTTAGTTTTTATTTATAAAAATTACCTGAGAAACAAGTTCAGTAAATCCATTGAGTTGGGGTAATTGCATGGGAAGGTTTTGGCATAGTGCAGTATCTAATGGGTCCATTGAGCAATGGGTCATGGGCCCATTAGAAATGCCGCTATGAAGTGCGGAATTTTGTTGGTGCTGGTGACCATAAATGGCTTGTGCCGAGGTATCTACTGGGAATATTGGGTGTGGAAGAGAGCTGTTTGGTTGAAATATCTGAAAAAATAGATAAAACACAGAGAAAAATACAACAAATCCCAATTCAGAAAATTGGAAAGTTTTGGCCAACAAAATCAATTTTTTTAAAAATAAAATAAAATTCTTACATCTTTTGACATAAGAGTATCCATGTTGGCGTCCAGCCTGGTATTCACAGAAGCCAACTTCATAGAGAGAAACTGAAAAAATTCAACAAACAGGCAAAGCCAATCAGCCAAATATTTTATTAAAAAAATAATGGAATCTTGCAACATGATCAATTGTTTAATTTTTTTGTTAAATTTCTTTTGAAGTATTTTCTAATAAATGAAAAATTAGTGAATTCCATTACCTCAACTTGACGTTGTAATGACTGGACGTAATTTATAATTTCGTCCAGCATAAGTGCTTTACCGGTAACCTATATCAAAACATGAATTAGTTGAAAAAAAAAAACACGACACATTTGATGAACAGAGCATAACTTGTAACATACATACCTTGTTACAACCGGGTACAAGATCTTGAAGAAGCTTCATTCTTTCACTGATTTTTTCCCTTCGGACCTATTTCATATGACAATTTATTCAAAGTGCAATTTCAACCCCTACGACTAGGCTTGATTATGTGCAATGTAATGACTTTAATAGTCAACAAAAATTAGAACCCCCCAAAATTCTTACCCTTTCGGCTAGACTGTGGCTATCAGTAGCTTGACCCCTCCTTGCTCTGACATGAATATAGTCTTTGGGAGGCTCCGGTGGCTTTGGGCTAGTCTTGGCTTGCTTTTCATCCCCTGTTGCATTACTGTTATTTCCCTTTGTTTCTTCCTCCGTTTTAGCAGAAGCATTGTCGTTTCCGTTGCTACTACTTTCAGTTTGCTTGCTCCGTTTTGCATTTGAATTGTCGTTTACTTCAGCCACCTAAAAATGAATAATGAAAAAATGTTGGCCGGAAACGAAATCGGCTAGCCAATAATGTCACAATGCTCTGTTATTTTTGGGTATATGTACCTTGGTAGACGGGGCAGGTTCTTTGGATTTTCCTTTCGAAGCAGCTTTTCTCTTCCGGGAATTGGTCTCATTTGAGGGCCTCTGACCCGTTTCCCCAATCGGGTTTTGCTCAGAGACTGTGGATTCCTCTTGAGAATTCGCAGTGAACCCGGTTCGGTCCTGTAAAGGAGGCGAGTTTCGGTTTTCCGGAATGGGTATCTGTGACCCGAGTGCCTTAAGAGAAGGACTACTCGAGACTCTTGAGAGTTTCCCGTGTGCCATTAATGGGCTAGATCTATTATGGTTCAATTCAGAGTTGATACTCCCCAACTGGGTCGTTCGGCCATTGAAGCTCCTACTCCCGAAGCAGGAGAACCTCGCGGCTCTCTCGGCGAAACCTGGGTCGGCGGAGAATTCAGCCACGGTGGAATTCACGGCCGCCACGGATTTCCTGAAACCGGGTATTTTCTCCAAGTTCATTTTGGGCGGCGAGTTCAGAGGCGTGCTGTAACAGGAGGTGTTCGCGCTGTTGTTTCCGGCAATGTACGGAACCCCCGGCGCCGGGAGTGAAGACCCAGTTGTCAAAAAGGGCTGAGAATGCGGCGAGATCTCGCCGGAGTTGCCGATGCTCCCAAGCTTTCCGATCAGTTCTCTGATGACGAAACTTTCGTTTGAGACGTTGGTATTGGAAGCCACTGGAGACGACACCATGGAGCTGAGAGCCGAGTCAAACTGCGCACTCTGATCCGCCGTTGACTTTTCCCAGGTGGGGTTGTAGAAGCCGTACTCCGGAGACCGCTCGGACGAGCAATTGAGCTCCATGGCTTGAGTTTCGAGAGGCCCAGATACCGCTTGCCAGTTGGGTATTTGGTTGGAATGTTCAAAATGCAGTAGCGGTGCGAGTCCCGCGTTCAGAAAGAAGTCGTTCTCCATCGAAGAAAAGCTATTTTTTTTAGAGAAAACTAGAAATGGCGTTTCGAGAGTTTTAGGCAAAAGGAAATGTGGGAAATTTAGGAAGAAGAATAAAAGGAGAGAGTTGAATATGACTGCATTTTGTGTTTGGTTTGGCCTTTTTTGGGTCAGAAAATTAAGAATACGTTTAGCTATAAAAAGCTAAAAAGAAAAATTTATGNTATTTTGGGGTTTTGCGTAAGTGGTAAATTTCTCATTCTCCCTAAGCTAGTTCCGTAAAAGACGGAATGAGGTATTTGACGGGCCTTGAACGTTAAATTGCTCTTGCACCTAATCCCATTCGTTAATTTCGTCTTTTTACTAATCCAAGCACAGAGAGACCTGCAATCTGACTCTAAGTCTCTCCTTTTTTTTTTTTTTTTCTTTTTTTTGTCTTTTTCCACAATTTTACACACCCTCCTAGTCCTTGCTCCTTGGGATTTAGTATTGTGGTGCTATTCTTTTTGTTATTATTATCTTTATCGATTTTAGTTGAATGAGGTACATAGTACCTACACTTGGACTAAAATTTTCCCATTTCTAAAAATCAGTTTTCTGGTTTAAAAATCATTTCAAATACCTAATCCATTTTAAATTTTGGGGATTTTTGCTAGCATAGACATGGCTCGTGGCCCTTTACATGGGGTTTGAAGACTTCTGTAACGAACGGCGTTGATTGCATATACACGTCTACTACTACAATCTTATAATTTGAGAAGACAGATTCATTTTGGAAATTTCATCTTTCAAGCATAAACGAAATTTCTATATCACTTTCTTCAGATTTTTATTTTTATTTTTTCATAAAATTGTACCTTTATATTCTACATGTTGAGGATGCAGCATGACTATGGGATTTAAATACTCATTTGGTTCGGGGTTACAAACTCAAGATAGATATTTGGTATAATTTATCCTCCGACTTATTTTATTTCTTACCCTTACTTATTATTTCCTAATATTGTTTGGGTAATATTTAAGCAAATCAAATTTTATATTCATCAATCATTGGAGTCAACACTCAACAAAAGCTTTGTTTAGCTTGTTTGGGTTAAAAGTCAAAGTAAATTTATTAGGCTTATTCGATAGGGCGGTTCAATACTTTCATCAGATTTCTCTTCCTTTTCTTTCCCCGAGTAAAAATGCTAATTAATTGCATTGTATTTTAAAAGATAAAAATAAAATAAAATAAAATGAAGGGAGATAATAAATATTCTTGTTCAATGTGATTATAGCCGAGTCAATCATTGCATTAAATTCCCCAACTCGGCGGTTAACCCGGGTTTGGTCGGGTTCACATAAAAGGCCGACTTAAAACTTGAATTACCGGGCATACTCGGTTTCTACGATATACAATAAGAAAGAGGAGCACTCCTTCCTATTAATATAAATAATTTATTTATAGGTAGGTGTTTCCCAAACTTGTGGCATTGAAAGAACAAGTTTTCCTGCAATTTTATTACCCCACAGATTTGGCCACACCATTCGGTAACTTCATCATCAAAATGTTGTTCTAACTTCCAACTCACGATGTTTTATCCCGAAACCTATATTTTTTCTATATATGACACTGGTTTTCCTCCACTGGGGGTTGAGAAAAAAGAAATTCCAATAGTTTTTTTGTATCTCGTTAAATAGGACCATTGCATTTCTTTTTCATTTTTTTTTCTGTATATTTTTTAATGAAGTGACGTACAAGATACCTCATTTGATGGTGTAAATATTGGTGTAGTATATAAAATTTTACTATACGTCCACATATGTCAAGTTATTTTTTCTATATAATTTGTTAAGATATATAAAATTACCCTAAAAATTAAGAAAAGGACACGGTAAAGAGTTGTATTAGTGCTAAGTTATTTTACATAATTTTCTTGTTAAAGTATGAAGTCTAATATTTGTTTTAATTTTTTTCATTTTGTATTAATTATTTTGTTGGGAATTTAACTGATCCAGATTCGTTATTCTCATAATCTCACTTCAAAGAAATGTCAGACTAATGGAAAAATAATGACAGGAAATATAAATCAATCTCACAACACAATAATTTAAGTGAAAAATTCTAAAATCAAAAGAAAAATCATTATCTCTCATAAAAAAATTTCACTATATGAGAAGTTTCTACAATCACATAGATTTTCCTCTTTTCTACTCAATGATCCCAATACACCCAAATACTTTCTCACAGGTATTCTCTTGCTCACACCTTATACCGCTACTCTTTGAAATCTCTTATTTCATAACGAAATTCTGCTCTCTTTGAAATGATAAACAAAGAGAAAAGGAATGATCTAATTAGAAGAGAGAATTTTAAATGTTTCTAAATTTTTAGGAGATTAAATAATTGATGAAGCCCACGTATTATAAAACTTGAAAGGTAGTGAGAACACTACATTTTATTATTACTATTATAACTGTCTTTTTTATTATTATTATTACGATTGTTTTTTTCATTGCTGCTATTACAGCTGCTCTTTGTACTATTACTACGACTACTAGTTGGTAAGCATTTATTTATATATATGTTCACATGTATTTACGTAGATCTATTCATACATGTTTACGTATATCAACAATCTCCCACTTGAAGACTTGATTTCAATGATGTCTTCATGTACGATCTTATCTCATAACTTACATTGTCGTCATTGTCTTTACTGACAATCATACTCCATCATGAGTATACTACTTAGACTTGACGAATTCTAAGATTTCCATCTCGGCTTATGTTGAAAGAACTTTGCTTATAATTATAGTGCTAACTCCCATGTTTGGCTTCTCCAGGAGCCCATCAGCCATCGACATCATTCAATACATACTTTATATCAACGCCAAACTAATACTTGTGTGCAAACTTGCTACCGTTAATTGTGACACATCCTTTTTCATGGCATCTTTGGAGATAAGCAGCACGTCACAAGGATACACATATTATGATCAAAGGATAAGATTATCTCCTTCATCATAGGAGATAATATTAGCAGCATCACCAAATTTGAAGCTTTTAGCTAAACCACTTCACCTTTTGATAATTTATTTTCAGGCGCTCAAATTGTCCGCACCCCCGGTAGATTATATTATTTTTTTCGGAGTTTTTCTTCCTAGTATCAACTACCAATGCTGAACTCTTAGATGGAACATTACTTCTACCACTTGTCAGTCTTCTTTCTTCAGACAAAATTTTACTTGTGACATTTGAAAAAACTACAGTCTCCTTCTCATGCACCAAAATAGGTATCATATGCTCATAGAAAAGTGGAAGAGACCAGATAAATTGTAATGCTTTATCTTCATCTTCAATCTTTACTCTAATAGCCTCTAGTTCAGAAATGATACCATTCAAGATATTAAGATAATTAGAAATTTTCGTACCTTCATTCATACGCAGTATATGAAACTGCTCCTTCAGATACACTTGATTTGAGATACCTTTTACCTGATACAATTCTCCAAGCTTTTCAGAGAGGTATTTGGCCGTCGTTATTCCAAGCATATTTACAAGGATATTTTTGGCCTGATGTATACATATCACACTTGCAGTTCTTTTATCTAGATCATCCCAGTCTTCATCGTTCATATTGAATTTCTCAGAATCTTTGCTCTTGTAAGCCTATATTCCTTTCAAAATCTTGTGCAATAAATTCTTGGCTTGTATTTGCCACAAACTAAAATTGATGTTTCCATCAAATTTTTCTACTTCAGCTCTAACAAGAATTGAAATATTGTTTCTTAATATCTCGTTTCGCTCTTCTAGCTTGAAAAACTGAAAAGAAAATTTCCAAGAGGGATTAAAGGATTCAAATACTTCCACTTGAACACAAGTTCTTTGCACAGAATTTTTTGGACTAACACCAAGCTATAGTGTACCGAAGAATCTTGCTCTGATACCACTTGTTGAGAATTTGACCGACCCAAATTTGCCTTTCTTAGGATCTCACTTCAAAAAAAATATTAGAATAATAGATAAATAATAATAAGAAATAGAAACTAATCTCATAACACAAGAATTTAAGTGGAAAACTCTAAAATTAGGAGAAAAACCACTATCTCTTAGAAAAAAATTTCACTATATAAGAAGTTTTTACAATCACATATTTTTTTCTCTTTTATACCCAATGACCTCAATACACCCAAGCACTTTCTCACAAGTATTTTCTTACTCACATTTTATACTACTACTCTTTGAAACCTCCTCTTTAACAAATAAATTATACTCTCTTTGAAAAGAGAAACGAAGATAAAAGGAAATATTTAATTAGAAAAGAGAACTTGAAATACTTCTAAGTTTTGGAATACCAAATAAGCGATGAAGCCCACTCTCTCATATTTATAGAATTTGAGAGATAGTAAGAATGCCACATTTTATTATTATTATTATAGCTGTTTTTTTCACTATTATTATTATAACTGCCTTTTTTAGTATTGTTATTACGGTTAATCATTTTACTATTACTACGAAGACTAGTTGACGAATGTTTATTTACTTATATATTCGCATGTGTTGACGTATTTACATTTGCGCATGTTCACATGCCTCAATATATTTGATCAAAGTTGATCATAGTAAAAGTATAAGAAATTCTCTATTATATTTTTATTGGATAAATACTACATTTAATATCTCATAGCATATAAATATTAATTTTATTAACACTCGTTGAACTTCGGCATCAATGATCCCTTCCTAATTTTTAAATAGTACACTAGATTTGATAGCAAACTAAACAAGTACAATAGTCTAGTTAGTAGCCTTCCTCAACATTGGAGATTACATACGATATATAAAAGTACCGTAACTAGAATGTTACATTAAGTATCTTGATGTTGCCGTCCTATTTCACGTAATAATTTACTACCCTACTAATCATGTCATATAAATATTAATCTCTAACATAACACACCACATTGAGCGACTAAAAAGAACTTTGACCAACGTTTATCAATCAGGAAATAAATAAAGAAATGAAAAGGGATATTGGGTAACTAAAAAAGGAGGTAAATTAATATTCTTACATTCAAGACGAGGAGTCCTAAAACTACTGTTGGTATACAGGGTTTTGCTCCTACGAGCTTCCTAAAAAAAACCAACAGTTTATTAAATTAAACCCATAAATAATCTTATGCAAATAGACCATATATATTATAAGTGAAAGCAAACTGAGTTCATTAATGAAAGCTGTTCGAATTAATATTTGGATTTCTTGTATTATTTTATAGGATATAGGGAAAAGGCATATCCAATTGCAATAATGAATTCATGGGAAAGTATATTATCAAAGGTCCAGTAGTGATTATTGTGCTGCTTTTTCTTTTTTTCTTTTCTTTTGGCTCATGATTTGCTGTAATTAGTACCAGCTCGAATTGTATAAATTAGTATTAATTAATCAGTTAATAAAAACATGTATCATAAAACGAGTCGTCATTACGTGAAAAAGATTTCAATAGACAACAAATGCATGGATACTACAGATATTTTAAAATTCAATCTAACACAATCAAGTCAAGTTTAGGATCCAGAGCAAAAAATTAAGTTCAGGATATTAATTATTAGATGCCTAAGTACTCATATGAAACACTTTCCTCTTAGCACGTCTAAGCTAGCTACATATGAGCGTAATAATGAAACATTAATTGGTACTTTCATAGTTTTCAAGCTCTATAGAGAATTAAAACTATTTAATAAATCTACAATCTCTAACTGAAAGTCTAAAATCGATCATAAATGTTATTGACAAACAAAAGTCTAAAAATTATCATGAAATCATGCGAAACGTGTGGAAAGTTAGACTGCATATAGTCAAGAAGTTCAAAACCGTGTTAGCTGTAAGCCTGTACAGGACAGTAGTACGTATTAATAGTAGTATCTTCTATAATGTTCGAGTGTTTTTACATAAAAGCGTTATAATACATGCAGTTGTCTATAAAGATTTCTGCTGTATTATTACATATTTCCGAGTAATATTATTTCAACTACTCGAATTATAACCACCAAACAGTCGGAGATCGTGGGTTTGAACCTGAGTGGCTCCCTCGAAAATCTTAAGTATAAAGATATCTACCTGCTAGTTCAATGTTCTATCCTTTATTCTTAAAGCGCCGTTCTCGTTAGTTATTCGGATGGAGTTCAAGTGATTCACTCCACCGTCTGATGGTGATGACCTATCGATAAGATCTTAAATAGAATTAGAACTATCAAACTAGAATATATGCTGCCGACACAGCACATACCGCTCTAGCACCTAAAATAGAAAAATCATTTAGCAAAGGTTTTTTTTTTGTGTTTTTTTTGACAATAATTAGAAATTTTAAAGAACTACAACTGACAACTTGGTAATAAGTTATTATTTTGAACTAGGGGATACTTTTAGACGATATAAAGTAACAGATAAATTTCGCAAATGTTGGCCACTCATACGTTGTTAATTAATTAACTCATTGGAGGCTCATGTATAAGTGCAGTTAGCTTTCAAGTTTTTTCGTTTTTCTTAAATTCACTTAAACGGTTTAATGGTATAACTACACCACGTAGAGAGTTGTGACTTCAGATATCTAGTTCACTATAATTGTATTTGGTGGGATGAAGAAATGATATGAGTGAGTCCGTAGGAATTGGGGTATAGTACGTAAATAATTTTAGGAAGGGAGGAAATTATTTGATAAGAATTTTTAAATCTTCAATTTAACCAATTTCCGATCTATTCCAAATCGGAGAGATTATATGATAGAGCTTCGTAATCAAATAGCAGAGTAGTCATTGTACGGCTAAAATATCATCTCTCCTACTAAACAAGAGAGAGAATTTGATCTTCTCTTTTTTCTCTCATTTGGGATTTTTTTAATGAAAATTTCCTAGCTAATTTAACTCTCCTTTCATTATATTCTTTCCCTCGTTCTATTATAAACATAGCCTAAAGTAAACAAAAAGGCACACTTATAATATTAGAACATAGTACCATTGTTAACTTCAGCAAATTTAAATCGACACTCAGGACAAATCGGGGGGAAAAAAAAAAAGGGTTTTTCTCGTATTCGAAAAGTGAAAACCCTTGGGCCCGTTTTGGATTGGATAGTCCAAAATTTTCTATATCAGAAAACAATTCAGTGGCTGACCTGGCATTGTAATCACTGGTCGTCTTCTAAAAGTTTCAGGAAAACTGAGAAAAGCATCAGAAAACGAATTCTTCCAGGCTATCCTTAGCTCCTTACGATTATATTCATGATCCTATAACTCTATATATCTAATATTTGCCATCTGAAGTATGAATTATTGATTCGATTCAAAAAACAGGAGCCGCCTATCAATTAATACTCGCCGCTATCGTGGAACCTCTCTTTGAACGACATCTTAATCGTGGCAAAGTACTCATTCATTCATTGCCCCACGTACAAAAAATGTCACATTTAGTTCGTTTATTTTTCGTACTTTTGAATTATTATCCGAAAGAAAATAAATGACATGAAATAATATTATGTACATATAACCGATGATTTGGGCTATGATAGAGCAGGTCACATGGGATTTACATGCTTTGAAACGTTAAAATGCTTTTTAATTAATAATGAACCAATATTAATGATACAATTATTAAGGATGTATATGGTGTACATAATTGGATAGGGTTCTGAGATATTCTAGTCAAAGTATGACCACAACTTATTAGTGCCTCATAATAACTACCGTGGAATGCCTGACCGGGCACATCCACCGTCCTATCTTTTCAGCAAGAATCCTGATTTATTTCTACGAAGACCAGTACGTTCTCGATCTATATGTCCTCTCTCTCTCTGATTCTATCTGGATATTTATTGCAGATTTTTTTAAAAAAAACAATGGTGTGTTTCTAACGTTGAAAAGTACACTCCGAAACATATATATATATATATATATATATGAGCACCAATCGAGCTATATTTATTTTTACTTATCTATAAGTATTAATTTCACCGATGAAAATTTAGCATGCATATTTTTTTATTATAAAAAATAAGAGAAAGAAAGAGCATTAATGATGTACGTCTTTTCATGCACTTCTTATAGCCATTGGATCACCATCTAATGGTAATCCAACGGCTAAAAAAAAATACCTACCCATAGGTAAAGAAAAAAAATACCTATTGGATTGATAACATATATATATATATAGTTATATATATATTGGTCGCCAATCCAATAAGTATTTTTTTTTTTACCTATGTATAGGTATTTTTTTTTTAGCCGTTGGATCATCATCTAATAATGATCCAATGACTATAATGAAGTGCATAAAAAGACGTGCATCATTAATATTCTTTCTCTCTTTTACTTTTTACAATAAAAAAATGCGCATGCTAAATTTTCATTGGCCAAATTGATACCTATACATAGGTAAAAAAAAAAA